>CM067336.1:121652500-122252500 GCA_034376525.1 Nicotiana benthamiana
TAGGACATGCATTGAAATTTTGGTTTATGTTTTGGAATTTTAAATTGTGGGAAGTAAACGGTCAGAAGAGACTGATGAAGTTATTAGACATGCAATGGAACTTTCACAACGAATAACTAAGATAAAGTACCTGGCAAAATGTGCCTTTAATTGTTGTTCTAATTAGCGACACTGATGATGAGAAGGCAATGTCATGTGTTGCACTAAGTGATGGTGTAGGTAGAAATTTAGTATTTTCTAAGTAGATAAAAGAAGAGCTTATGGAGTAATTCTCTACTTCATTTTCCATGAGGAAAATAAGTTTAATTGAGAGTGACGAGGTTGATACAGATGGAATGTGTTCCGTCGGTCATGACGGTTCTCATTACAAAGGGATCATAAGACTGTATGATGACAAAGAGTTTAGGAAGCTTTGTACTCGACTTTCTTCCAAGGTTAATAAATACAATCTTAATGTGATATTGGTGATAGTTTGTCGGATTCAGATGATTATTTGACAGACAGAAGTATGGAAATTTTGCTAAAAAGAATTAGAGGTTGAATGTTTTTTACCTCTAAATCCTTTTATCAAAATTTCTATACTTCTATCCGTCTAATCGTCATCTGAATCCGACAAACTATCACCAAGATCACATTAAGCCTGTATTTATTAACCTTGGAAGAAAGTAGAGTACAAAACTTCCTAATATCTTTATCGTCATGGAGTTTTATGATCCACGTTTTAAGGGAAGTGGCACGACCGACGGAAAATATTCCATCTTTATCAACTGTGTCGCTATCAATTAAAAAAAATTTCCTCTAGGAAAATAAAGTAGAGAATTTCTCTATAACCTCTTTTATCTACTTAGGAAATATTAAATCCTACCTTCACCATCACTTTTTAGAAACGCATGTCGCTGGCTTCTCACTATCATTGTAGCTAATGAGATCAATAATTGATCAAAGACACACCCTATTAGGTACTGTATTCAAGTTATTCTCCGTATCTAAGCTCATCCCGAGTAAGAGTACCATGAAGAGGTTGATGACGTTATTATACATGCAATGAAACTTCCACCAAGAATAACTAAGATAAAGTACCTGGCAGAATGTGCCTTTTATTGTTATTCTCATTAGCAACAATGATGATGAGAAGGCAATTGCATGTGTTTCAAATAGTTATGGTGTACGTAGGAATTTAGTATTTCCTAAGTAGATAAAAGAAGAGCTTATAGAGTAATTTTGTACTTCATTTTCTATCAGGAAAAGAAGTTTGATTGAGTGACAAGGTTGATGAAGACAGAATATGTTCCGTCTGTCCTGGAAGTTCTCATAAAGCGGGGATCATAAGACTCTATGATGACAAAGATTATAGCAAGTTTTGTTCTAAATTTGCTTTCAAGTCTGTTCCAATAAGTTTAATGTGATAATTGTGATATTTCTTCGGATTTAGACACTGATTTGACCGACAAAAGTATGGAAATGCTCTTAAAAAAGTTTCAAGAGCATTTTTATACTTTGGTCGGTCAAATCAGTCTCTGAATCCTTATAGATGTCACAATTATCACATTAAACTTGGTGGATCAGACTTGAAAGAAAATTTAGAACAAAACTTCCTATAATCTTTGTTATCATAAAGTCTTATGATCCGCGCTTTAAAGGAACTGACACGACTGATGGAAAATATTCCGTCTTCATCAATGTTGTCACTATCAATCAAACTTATTTTCCCCTTGGAAAGTGAAGTAGAGAATTTCTCTATAACCTATTATATACTTAAGAAATGTTAAATCCTACCTACACCATCATTTTTTTGAAACACACGTCGTTGCCTTCTTATTATCATTGTAGCTAATGATATAAACAATTCATCAAAGACATACTCCGTCATGTACCGTATCCAAGTTATTCTCTATATCAAAGTTCATCCCGAGAACGAGAATAATCACCAAAGCCACCAGACAATTTTATGATGCCAATGAAGTAAGATTAGCTATTCACTGAAACTCGTATTGTAAAGAAGAAGAAAGAGACGGATTCAGAAAGGAGAGTTGAGCCTCGACTTAATACATGTAAGTTTTTTACTTTTCATTAAATATTTTGATTTGATTTCATATAGAATTTGAAATACTAATTCAATATAATTTTTCATATAGGTTCAATTAGCTTCACAGCTGACGTGGGGAAATTCATACGCAGTTAACCACCTAATGAACCGAGCGAGACAATCCAACTTTCAGACGAGGATGCTGAAAGAACACTCCTTCAGTACTTTATATACTATTGTGTTAGTTCTAATGTGTTAGAACTAATTTACTATTATGTTAGAACTAATTTACATTGTGTTTGTTCTATGTGTTAGAACTAATTTACATACCAATTTAGTATTGTGTTAGTTCTCTTTAGTTCGAATGGGCTTGTAAGCGTTAACTTAATTTTATTAGCTTAATGTATTAGTTCAATTGAATTTTGTATTTTGTTGCTTTTAATTCCTTTTATTGTTATTGTTATTGGCATAAAATGCCTATTTAAGAAATTGGTATGACTGGCAGGTGGTGTAGCTGCAGAAACAGGCCGTTTCTGGCAAAATAATACACAGAAAAGCGACCAAAGTTGGTCTCTATTTGGTCGCTTTTCAAGTTAAAAAAAATATTTTTCTGGAGAAAAGCGACCAACATTGGTCGCTATTTTCCCAGATTTCTAAAAAGCGACCAAATTTGGTCGCTATATCATTAAAAAAAATGTGCTAATATAGAGACCAAATTTATGCGCTACTATTTAAAAATTAAATTAAATTCACGTATTTAGGGACCAAAGTTGGTCGCTAAATTGATAAAATAAATAAAAAATTGAATAAAATAGCGACCAATGGTGGTCTCTAGTTTTCATATTTTGAAATATAATTTTTGGATTGGAGACCACAGTTGATCGCTTTTTAACGATTAATAATAAATAAATAAATATTTTTTTATTTAGAGACCAGCTTTGGTCACAAAATTATATTATTAAATTAATATAGAGACCAAAGTTGATCTTTATAGTCAAAATCCGGAAAAATGGGTCCATTTAGAGTAGAGACCAAAGTTGGTCGCTAATTAGCGACCAACTTTGGTCTCTAAATAAAAGGGACCATCAATATAGCTACCAGACTACTTTGGTCATTTTTGGTCATTTTCTAGCCAAAAAGCGATCAAAGTTGATCGCTTTTTCCCGCTAGTATTGATTTTTGTTCGAGGGGATTCAACATCTTACATATAAGTAAAAAGGTATATTTTTATCCTACTTACATAGTTTAATTTTGTTAAACCCCCTTCATTCTATTTAGTTACTTATAACATAATATTTGCCATTTTTCAAGATTATTTAATACTATGACATACGAAAAAGCTCATTACCCTTGTATTTTTAGAAATCAGCTTATTTTGAGAAGTGTTTTTTCAAAAATGCTTTTGAAAAAAGTATTTTTGGAGAGAAACAGTTTGTGTTTTGCTAATTAGTATGAAAATCACTTTTGAGAAATAATTTGTGTTTGGCCAAGCTTTTTAGAAAGTGCTTTTAAGTGTCAAATTACGAATAAGGACATGAATAAATACTCTCAAAATTTTGCTATTACATGCAATACTTAAAAAAAAAATTATTTTATTTAAGTAAAATATGAAAATAAAATTAAAAAGTACTTAATTCTTTTAATATAAATTAAATATATTACAATTCCTTCAACAAATATAAAAGTATTCACCCCTAAAGTAACTATATATTAGAAAGTTTTCCTAAAAATAAGAAGAAAAAAATATAAATTAATATCCTAAGTATTAGATTTAGGGCTATTTTGGTATATACTATATTTTGTTAGGGGTATTTTAGGTAAGAAAAAAGGTAACTGTTTATGCTTCTGCTTTTAGAAAGAAGCTACTTTTTTCTGCTTCTCTGAAATTGCTTCTGCTTCTTCCGAAAAGCACTTTTTTCCCAAATAAGCTTGGCCAAACACTTCAAGTTAGGGGGAAAAGTACTTTTGGAAGAAGAAAAAAAAGCACTTCTAGCTTTTTAAGAAGCTTAGCCAAACATACTATTAGTCACCTATATGTCTTTTCCAGAGAGTGGGCCCGATGTGTAGCAAGTAGAGTAGGATAGGGATTGGCGGCCCACTACTCCACAGGGGCCGTACCAACACACGATTCCCGCAATTGATTACGATAACGACCTTCAACGCTGAACTTGACTGGGCTTTGATTTGTGGGGTCTCTTCTCAGGCCCACAATTAGAGTTGGAGATGTATCCTTTTCATTATCTTGCCGATCATAACCATTTTGACAGAATTGCCAAGTTTAAAGAAAATCTTGTCCGTCTCATATTTTAATATTCCAATTTCGGGTTTTTGGTAAAGCTTTTACTCGTATTATTACTACTAGCTCCTAAGTCAAGTTAAATTTCTAGAGATTTTGGAAACAAACAGACCTCTCAATGTTACTGATTGGACATATATTCATTCTTGGGATTTTTACCTATACATCACATATAGCAAATCTTATTACCATTATTGTGCCTTGTTTGGTTATTACCCTCATATTCCATGTTTTAGTTACCAAAAATGTACTAAACGAAAATTTGCTGATCTTGCACCCTATAATAACGCCATTTATTAAGGCCCAACAGTATGTTAAATATATTTTAGCCTAAAATAGCGCCTGTATTTAAGGATCCCAATTAATCTTTGATTTTGTACCAATTAAATGCTCAATCAAAAAACGGTAAAATCTCATATACAACGTGAATCTCTCCTCTTTTCTGTTTCAAATCTCTCCTCTTTTCTGAACCGAAATCAGTCATTCTTCCATTGAAAATCAGATTTTGTAGTTATTTCATTCAAGCCAGGTTCGAAAATCTCATATATTGTAGTTCTTCCGTGATTTCCAGTTTCGAAATACTGAAAATCATAATTGACACGGTGATAGTCAATCAGTGCGGAGATTCTACAATGTCAAAAATTCCGATAATACTTAAATGTAATGGTTATTGGGATAACTATGGCAGATTTCGAGATTTTGAAGTTGATGTCATTTTGGTTGATGATAATGCAAGCTACGGAATTCTCCAGTCTACAATTGCAGAACAATTATCGATTGATACATCGGATAAAATTGTAGAAATAAAATACATTGTGAATGATAATTGTCCTCCGCTGCAGATTAGGAACGATATAGGTGTTTGTGTATATATGGAAACGAAAAAAGAGAAAAACTTAGGTTCGTATCCCTTATGTATTAGCGTAAGAGATTTCAATATGGAATTGGCAATCACCAATAATGCCCCATCAGTATAGGTAAGTTTGCTTCGAAACCGAAATCTGAGATTTTTGTGTTCTCTAATCAACTACAATTTGACGCCATTTATCTATAATAAAAATACAATGTGAATGTATTGTCTACAGGTTCTTCAGGATCATTAAGGTTAATAGAAATTCCATCTTCACCAGCTATTGAGGAATATCAAAGTGAAATAATAATTGAATCTTCTCAAACATGTATTGAAGAAGGACAAGTGTACCAGGACAAGAAGACGATAGTTGCTACAATGAAGAATTATGCAGTTATGCAGAAGTTCCAGTTCAGAGTTAAAAGATCAAGTTGTAGAAGGTGTGTGGTTAGTTATTGATTTCTACAAAGTACTGTATTATTTCTATGTAGGCAGTTGTAGTTAATTATAGTCAATTGTAGTTAATTGTAGTTAGTTGTAGTTAATTGTAGTTAGTTGTAGTTAGTTGTAGTCAATTGTAGTTCATTGTAGTCAATTGTAGTGACGTGAAAGCCAGTTTGTAGGTAATTGTAGTCAGTTGTAGTTAAATGTAGTCAATTGTAGTTCATTGTAGTCAGTTTGTAGTTAATTGTAGTCTTTAATAAATATGTCTGAAAATTGAATTTTTTTGTAGCTACTGGCTTGTATGTGTTGCTGAGAACTGCAAATAGCATTTCAAGGCAACGTCTATTCATGATTTATCATTGTTCAAGATAAGAAGTTTTAGCCGACAACACACATGTTGCCGAATGGACGAAACATTCATAAAGCGCAAGTGTACTGCAACAGTAGTTGGTAGCATTGTCGTTCCAAAGTTTTGTGATCCTAAGACTGTTTACATGCCAAAGGACATACAAACTGACATGTTATCCGAACATGGAGTCAACCTAAGCTACATGCAAGCATGGAGAGCAAAGGAAAAAGCATGACAGTTTATGCGAGGGAATCCGTGTGACTCGTACAACAAATTACCAAAATATTTTTATATTCTTGAGAAGAATTATCCCGGTTCTGTTGTTAAATTGAAGAAGGCAGCAAATGATTGCTTCTTGTATGCATTTGTTGCTCTTTGTACATCAATAAATGGATGGCAACATTGTAGGCCGGTAGTAGTGGTTGATGGGACATTCTTAAAATCAGCATATAGGGGTATTATGCTGACAGCAAGCACCATGGATGCAGCAGGTAATAGATGTAATAATGTTGTAGTTATAATGTAGTTAGTTTGTATTTATATAAATCAATGTAGTTAAATTGCCTAAATTCTCCATATATATTTGTATTTAATAGTTAGTCTCATGTTATGTCTACAAATTGTAGGTTCTATTTTGCCCTTGGCATATGCTGTTGTTGATTCTGAAAACGACGCGTCTTGGAGGTGGTTCTTTGAACAATTCAAGGAGGCATATGGTGAAAGACCTTCTATGTGTGTTGTCTCAGATAGGCATGAGAATATATCGAAGGAAACATCAGTTGTCTATCTGGGAATGGCACACTACTTTTGCATGTGGCATATATGGACAAATATAAGGTCAAAATTCAAGAAGGCACATCTACAATTACATGAATTGTACTTTGCTACAGCACGGTCATATACTCTGGATGAATTCAATGAAAGGATGATGAAGATTCAGGAGGTAGACCCACGTGTATCGTCTTACCTATATGATATTGGCTATCATAGATGGTCAAGAGTACACGCAACGGCGAATAGAACTTTTACTATGACGTCAAACATTGCAGAGTCGTTGAACGCTGTAACAAAGGAGGCAAGAGAGCTGCCAATATTTGATCTATTGGAGTATATGAGGACTATTCTAGAACGTTGGACAAAGGATAAGTTATTGAAGGCAAAGGGTACTTTCACATTACTTGGGCACAAATTCAACAAAGAATTGGAAGATAACAATACATTATCCCAGAAACTATTAGGTAATATATTCTTGTTTGGTGCAGGAAAAAAAAATTAGTAGCTGTTGAAGTTGTTTCCAGTGTGTTTTTAAAATGTAGTGAAATGTGTTTAAATGTAGTTAAGGTTATATGCAGTGTTTCCAGTGTGTTTTTAAAATATAGTCAATTGTGGGTAAATGTAGTTAACGTTTATATGCAGTGTTTTCAGTGTGTTTTTAAAATGTAGTCAAATGTGGGTAAATGTAGTGAAGGTTATATGCAGTGTTTCCAGTGTGTTTTTGAAATGTAGTCAAATGTCGGTAAATGTAGTTAATGTTTATATGCAGTTTGTTTGTAGCTGATTTGTAGTTAACTGATTGTTGCTAACATAGTTAACTTATTGACACCTTATTATTTTCTTTTTGGTCTTGAATTGTAGGTGAGGGCTTCAATAGATCATATACACACTGTGTTAGATGGTGTGAAGCGGTACATTGTATGTTTAGAAAACAAGAAATGTAGCTGTGGACAATTCCAACTTGATGAACTTCCATGTGCACATGCTTTGGCTGCATTAAGGCATAGGAATGAAAGGCCGGACAACTATTGCTCACCGTATTATACAACGAAGAGCCTTCTTCTTACATATGAATTGCCAGTTAATCCTCTTCCTGATGAAGCCAAATGGGATGTTCCACAACATATTTTAGATGATGTAGTAAAGCCATCGGCTGGAGATAAAAGGCAGCCAGGTAGACCTCACAAGGAAAGATATAAAAAATTTTATTAAATAAACTCAAAGAAGCATGTGGCAATTGTGGAGGTGAAGGGCATAACAAAAGAAGTTGCAAGAATGCACCGAAAAAGACATGAATATAATGTAGCTACAATAGTAATTCAAAATAAATGTTAGTGATCCCAGATTATTGGAATTTATTGTGTAACTGTTATACATTTTGACGATAATAAATAAGTTTACTAATATACTTGAGTTATTAGTTGTTTCCAGTGTGTTTTTAAAATGTAGTCAAATATGGGTAAATGTAGTTAAGGTTATATGCACTGTTTCCAGTGTGTTTTTAAAATGTAGTCAATTGTGGGTAAATGTAGTTAACGTTTATATGCAGTGTTTCCAGTGTGTTTTTAAAATATAGTCAAATGTGAGTAAATGTAGTTAAGGTTATATGCAGTGTTTCCAGTGTGTTTTTGAAATGTAGTCAAATGTCGGTAAACTGTTTGCAGATTGAAGTTATATTGTACTGTAAGTGATTTATAAATGTGTTCTAAACATAATAGATAAAGACAAAAGTTTGTATATGATCACAAAACCGTGTAGTTCATATTCATGAAGCCTAAGCAATTAATTACAATTTTTGTAGTTATATGAACTTTGCAATAATAATTGTAGTTAGTTGTAGTTAATCGTCGTCAGTTGATAAATATTTCTGAATAATGTATTTTTTTTGTATCTACTGGATGGTATGAGTTGCTGAAAACTTATACAAATGGCATTTCTATGCAACGTCAATTCATGATTCTTCATTGTTCAAGACAAGAAGATTTATCCGAAAACATAACAGCGCAAATGTACTGCAACAGTAGTTTGTAGCATTGGACTTCCAACAAGTTGTAGTTATGCAATTGTAGTTATATGTAGTATAGTTGTGTAGTTATATGCAATTGTTGGTAAATGTAGTCATTGTACATAAGTAATTTATTCCCACAATTATATAAGAACTGACAGTTATATAGAATAGCAACTGAAGCTATTATATATGCTCGAATAATCATGTCTAATGTGTTCATGAAAAATTGTTCAGTACAACCAAAGTGACCTAATTCTCTACTTCATGAAAAATTGTTCAGTATTCATGAAAAATTGTTCAGTACAACCAAAATTCAATACAACAGTATACTCTACTTCTTTCGTTCAACTTTAGTTCTCTCATTCTTTGGCGGTGGACCCTTCCTCCTTGCCAGCCTGCCGGTAACCTCACTCTCACTGATTGAACCATCATTTAGCTTTCTTGTGGCGTAGTCCCACAACAGAGCTCCATAGCGTCTACGGTATTTGTCAATATCAGTAAGATCTTCCTTTGGTATAGACAAATCACCATTGCTAATATACTCCGCAAAGGCAACCACAAATACACCACAATCCCTGCAGAATAAGAGTATTTTTCATTTAATACCAAACCTTAAAAAATATTTAATTAAACATATAGAAAAGGAGATTAGTTTTTTACAGTGAGCCTTCCTTTTGTTGTGGAATCTCAGCAACCATCCATTGTATGTCTAGAGGGTCCGTAACTGGCTTCTCTACATATGACTTTGTAGTCTTAAAGTCAATGTCTTTGCGTTTACCATAGAAACCAGTGCATGAAAAATAAAGAGGAATAATGACTGAAAATTTCTCAACCAAGGTTTGAACAATTTTGTTACGTTTTGCCCTCACCAATGAATCATAAACATACAGTTGCCGGTCCTTTATGTCAAACACTAACAACAACCAATGAAAGTTCTCTACAAGGTTAACAGGTATTAGCACATAGTCCACAAGATCCCATGCTACATTAGCAAGAATTCTATAGCCCATAATGTATTCTTCAATATCATCCTCGGCTTTATCAACAGAATTCCTTTGATCCATTGGAGCAATAGTGAACTTCTCGTAGATACTTTCAATTTTTGTCTTGAACAAGCAATCGGTTGTTGTAAATCTACATTTGATGATGGGGCCATATTTCCCCTTTTTTCTCAAATAGTACATTATAACATCAATGTGCTGAAAAAAGTAAAAGTGCAATTTATAATAAGTTGTAGTGTCGACAAATAACAGCTACAAAATAACTACAGATAAACTACATTTGTAGTTAACTGTATTTGAATTAGCTTATATCCAAATGTACTTATATGTAATTTTAGTTATCTGTAGTTCAAGTCTGTATATTAATGCAATCTGTAGTTTAAATGTAGTCAGTTGTACATCACAAAGACAATAACACTGAGCCAGCTACCAGAGATAATAAGTTGTAGTGTGTACAAATAACATCTACAAACTAACTACAGATAAACTACATTTGTAGTTAAACTATATTTCAATTAGCTTATATCCAAATGTAGTTATATGTAATTTTAGTTATCTGTAGTTCAAGTAAGTATATTAATGCAATCTGTAGTTTAAATGTAGTCAGTTCTACACCACAAACACAATAACACTTAGCCAGCTACCAGAGATAATAAGTTGTAATGTAGACAAATAACAGCTACAAAATAACTACAGATAAAAACAGTAATTTTAGTTATCTGTAATAGTTAACTACATTTGTAGTTAACTGTATTTCAATTAGCTTATATCCAAATGTAGTTATATGTAATTTTAGTTATCTGTAGTTCAAGTCTGTATATTAATGCAATCTGTAGTTTAAATGTAGTCAGTTGTACAACACAAAGACAATAACACTGAGCTAGCTACCAGATATAATAAGTTGTAGTGTGTACAAATAACAGCTACAAAATAACTACAGATAAACTACATTTGTAATTAAACTGTATTTCAATTTGCTTATATCCAAATGTAGTGATATGTAATTTTAGTTACTGTAGTTCAAGTCTGTATATTAATGAAATATGTAGTTTAAATGTAGTCAGTTCTACACCACAAAGACAAATAACACTGAGCCAGCTACTAGAGATAATAAGTTCTAGTGTATACAAATAACAGCTACAAAATACAAATAACATCTACAAAATACAAATAATAGCTACAACAACCAAATAACAGCTACAAAATCTGTAGTTCAAGTCTGTATATTTCAATTTACTTATATCCAAATGTAGTTATATGTAATTTTAGTTATATGTAGTTCAAGTCTGGACATTAATGCAATCTGATGTTTAAATGTAGTCAGTTGTAGTTAAATGTAGTGTTGAATAACTACATATTATCTACAGTTAGACAAATCAGCTTGCTTGACAATAACAGATTGTCACCTACCAGAGATATATGGAGGAAAAATGACTGCAGTTCCTATTCATGAAGCCTAAGTAATTAATTACGTTTAAACATAATAGATAAAGACAAAACTGTAATGATAATCAATACACTTACTGTACAATTGATTAATTGTCCGGTGAGCAAGGGCGTAGAACCAGTCCTTCTTGTCAATTTTTTCGCAACCCAAATCCAACCAAGGATTGAGATGGTTATCCTTCTTCGAATAGAATTATTTCCTCCTGTAATAATAATATAATTAAACAAATAACTACAAAATCAAAACATTTACAACTTTAAAGTCTAAAAAGGTTCAAAGATATAGAAAACAAGTACATACAGACATAAGACATTTAAGCACCATACCTCCTAGATTATTTGTCAGTTCGATGGTATAACCATGTAGTAAAACTATCTATTAGTTCAGGATCAACATCTTCACCAATGAGACTTGTGAATGGGTACTTTAGGTAAAAAAAATTTGGCCCAAAAGACGTGCTGCCTTCAGTACTGTAGAGTGGAGTGAAGGGTGATCGTGCATGTTTTCCAGGTAACCTTGTTCTTCCTTGATGAACAGGGGTTGAATCAACTTGAATTGGCTCACCATACATCACCATCTATGATAGGTTTTCTGGAAGTTCAAAATCGTCCAGTGTCACACCTTTCTTTTCACATCCTCCACGCATCACTCCAATCTCCTCTTCTTTTTCAACGCATTCTTCGACAACTTCAGTCACAGTTACACCATGAATTGGTGACTGTGGAACATTGTCTTCAACATATGCTACAAAAATAATGCATATGCTTAAAAGCATTATAACAGTGTATAATCAACTATTTTATATTAAAAACTACATTATTAAACAATACCTTCTTTTGCTACATCAGCTGCTTGTTGGAGGTCATCATACAAATCAACTTGTTGTTCGAGTTTTAGAGGAGAAGTGGGAGCTGAAAAGGAAAATTATTATTTATTAGCAATTCTTGAAGTTTGTATATACGTATGTAGGAATTATGTAGATACCTGTTGTACTGGGGCCTGCACGGAGTTGAGGACCAACATTGAACTGAAAATGTTTGTTTTTGTCTGCTTGATTATGTTCGTTAAATTTTGTTGAACTAGCAGCAAACTGCATTTTGAGAGGAATGTTTTAGTGTTAGAATAAATTATCATAACTATTATATAGTGTTAGAATAAATTATATGTAAGTTCTTACCTTCGACTCATCCAATTCATTTCTCTTGGTGACAACATTCATTAACCTTTTCAAAGATTCATCTATGAACTCTCGAAGTTTTGAGAGTTCATCAAAAACATCATTCTTTAACTGATCCAACTTTCCATCAACCTAAAAATTAAATATGTATGTTAGTTGGTAAGAACATTCGATTAGTTACACTAAATTAAAAAGAAACTACAATGTCGAAGGAATGAAGGCAAGTGGTACTAAATAATGACTACACAACTGTATTTTCTCACAGTACCTGCTCAAGCTTCTGTTCCAACTTCCTGATCTGGCTACTGACAGATTCCATGTCATTTGGGGAATTAGCCTCTTCAGGTTGAACTGTTGGAGAAGCAGCAGATTGGACTTTTGATGGTTGACTAACCTCTTCATCTTCATAATTTATCTTATCTGGGAGATTGAGCGCTCCAATCTCTTCCCCAGATGCAACCATGTTTGAGAACTGAAAGATGCATGAAGACAGTTAAGTAAATTGGAAAGAAAAAGATGTCATGTAGTTACTATAATAGTAATTGAAGAATTATACAAAGGTTAAAAAGAATACCTTGAGCCGCTCATGATTGATGATTTTTTCTTCAAGAACAGTTAGCCAAATCTGTCCCTTTGTAGACGACCATCTTAAAATACGAGGAATGGAGTCAGAGCACCGTGTAGCAAGCTTGGTGCTGATAGAAGAACAACACTCGTATAGCCACACTTGTAAGGCTAACGAGCATCCCCGTATAAGATAAGAATGGACTTTGGGACTGAGACGATGTCTGACATATTCAACATAAAATATATTAATATATGTTAGAATGAAGCTAGATTTCAACATTACAATATATAATGTAACATATCATAAAACTACATTTTTAAACTACAAACTACATTTTACCTACATTCTCAGTATAAGTTATTTTACAAAAGGTATAACTACAATTTTGACCTACAAACTACATTTTACCTATAAAATTGCAGAACACAGATCTGCTACATTGTGACAGACTATATGAAACTACATTTTAACTACAAATTATAGTTTTAAAAGCATAACTAGAAAATTGCAGACCACATATCCCCAAACCAACTAGACTGTAACTACACATATATCATATGTTCTAATCACAGTTCCAAACAACACTATAAAATTGCAGACCACATATCAACTACATTGTGACAGACAACATTAAACTACATTATAACTACAACGAACTATACTGTAACTATAAATTTATTGTGCATGTACAATGTAACTATATTTTATACACTGTATTTTTATCACAGCTCCAAATAAAAAGTATAGTAAACTACATTAAACTACAAAAACTATAATTAACTACAAATTTGAGTCAACAGTCACAGTTGCAAATAAAGATAACATTAAACTACATTAAACTACAATAAACTACAATTAATTACAAATTCGATCCAACAGTATATTTTGCCAATCAACTACAAATTAATTCCAAAAAACAACAATTAACTACAATTTGTAGAAACAACCCGTATATGCAATAATACAGTATATTATTACAAAAAAACACTTACACACCAAAAAAATAGTTGAATTCTATTTTTGGGCAAAAAAATATTAAACTACAAAACATTGAGGAGAAAAAAAATTTGTTTACCTTCAATGAAATTTGTTGTGGAACCAATTTTGTAGGTTTTTTAGAGTGTTTCATCTTTTTTTGTTTTGAGGGCGAATGAGACACCTTTTGAATTTTTTGAACTTTGGGTGAATCGTCCACAAAATCATCATCATCGACCCTCAAGCTTTTCCCCTTTCGCTTGCGTTGTTTATCAGCTTCTGTTTCTACACCGGTAGCGTCAACGTCGTGCAAGTGCTTGGTTCGAATTTCAGCTCTGATTTGTCTCGGCGATGCAGGAACCATATCTTTTCCACTTGCATGGACAGATTGTTGTCTTTTTACTGGAGATTTAGGTGTTAAAACACCCAAATCAAAAGATGGAATATCGGCTACTTTTTGTCGTTTGGGAGTACTGTGTTTTTTCACCATTTTTACTATGGATAAGATTTTAGTGACTGAATATGTGTTTTCTTGAGAAAACTTTGAAGAGGGTTTGGAAATGGCGGATGAAATTGAAGCACTGATAGAGATTAAAAATGGTTTTGTAGAGGGTTTGTGACTTAGATGCAACCGTAGAACTGAAAAAAAATGGTAACCTTCGTCAACGGAGGATGACAATGGAGAGAAGAAGTTGAACCAGAGAAATCAGGAAAACGGTAAAGGTAAATAAACGTGGGGGGGGGGGGGGTGTAATTAAAAAGGGGAAAACTCATCGGTGTGGAAGAAAGAGAAAAATATTTGGTAAATAAATGTGGGGCGTAATTAAAAAAGGGTAAAATGCGGTTGGAAGAAAGAGAAAAAAGTGGGGAAAAAATATATGAAAAGATTTTGTTCCACAAATCAAGCCTCTAATAAATAATTGATCCTTAAACCAAAGTAAATTTTGGTATATAAATTGAAACACGGTATACTTAAATGTAATAAACACTAACCTTAAACATGAGTGGTTATAAGGTTTGCTATATGGGATGTATATGTAAAAATCCCTTCATTCTTATGATCTTATCCGACGTTCTAGAAAGAAGAATTGATAAAAGTCATTATCTTTGCAATTCACATTAAAGCCCAAAAACAAGTGTCAGGTTGAGTAAAAATGGCATGGAATAGCCATTATTTAGGGGTGGTATTTACGTTTTATCCAGCAATTCTAATGTAGAGCAAAAATAATTACTATCTTATTAAAATTAATGTGAAAAGATATTTTAACCCTTTATTCTCTTGTTTTTCTTCCCAAACCCTCACTTCTCAAAGCCAAGAATTCCTAAGAGACTGTTCACTAATTCTATTTCGTTACCTCCAAACTCCAAGAACATCAACTAATTCTTGTTGCAAATGCCAATTTAGAATACATCAAGAAATTCAAAAATAAACCATGTCGCTAAAAATGGGATGGCATCGATATAAAGAGTACTTGCAGTAGGTGGCAGATGAAAACAGCCAAAGCATATACACAAAATGCCCTTTCAAGTATTTGCACCAATGAAAAAAAACAATGCACTCTCTGTTGCTGCTGCTACTAATTAAGCGTGTGCGTGAATTTATAGTTACAAGTTCAAAAGTTAAGAACAATAGGTCCTTAACTTTGATTTTCAAGTTCAAAAGTTAAGGACAAACATTCTTTAACTTATAGTTACACGTTCAAAAGTTAAGGAAATAGGTCCTTAACTTACAGTTACAAGTTAAAAATTTTCAAGTTCAAAAGTTAAGGACAGATAGTCCTTAACTTCCAGTTGCACATTCAAAAGTTAAGGACAAACAATCCTTGACTTACATTTACATGTTCAAAAGTCAAGGACAATAAGTCCTTAACTTTGATTTACAAGTTCAAAAGTTAAGGGCAGACAGTCCTTAACTTACAGCTACACGTTCAAAAGTCAAGGACAAGCACATTGAACAGTTAAAGACAATAGGCCCTTAACTTTGACTTACAAGTTCAAAAGTTAAGGAGGCTTGGTTTTGAAGTTTGAGTTCCAAGTTTAAATGTTAAAGACGTGCAACCTTGAAGTCCTGAACTTAGAGTTCCAAGTTCAAAAGTTAAGGACTTGTAGTCCTGAAATCCTGAACTTAGAGTTACAGGTTAAAAAGTTAAGGACATGTAGTTTTGAAGTCCTAAACTTATAGTTTCAAGTTCAAAAGTTAAGGACATGTAGTCCTGAAGTTAAGAACATGAACAAAAAGGTCTTTTCGTTCGGTTAGGTATAAGTTTATTAAAGGAGTAATTAAATTCTAAATACACTAAAAATAGCGGCTTTAAAATAAAAGGCACCGCTTTTAATGGCTATTTGTGCCGTTCGCCCTCAGTTTGAAGGGGTCCAAAGTCCATTCTAGCCCAAGAATAGTGGAGTACGTGGTTTGTCCGCTATGATGTTTGGGCAGAAACTTTGAGGTCCACATGGGAACAGCATCTTCAAAGGGATATTCTAAAGGGATCCATAACAAGAAAGGGAACGCGGTTACTGTATAGGCTCCACCCTCCACGGGAACAATTAAGTGTGGTGAACAAGTTGAAGAAACTCTCATATTATTTGACGAATTCCACTGCTCTTTAATCAAAACCTGAATTGATTTTTTTCTTTCATTCAGTATTCGATATTTTTGGCTAAATTTGAATTCGCATCAGTTAATCTTTTCTAAGAAAAATAATTTTATATTCAAAACTTGAATCCAAGTCTTCTAATTAAGGATGAATGAATATTTACATCTTTACAGACTTATCTAAAGCAATAGTGGATTGTGGCATCATTGGTCTATCAATTATTAGTAAATATAATTCTGTTCCTTGTGATATATGACTTTGTATATGTAACTTTAATTAATTAAATGTGTGTTTTTCATCTTTTTATGTAGAAATATATCATATTCAAATGTTCTATTACCGTCAAAATATGAAGAAAATATACAAATTTAACATAATATATGGAGAATTAAGTAGGTAAACAGGTAATAATTCTAGTAAATTTGTGAATATTCACAAGGGGGAATATTCACAAGGATTTTCATGTAGAAATTATCTAATTTAAGAAACATTTTATATATGATATTCTTGTAGACAATAGATTGCGTCAAGAAAATAATCGATACCGAAAAATATCTCAACAATCGTACTGTTGTATTTCAAGTAATTTAATATACAATCTCCATGAATCTTCTGATTCTTCTATACAATAGAAAATAAATTCAAGAGCCTTCGAGCTTGATCTTGAATCTATATTGTTGCAACAAACAGTGATCTTGAATTTAACTAGCACGAACTTTGATTTTAATTCGTGTAGACAATAATTGCGTTAAGAAAATAAAATCAAGACCGAAAAATATTGCAACAATTGTAGTATTTTATTTTAAATATTTGACTGTTTACAATCTCTATGATTCTCTGATTCTACTTTTCCAGTATAAATTCAAGGGCCTTTAAGCTTGATCTTGAACTTGAATTTGATTTATTAGTCGCGAACACTTTGATCGTTGTCGCGAATTGTATCACTAACAAGTAGCCTTGATCTTGAACGCCTTGTATTTGATTTGACTTTCTTGAATACTTGAATTGTTCTTCGTTCTCAAGCTTGAACTTGATTTGTTCTTCGTTCTTGAGTTTGAACTTGATTGCTTAAAGGTTGAAGCTTGAAACTTGTGGAGGAATTTGCAGCGTTTGATCCACGAGCTCTTTCTTGCTTCTTGTTATAACTTCTAATGTCTTTTCTGAGTTATGAAGACCCCTATTTATAGTTGTGGAAGGGAGGAGTTGTGATAAGAACACACTCTTTCCGACCAATCAAAGTATGACATGGCCGCATTTGATTGGCCAGAACATGTCACTTGCACACGTAGCGCGATTTCATTTGCCTTTTAGTGTGACTTGACGTGCATTTTCATTTTGACACGTGACATGATCTCATTGGCTCTTCCGTTTGACTTGGCATACCACGTCATTTGACACATGGGACCAAACTAAGCCTCTAGGAAGATGTCATCTCGGGCTTAATGAAGTGGGATCATCGCTTTAGCCTAATTAAATGGACTAGTCCAATAGATTAAGACTTATTTATTTAATCCATTTATATTGAACCTATATAAATAATTTATTTATATATTAGCCCATAATATTTATGTAACGACCCGGCCAGTCGTCTTTAGAATTTACACCCCTTTCCCCTATTAACTGCTTCCTCTAAGTTCACATCTACTATTTTAGTTTACCGGGACGTTCGGTGTTGGAATTTGGAGTGTTTTGGGACCCTTAGTCCCTAAATGAGAGCTTAAGTGTTGAAAAATAGTTCGTAATCGGAACAGTGTAAGGACAGACTGGTAATAGAAATTCAATGATTTTGTTAGCTCCGTTAGGTGATTTCGGGGTTGGGAGCGTGTTCGGAATGTATTTTGGAAATCTGTAGCTCTTTTAGGCTAGAAGTGCCGAAAGTTAGTATTTTGGCGATTTTCGGTTGATTGGTGAAATTTTTATCCGAGGGTCGGTATGGAATTCTTGAAGTTGTTGTAGCTTCGTTAGGTGATTTGGGATATGTGTGCAAAATTTCAAGTCATTCGGACATTTTTAGGTCGGGTTTTTTATTAAATGCGAGTTTCAGAAGTTTTTGTTGATATTAGGCTTTAATCCATTGAGGGTTGGTGATTTCTGTGTTGTTGGATGTGTTTTATGATTTGGAACAAGTTCATATGATGTTTTAGGATGTGTTTTCATCTTTGGTTGAGGTCCCGGGACCCCGGGATGATTTCGGATGGCAAACGGGAACTTTTGAAGTTAGAAAATTTCATAATAGACGAAATTGTAAATGGGTGTGCACAAGACCTCACTTCAAACGCTCATATCTCCCGATACATAACGATTTGTGTGAGATACAGCCTATAAAATTAAAGCTCTTTGAGTCTAGTTTCCAACGCAATAAATCGTTTGTCATTTGGAGGTGTATATAGGAAGTTATGACCATTGCACTGGTCAGGTGTCAAAGCACGCGAAGTCTGCACGAAGTCGTGCATTTCGCGCGTATGAGGCAGTATACTCAGCAAAAACGCGCGAGCTCGCGACCCTGGAGCGTTTTTAAGTACTCTAAAGAACGGAAATGAGAAGGATTAAGTCATTTGTCAAGCCTAGGGCTTTCCCAACACCCCCAATTCGACCAAGGCCCCCAATTTCACTCCAAAGGTAAGTTTTAAGTGTGTTTTCATGGTGATTTCACTTCTCAATCACTAGTTACAACATGATTTTGATTGGATTTCATAGGATTTCTTTAAAATCTCAAGAACACCCCAAAGTTGACTTTCAAGATTTGATCTACAAGAGGTAATCCTACACCTTAGACTTACGCATATGGGGTTAATATGAAATTATGAGTATGAATCAGGTATTACAACTTAAGATATGTTGATTGGAGGCCATAAATTTCCAATTTAAATACATGAATATGGTAGGGATTTAAAGGTATTTATTTGATGGTATTTTATTGGTTGGGTATGAATGGATGGTCATAGATGTGTAGTTGGAAGTTATAAATTGGTTAGGGATGATGGTGAACTGAATTGTTGGTTAATGGTGATAGTTGGAAGAACCAATACTATAGTTATGAGGTGAAAATATGTGTGCCTACAAGGTGTTTGATAATATGCCTAAATGACATAAGTTATGGAGTTTAGTACCAATATTGGCCCTATTGAATGTTGTATTGTAGAATGAAGTTACATAACTGTATTGGATCATTGTAGCATCATTAAGAGGCAAATTTAAGATGTGTATGGCTAAAACCTCGTCTTTTAGAAATCGAGCTTCATCGATGATTGTGTGACTTTGGTCATTTAACATAATTTCGCGTATTAGCTTAGAATTTAATTGTAGAATAAATTACTTGAAGTATTAATTACAATATGCAATTTAATTGGATAGATTTGAGCCATTTGGAGTCAAATACTCATGGCAAGGGCGTGATTTCAGGTTGACTTGCACTTCTTCGAGGTAAGTGGCTTGTTTAACCTTGTGTGAGGGACTTTTTCCCTTAAGATATGAAATTCGTAGATGAATTCCTTGTACGTGAGGTGACGAGCGCGTACTTGAGCTAATTGTTAAAAATCCAAATTTTACTTAAAAAATACTTGAGCTGAGTTTTCTTTCGTATTTGCTTTATCTTACTTGCAATTATAACCTGTGCTAGTATAGAAAAGCATGTTTAGTGGAATTACTTGCCTATTTGCTTAAATTGCCTTGTTTGCACTCAATGAAGCATATTAGGCTAGTTACTGCTATTATTTGCCATGAGTTTGGTAATTATTTGATACTTTGAGTTGTTGTATTGATGTACTTCACTTCTGAATAGTCTGTGATTGTGGTTGCACGCCAAGAAATAAATTGTTGAATTTTATTGTTGTGCTTCAATTTCTAAATATTTCTCTGAACTTGGTTGCGTATTTACATTAGGACTACGAGACGGTATCCCGGAAGTTTCCTCTGCACGTGTTATGTTCTAAAACTGAGAGTGCGGGATACCAAGAGATCCCTGGCACAATAATGATTATATATGGAGGATACCAAGAGATCCTCGGGATACCAAGAGATCCCCGAATTATTATTGCGGATACCAAGAGATCCCCGAATTATTATTGTGGATACCAAGAGATCCTAGAATTATTATTGTGGATACCAAGAGATGCCAGAATTATTATTGTGGATACCAAGAGATCCTAGAATTATTATTGTGGATACCAAGAGATCCCAGAATTATTATTGTGGATACCGAGAGATCCTAGAATTATTATTGAGAATACCAAGAGATCATCGGGATACCAAGAGATCCCCGAACAATCTATTGGGGATACCAAGAGATCCTCAGGATACCAGGAGATCCCCGATGATAAATACCCGGTTGTGGTTTATACCTATATTCATTTTTTGTGTTTGTTCTCTATTACCGTTTTACTCATTATCTTTCTACATTATCCCTGTGATTAATCTCATATTATCTTCTCATTATCATATTGATTATTATGTTCAATCTCAGTAGGGCCCTGACCTTCCTCGTCACTACCCAACCAAGGTTAGGCTTGCCACTTACTGAGTACCGTTGTGGTGTACTCATGCCTCTTCTGCGCATGTTTTTCATGTGCAGACCCAGGTACTTCCGGTCAGACGCACCATCAGTGATCCATGAGATATATACCAGAGACTTTGAGGTATATGTGCTACGTCCGCAGATCAGGAGTCTCTATCCTATTCCAGTTGTAGTATTTGATCTTTCCTTCTTTTTGTTGTGTAGACATTCCGGAGTTAGAGCAGTGTATTATATTTCTATTAGACTATGGTTTCCGTGAGATTCCAGGTTTTGGGATATTCTGTTTCAGAATTTGAAGTGTTGAAGTGTATGTGCCAAGCGGCAAAATATATACATTTCCTTAAGTTATTTAACTTTTGATTTAATATTCTCGTATTAGATGTTACTTCCGCACTGTTAGGCTTACCTAGTCATCGTGATTAGGTGCCGTCATGACATGGTCGCGATTGGTGAATTAGGGTCGCGACAAGTTGGTATCAGAGCTCTAGGTTGCTTAGGAGTCACGGAACACAGGCCGGTTTATTAGAGTCTTGCTGATCGGTACGGAGACGTCTGCACTTATCTACGAGAGGCTATGTAACTATTTAGGAAAAAATCTTCACTTCATTTTATTCCTTATCGTGCGTCTTTATTCAGCTGGAGCCTATATCATATGTTCTTTGTATCCACTCGTGTATTGAAAATTGCACATTCGGTATTAATAATGCGCCGACGGTTCGTGATGCTACATAAGGATTTCAAGCAAGCCAAGAATTTGCTCAACCATTGTTAGCACGTGTCATCCATATCGATAATGCAGAAGTATCCAGATACCATTCAATTGTACACATGAGGGTGCAATAAGTTCTGACATCTGGTTGATAAGAACGATCTTGAGAAGGTTTACTTAATCGCCTAAACGTCACAGTAATGGTAGAGTCACGAAGTGGATGTAGACCTGAAGATAGTTGGTGTCAATACAGACTATGTGGTTTGTATGAGATGTCTATTTAGTGAAGGGTACAACTAGCAACCGAGATGCTGGATGAAGTGAGTTTAACTGTTCTAAGAAGGACATGTACCAATCGAATGGCTTGAGTTGTCTTATGATGGTGATGTACAAGCGATAAAGGTTGTTATCGTTGATTATCAAGATGTACCGTATGTCTTTTCACCAAGTAAAAAGAGTTTACTATCGACGACCAAATTGTGGGTCATGTGTCATATCAGATTTGGCATGCGGTGTATTTAAGTGGTATTTAAAAGTTCTCTGAAACTTGCATATTAGTAAGAGCTCAGATTTGTATGGGATGATGTTAGGACCTTCGATGTTCCTATGTCCATAATAATTCTACATTATAGTATTAGCAGGGAAATGGAAACGATTTCACAATACTCGTAGTGCTCCAGTTAATCAGGGCTCTCTCATGGGGCAGTAATATTTTAATGCACTACTGGCATGGAATTCCTTCAATGGTTATTTTACTTATCCGGCACAGACTCAGTATGAGCAGCCAAACTGCAAATGGGTTGTTATGAATGTGGTAATACTAGAAACATCATGAGAAATTATCCCAGAATTGGGAGAAATCTACTTCATCAGAACACACTCCATTATAGTTACTAATCTACGTACGCTACAAGTTAGATATGGAGAATGAATGGGTAGATGGCGCCTAATAGGTGGATGTCCGACCCATTGATATAATTGCTATAGTGTGGCTTAGACCACTACACCAGATGGTGTCATTACATGTACAATTCTGATTGTTATAAAAAGGATATTTTTCCTTAACTTAATTTGGTTCTGAAAAATTGAGGCGAGTCCTCTTAATATGCTCCACTCATGAGTGAGCTTCGTAATCCTAAGATCTACTTATGGATATACTCACGTTGGGCTATTATATGGAGATAACTATCCCTATCATTATATGTTATGATTCCCTTTGATGGAAATTATTTAAAAGAGAAAGAAAAGAAATGAAAATTTTCAGTTTGAACGATGTGCAAATACTTGTGATTCACAGTTGAGGGTGATATCCTCAATTATTTATATAATGTGAAATATTCTTAACCGAGTCAAAAGCTGCGGTGGATGTTATATAAGGACAAGATCCTGGCGGTGAAAAGTTTATGTGTTTAAAAATTCTCATTTTATGAAATTTAAAATTTTGCACTATATTTTAAATGAGAGTCATGCCTGTTAGGCTTATTTGACAATTCTCGTATATTTTCTATTCATAGTCAGTCATTTTTGTGTTGTAAACATTAAGATTTAGCCTATGAGATGAGCGTCCAGGTGGAGTTAAATGTGACTCGTTAATTCGGGTAAGTAATTATGAGATCTCCATGCCTCGTTGTGAGTAAAGCGAAGGTCTGAAATGAGATGTTTGTTAACATAAGGTTAATTGGCAGTATTGTTATTTATGAACAACTATTATGGCCAGAGACATGGTTATTAGCATACAAATGATGTGTTTCATGTCCAGATATCAACATGATAATGTGATGCTTTAATGATGAGATTAGTGTTATTGATATATACATTGTGGTGTTTCATTGGGTTGTGGATGTGTTGTTAGGAGTTGTTTTGGTGTTACTCTGGCAGGTGGATAGGACCAATTACAGGGGAGGCTCTGCCAAAATTTTTGAAAATTTTGGGAGTTATTTGAGACATTAAGATGTGTGAATAAAGATATAAGTTACATTTTGTATTTGAGAATGAATGACCCTAAGTGTGGGAGAATGTAATATCGCGGAGAAGCAATTTCGAAGTAACTAAGCGCTATTGAAAGTTGAAGTATGTTGATATAAGACTAATGCAGTGTGGCAATGTAGAATTTAGGCCTATTGATGAATGTTAGATGTTGAAGTTTGGGTCTTGTCCTAAGGTTATGGACTAAGGATGAGGTGAAACCTTCAGTTAAGTTGAAGGAGCAGTTATAGGAATTCTCTTAAAAAGGGATTTATTCGGCATAATGTATCACTTGGGGTGCTCATGTGTTAATTGTGAAAAAAAATGAACGAGTTCCTTGTTATGTCATTTGGGCTGACCAATGCCCTAGCAGCCTTTATGCATTGGAGCACAGTGTGTTCCTGCCATATCTTGATTTGTTCGTGGATGTTTTCATAGATGATACTCTGGTATACTCCCGAAGTCGGTAAGATCATGAGTAGCACATGAGGACAGTGCTTCAGACCTTGAGAGAGAAGAAATTGTATGCAAAATTTTGAAAATGTGAATTTTGGTTAGATTCTGTGGCTTTCTTAGGTCACGTGGTGTCGAGCGAGGGTATTCGGGTGGATCCGGAGAAGATAGAGGCAGTGCAAAGTTGGCCTAGACCATCCTCAACTACAGAGATACGCAGTTTCCTCGGCTTGGTGGGTTATTATCGCTGATTCGTTTAGGGTTTTTCTTCGATTGCGGTACCTATGACTAGATCAACCCAGAAGCGTGCTCCATTTCAATGGACAGATGAGTGTGAGTTGAGCTTTTAAAAGCTCAAGATAACTTTGACTACAACCCTAGTTCTTATACTGCCTACAGGTTGGGGTTCTTATACTATCTATTGTGATGCCTCGCGGATTGGCCATGAAGTGGTATTGATGTATGACGGTAGAGTGATTACCTATGCATCCAGACAGTTGAAGGTACATGAGAAAATATTATCTTATCCACGACCTTGAGTTATCTGCTATTATTCACGACTTGAAAATCTGGTGTCATTATTTGTACGGTGTGCCTTGTGATATTTATATCGATCACCGGAGTTGCAGCATATGTTCTAGCAAAAGGATCTAAATTTGTGCCACAGAAGGTGGTTAGAGTTGCGGTACGGATTATGACATCGCTATCTGTATCACCCAGGCAAAGCCAATATAGTGGCTGATGCTTTGAGTCGCTGAGCAGAGAGTTTGGGAAGTTTGGCTTACCTACCACCATCAAGAGGCCTATGGAGATGGATGTTCAGGCCTTTGGCAGCCACTTGCGAGGTTGGATATTTCAGATCCTAGTCGGGTTGTAGCTCGGTGCCCTAACTGTCAGCAGATTAATTATGAGCACCAAAGACCCGGTGGTTTGGTTCGACACGGGTGAGGATTAGACAATTCGGCACAAACTTGGTTTAGAATGCTTTGGAAAAGTTTAAAGGGATTCAGGATTTACTCTATATAGCCTCGTCCAAACAGAAGAGTTATGTGGACCGGAAAGTTCGTGATGGTTCTGATATAGTTAGAGAGAAGGTCCTCAATCGTGTTACGCCTATAATGGGCATTATAAGATTTGGGAAGAAAGGAAAGTTGAGTCTAAGGTTTATTGGACCTTTTGGAATATTAAGGCATGTTGGGGAGGTTGCTTAAGAGCTTGCCTTACCTCCCAGCTTAGCAGGAGTTCATCCGGTATTTTATGCCTCGATGCTTCGGAGGTATCACGGTGACCTGTCGCACATGTTGGATTTCAGCTCAGTCCAGTTGGACAAGGATCTGTCCTATGTTGAGGAGCCATTGGAAATATTGGACAAGCAGGTTTGAAAAGCTTAGGCCAAAGGGAATAGCTTAAATAATGGTTCAATGGCGGGGCCAGCCGTCCGAGGAGGCGACTTGGAAGACCGAGCGGGATATGCGCAGGCGATACCCTCATCTTTTCACTACTCCAGGTATGTTGTTTATGCTCGTTCGAGGACGAACGAATGTTTTAGTGTGGGAGAATGTAACGGCACGGCCGGTCGTTTTTAGAATTTACACCCCTTTCCACTATTAATTGATTCCTCTAAGTTCAGATCTACTATTTTGGTTTACCGGAATGTTCGGTGTTGGGATTTGGAGTGTTTTGGGACCCTTAGTCCCTAAATGAGAGCTTAAGTGTTGAAAAATGGTTCGTAATCAGAATAGTGTAAGGACGAAATCGTAATAGAAATTCAATGATTCCGTTAGGTGATTTTGGGGTTGGGAGCGTGTTCGGAATGTATTTTGGAAGTCCATAGCTCTTTTAGGCTAGAAGTGCCGAAAGTTAGTATTTTGACGATTTCCGGTTAATTGGTGAAATTTTGATCTGAGGGTCGGTATGGAATTCCGGAAGTTGATGTAGCTTTGTTAGGTGATTTGGGATATGTGTGCAAAATTTCAAGTCATTCGGACGTGTTTAGTTCGTGTTTTTAATTAAATGCGTGTTTCGGAAGTTTTTGTTGATCTTAGGCTTGAGTCCGTTGAGGATTGGTGATTTCTTTGTTGTTGGATGTGTTTTATGATTTGGAACAAGTTCATATGATGTTTTAGGATGCCTTTTCACTTTTGGTTGAGGTCCGGGGGACCCCGGGATAATTTCGGATGGCTAAAGGGAATTATTGAAGTTGGAAAATTTCATAATAGACGAAATTGTAAATGGGTGTGCACAAGACCTCACTTCAAAGGATCATATCTACCGTTATATAACGAGTTGTGTGAGCTACAACCTAGTCTAGTTTCCAACGCAATAAACCGTTCATCATTTGGAGGTGTATACAGGAAGTTATGACCATTGCACTGGTCAGGTGTCAAAGCGCGCGAAGTCTAAGCGAAGTCGCGCGTTTCGCGCGTCTGAGGTAGTATACTTGGCAAAAACGCGTGAACAATGCGCGAGCTCACGAGCCTGGAGCGTTTTTAAGTACTCTAAAGACCGGAAATGAGAAGGGTTAAGTCATTTGTCAAGCCTAGGGCTTTCCAAACACCCCCAATTCGACCAAGGCACCCAATTTCACTCATAAGGTAAGTTTTTAAGTGTGTTTTCATGGTGATTTCACTTCTTAATCACTAGTTACAACATGATTTTGATTGGATTTCATAGGATTTCTTTAAAATCTCAAGAACACCCCAAAGTTGACTTTCAAGATTCTGTCTACAAGAGGTTATCCAACACCTTAGATTTACACGTATGGGGTTAATATGGAATTATGAGTATGAATTAGGTATTACAACCTATGATATGTTGATTGGGGGTCATAAATTTCCAATTTAAATACATGAATATAATAGGGATTTAAAGGTATTTATTTGATGGAATTTTATTGGTTGGATATGAATGGATGGTCATAGATGTGTAGTTGGAAGTTATAAATTGGTTAGGGATGATGGTGAGACGAATTGTTGGTTGGAAGAACCATACTATAGTTATGAGGTGAAAATATGTATGCCTACAAGGTGTTTGATAATATGCCTAAATGGTATAAGTTATGGAGTTTAGTACCAATATTGGCCCTATTGAATGTTGTATTGTAGATTGAAGTTACATAACTGTATTGGATCATTGTAGCATCATTAAGAGGCAAATGTAAGATGTGTATGGCTAAAACCCCATCTTTTAGAAATCGAGCCTCATCGATGATTGTGTGACTTTGGTCATTTTACATAATTTCACGTATTAGCTTA
This sequence comes from Nicotiana benthamiana, assembly GCA_034376525.1. Taxonomy (NCBI): domain Eukaryota; kingdom Viridiplantae; phylum Streptophyta; class Magnoliopsida; order Solanales; family Solanaceae; genus Nicotiana; species Nicotiana benthamiana. Next base: position 121,679,907 of record CM067336.1, read on the forward strand.
AAATTTAATTGTAGAATAAATTACTTGAAGTATTAATTACAATATGTAATTTAATTGGATAGATTTGAGCCATTCGAAGTCAAATACTCGTGGCAAGGGCGTGATTTCAGGTTGACTTGCACTTCTTCGAGGTAAGTGGCTTGTCTAACCTTGTGTGGGATACTTTATCCCTTAAGATATGAAATTGGTAATTGAATGCCTTGTACGTGAGGTGACGAGCGCGTACTTGAGCTAATTGTTGAAAATCCGAGTTGTACTTAAAAATACTTGAGCTGAGTCTTCTTTCGTATTTGCTTTATCTTACTTGCTATTATAGGCTGTGCTAGTATAGAAAAGCACGTTTAGTGGAATTACTTACCTATTTGCTTAAATTGCCTTGTTTGCACTCTATGAAGCATATTAGACTAGAATCTGCTATTATTTGCCATGAGTTTGGTAATTATTTGATATTTTGAGTTGTTGTATTGATGTACTTCACTTCTGAATAGTCTCTGATTGTGGTCGCACGCTAAGAAATAAATTGTTGAATTGTATTGTTGTGCTTCAATTTCTAATTATTTCTCTGAACTTGGTTGCGTATTTACATTATGACTATGGGACGGTATCCCAGAAGTTTCCTCTGCACGTGTTATGTTCTAAGATTGAGAGTACGGGATACCAAGAGATCCCTGGCATATAAATGTTATATATGGAGGATACCAGGAGATCCTCGGGATACCAGGAGATCCCCGAATTATTATTGGGGATACCAAGACATCCCAGAATTATTATTGTGGATACCAAGAGATCCTAGATTATTATTGTGGATACCAAGAGATCTCAGAATTATTATTGTGGATACCAAGATATCCTAGAATTATTATTGTGGATACCAAGAGATCCCAGAATTATTATTGTGGATACCGAGAGATCCTAGAATTATTATTGAGGATACCAAGAGATCATCGGGATACCAAGAGATCCCCGAACGACTTGTTGGGGATACCAAGAGATCCTTAGGATACCAGGAGATCCCCGATGATAAATACCCGGTTGTGGTTTATTCCTATATTCATTGTTTGTGGTTGTTCTCTATTACCGTTTTACTTATTATCTTGCTACATTATCGCTGTGATTAATCTCATATTATCTTCTTATTATCATATTGGTTATTATGTTATATCTCAGTAGGGCCCTAACCTTCCTCGTCACTACCCAACCGAGGTTAGGCTTAACACTTACTAAGTACCTTTGTGGTGTACTCATGTCTCTTCTGCGCATGTTTTTCATGTGCAGACCCAGGTACTTCCGGTCAGGCGCACCATCAGTGATCCATGAGACATATACCAGAGAATTTGAGGTATATCTGCTACGTCTCAGGAGTCTCTATCCTATTCCAATTGTAGTATTTTATCTTTCCTTCTTTTTATTTTGTAGACATTCCGGAGTTAGAGCAGTGTATTACATTTCTATTAGCCTGTGATTTCCGTGAGATTCCGGGTTTTGGGATTTTCTGTTTCAAAATTTGAAGTGTATGTGCCAAGCGGCAGGATATATACATTTCCTTAAGTTATTTAACTTTTGATTTAATATTCTCGTATTAGATGTTACGTCCGCACTGTTAGGCTTACCTAGTCATCGTGACTAGGTGCCGTCATTACATATTCGCGATTGGTGAATTAGGATCGTGACAATTTATTTAGACCAATACATCATGAATTTAAATATAGTCCATATTATTTTATCGGTTGAAAGCAGATAAAATTTAAATGCTTACAACTCGTACTCCTTGAACCTTGAATTGTTCTTCGTTCTTGAGCTTGAACTTGATTTCTTGAACTTGAATTTGATTGCTTGAAGCTTGAAACTTGTAAAGAATTTGCGGCGTTTGATGTACGAGCTCTCTCTTGCTTCTTGTTATAACTTCTGGTCTCCTCTCTAGGTTATGAAGAACCCTATTTAAAGTTATGGGAGGGAAGATTTATGATAAGAACAAACTCTTTCCGACCAATCAACTTGAAGTGTGACAAGACCGTATTTGATTGGCCAGAACATGTCAGTTGCACCCATGGCGCGATTTTATTGGCTTTTAATGTGACTTGGCATGCCTTGTCATTTTGACATGTGGCATGATCCTATTGGCCCTTAATTTTGACTTGGAGTGCCACGTCATTTGACACGTAGCACCAAACTGGGCCTCTAGGGAGATGACGTCTTGTGCCTATTAAAGTAGGCTCATCACTTGTAGCCCAATTAAATGGGTTAGCCCAACAAATTTGAATTTATTTATTTACTCCATATATATATTGAACTAATATAATTAATCTAAGTATATTAGCCCGTAACATTTATTTGGACAAATATATTTAATCTATAGTCCAAATTATTTTATTAAATTTAATTTCAATAAAAGTTATATCCCTACAACTCTTATCGACATATTATTAATACATGTATCCTTATTTTAAATTTTATCGCGTATATAATTATACACAAATTTCTTTTTATAGCGAAATATTAGTAACTAAATTATATACTTATTAATCATGCATGGTTTTAATCCGAAAATCAAACGACATATAGGTAATACAAAAATTAAAATTCTCTTATATTTGAATCCAAATAATCCTTAGATATGGAGGCACCTTCAAAGTTCGATACCCATCTTAAACCACCCCTAAATTTGGCTCGGATTAATAGTATTCTTTGCTAACTATGCTCGGTCTTAATTACCCCCCTCCCCCAACTTGGTACCACCTAGACGCGGATGTGGCAGATGTAGAAAATCACTCTATCTATGACATGTGCGCTTTGGTTGTATTAGCATGATTTTCAGGTATAGGTTTTGATGAATGACAAACAATGAAGTCAAGTGTCGAACAACGATATTATATGACAAACAATCAAGAGTGAATGCCAAGAAGCATATTGATGACGGAATTGCATAGACAAGCCAAAGACGAGTTCAAAAGTTCAAGACCAAAGTCCCAAGGCGTAGGTCGTTAGGTAGAACAAATGTAAGAGCAACGTTTAAAGTTATCGTCTTTTGGCTCAACATAGGTCATCATAAATATGCATAAAATCATTTTATCAAATCATATTTATCATAAACATATTTTAAATACTTCAAAAACAAAATAATTTTAACGTTTTCATTTTAACCAAAATGGTTTTTGAAGTAAGTTTTCAATTCTGGTATATTACATAGGTCATCATTAATATGCATAAAATTATTTTATTAAATCATATATATCACAAACATTTTTAATATACTTCAAACAAAATGATTTTAACGTTTTCATTTTAACCAAAATGGTTTTTTGAAGTAAGTTTTCAATTCTATTATACTTCGGTATACACAGTGTATATCAATGGTATATAATCGATTATAATTCTTAAATAATCGATTATCATGCATCCGTTGCCAAAGTTTTGAACGCTGGAACAAAATAATCGATTATGCCATCCAAATAATCGATTATTCTTGAGCAGAATCTCTTCCGATTTTGTAACGGTAAAAGGATAATCGATTATGCAAATCAAATAATCGATTATCCTTGCATAAAATCAGCATAATTGATTGCCAATTAAGCAACGGACATCCACCCTTTAACCCCTATAAAAAGAGGTCTTTTGAGATGTTTTTAAACACACAACACCTCCCAATATTGATATACATATTGACATTATTTGAGCATCATTTTAGAGCTTTTGTTGAGCCATTTGAGAGACAACTTTGAGTTGTTCATAGAGCTAAATTTGTATCTATTTTCTACTCTTTCGAGAGAGTTCTTGTTGTAAAAGAGAAAGGTGTTTGAGAAGAACATATCTTCTCATTGATTGTCGGGTTCGCTAAGTACCTTAAGTCTTAGTGGTTGAAGTCTTGTGGTGCGGTATCCACGAGCAAGGTTGAAGTCTTGAGGTGCGGTATCCTCGAGCAAGTTGAAGTCTTGTAGAGTGTACATCTACGAGCAAGTGTAAAGGTTTGTTAGGCACCCGTAAGTTTAACGGAGTTAGTGGAATCTCGAGAGAGTCTCTCGGGGACTGGACTAACCACAAGTTATGGTGAACCAGGATAAATTCGGTGTGTTCTTTCCTTGCTATTTTTATTACCGAATTTATTTTATTCCTGCAATTTTTAATTCCGCAATATTTATCAATATTCTCGTGCCGCACTATTCACCCCCCCTCTAGTGACGGGCATAAATCCTAACAATTGGTATCAGAGCCTAACTCTCTGAAAGCCTTAACCGGTTGAGAGCGATATATATTTTTTGTTGAGAATGTTGAACGCAGGAATAATGAGCGAAGGTCACTCCACCACTATGCCTCCACTATTTGATGGAACAAATTACACATATTGGAAAGAGCGGATGAGAATCTTCATCCAATCAAATAACTTTCGTTTGTGGCAAATCATTAAGAACGGTATGCCGACAAAGAAAGTTGGAGAAGCCATGGTTCCAAAGGAGGAGAATGAATATAATGCCAAGGCCATAAAAATGTTATATTGTGTGGTGAATTCAAATGACTATCGGAGGATTTCCTATTGCACAACCGCCAAAGAAATGTGGGATAAACTTGAAGCCATTTATGAAGGTACGCCACAAGTCCAAAAGCATGTGACATGGGACTCGAACAGCTCGTGTGATGAAACGACTGCCCTATGCTTTATGGCCGACGAAGAAGAAAAGGTAAGTATTTCTAACTCTTACTCGTTTGAAGAAATACAAAATGCCTATGATGAATTATATGGTGAATTTGTTAAAGCTTCCAAAACCATAAAAGAATTGAAGAAAACACTTTCTTTGCAAGAAAAAGATTTTGAGAAAACACTTTCTTTGCAAGAAAAAGATTTTGAGAAAACACTTTCTTTGCAAGAAAAGATTTTGAAAAACAACCTTCTTTAAAAGAAAAAGATTTTGAAAAATTGACTTGTGACAATGAAAAACTAAAAGAAGAAAATGATCTTTTAGAAAATGACAATACTGTTCGTAAAAATAAAATCAAAATTTTAGAAGAAGAAAATAGATTTTTGGAAAATGACAATGTCGATCTCAAATAAGGAGATGAATGAAGCCTCTTTAAGTGTTCAAAGTTCAAATTGTTCTTCTTGTAGTTCTTTGAAAATAGAGCACATAGAACTTAGAAATACACTAGAAAAATGTAGTATAAATGATTCTAAAACAAGTGAAGTAATTAAAAAGGATGATAGAAATGAGGTTAAACCACCTAGAAACGACTCTAGGATTTTTGTTAATAAGTCTAAAACTAATCATTTTAGACACAATTCTAGGAGTTTTATTAATGAGTCTAGAATAAATAAATTCAGACTACCTAGAAATGACTCTAGGAATTTCAACGCTTCTAGGAATAACGACTTTAGATCACCTAGAACGCATTTGGCTCAACCTAGACATATGCACAACCCTAATGTTATATGTCATTATTGTAACCGGGTAGGACACATTGCACCCGTATGTTTTTCTAAACATAGAGATTCATATTTTGATTATAATTATTATTTGCTTAACCCCCAAGGACCCAAAAGAAGTTGGGTACCGAAAACCTATTTTTAGGTACTTTTGCAGGTGTGCTTGAAGACTACAAAATCGTAGTAGATGCATCAAGCACGAAACCTTATTGCATCAAGGGGGAATTTCGGTTAGTTATCGTATTTGATAAAAACATAATAGTTGATATGTGCTAACAATTGATATTAATTATTGATCCATGTTTTGATAAGTTTTATTTTGAATAACAATTGGTATCAATTATTTTTATATTAAATGATTGATTCATGTTTTGATGAATATTTTTTGTTTAAATAACAGTTGGTATATTTGCGATAAATGACCGTTATTATGATTGGTATATTTTTACTAACGTTTGGTATTATTTGATGTTGATATGATTTTTTATCTAACAATTGGTATCGTCAATAGTTTAAATAACAATTGATATACTCTTTTTGCTAATGCCAAAAGGGGGAATAATTTAGGCGATATGCATCGAATAACGGGGAATGTCTTCACATTCTAGTATGCTTTAATTGAGGGGAAATATTCAATTAAGGGGGAATTATATTAAATTGTTTAAATGAATTGTATGTTGAGATATAGCATGAATTTAGGGGAAATACGATATGCATATCTCCTGTTGTTTGTCATTATCAAAAAGGGAAAAATTGTAGAAAATAACTCTATCTATGACATGTGCGCTTTGGTTGTATTAGCATGATTTTCAGGTATAGGTTTTGATGAATGACAAACAATGAAGTCAAGTGTCAAACAACGATATTATATGACAAACAATCAAGAGTGAATGCCAAGAAGCATATTGATGACGGAATTGCATAGACAAGCCAAAGACGAGTTCAAAAGTTCAAGACCAAAGACCCAAGGCGTAGGTCGTTAGGTAGAGCAAATGTAAGAGCAACGTTTAAAGTTATCTCGTCTTTTGGCTCAACATAGGTCATCATATATATGCATAAAATCATTTTATAAAATCATATTTATCATAAACATATTTTAAATACTTCAAACAAAATGATTTTAACGTTTTCATTTTAACCAAAATGGTTTTTGAAGTAAGTTTTCAATTCTGGTATATTACATAGGTCATCATTAATATGCATAAAATCATTTTATTAAATCATATATATCACAAACATTTTTAATATACTTCAAACAAAATGATTTTAACGTTTTCATTTTAACCAAAATGGTTTTTTGAAGTAAGTTTTCAATTCTGGTATATTGTGGTATACACAGTGTATATCAATGGTATATAATCGATTATAATTCTTAAATAATCGATTATCTTGCATCCGTTGCCAAAGTTTTGAACGCTGGAACAAAATAATCGATTATGCCATCCAAATAATTGATTATTCTTGAGCAGAATCTCTTCCGATTTTGTAACGGTAAAAGGATAATCGATTATGCAAATCAAATAATCGATTATCCTTGCATAAAATCAGCATAATTGATTGCCAATTAAGCAACAGACATCCACCCTTTAACCCCTATAAAAAGAGGTCTTTTGAGATGTTTTTAAACACACAACACCTCCCAATATTGATATACATATTGACATTATTTGAGCATCATTTTAGAGCTTTTGTTGAGCCATTTGAGAGACAACTTTGAGTTGTTCATAGAGCTAAATTTGTATCTCTTTATCTACTCTTTTGAGAGAGTTCTTGTTGTAAAAGAGAAAGGTGTTTGAGAAGAACATATCTTCTCATTGATTGTCGGGTTCGCTAAGTACCCTAAGTCTTAGTGGTTGAAGTCTTGTGGTGCGGTGTCCACGAGCAAGGTTGAAGTCTTGAGGTGCGGTATCCTCGAGCAAGTTGAAGTCTTGTAGAGTGTACATCTACGAGCAAGTGTAACGGTTTGTTAGGCACCCGTAAGATTAACGGAGTTAGTGAAATCTCGAGAGAGTCTCTCGGGGACTGGACTAACCACTAGTTGTGGTGAACCAGGATAAATTCGGTGTGTTCTTTCCTTGCTATTTTTATTACCGAATTTATTTTATTCCTGCAATTTTTAATTCCGCAATATTTATCAATATTCTCGTGCCGCACTATTCACCCCCCCTAGTGACGGGCATAAATCCTAACAGCAGAAAGTGTAGGTGCACTTGTCTGTCATGTGAATTTTTTTGTCGATGTTACTTTTTAAAAAAAATAAAATATTTTTTTACCCTTTTTAAGAATATTACCTTTTTAGATAATTTTTTTCGAATAAAATTTATAATAAAACTTGGATATAACTACATTATTTAGGCTAAATATTTTTATTTAGCATAAAATAATAAAGTTTTAGTTAATCTTTTTTTTTTTGAATTTGACGTGAAAATAAAAATTTAACAATTTAAATAAATAGTCAAGGCATCTAAAAAGTTATAAAAATACATAGTTGATATAAATAGCCATTGCATCAAAAGAAGAAATAAAAAGAGAGTATAATTGCACTTGTAATTTCTTGCAATTGTACACTCTTTTTATTTCTTCTTTTGATGCATCAACAATTTACTTCAACTATATATTCTTACTTTTTAGGTAAAAAATACAAAAACAAAAATAGAGCACCGTAATTTAGAACTATATAAAAAATTATAGCCAAAATAATTAATTTCAAACTATATTTTTTTTATAACTTTTTGATGTCTTGACTATTTTTTCAATTGTATAAATCTTTATTTTCATGTCATATTCAAAAATATCTTAACCGAAACTTTATTTTTTGGCCAAATAAAAATATTTAGCCTAAATAATGTAGTTCTATCCAAGTTTTATTATAAATTGTATTTTAAAAAAATTATCTAAAAAGTAATATCCTTAAAAAGGTAAAAAAAAATATTTTATTTTTCAAAAGAAATGCCACATTGACAAAAAAATCTACGTGACAAGTGAGTGTACCCACACTTTTTGGTTTTTTGCCACATCAATGTTTAGGCGTTAATGGCTCTCAAAAAGCCAAGTTAAGGGGTGTAATTAAGAACGGACATAGTTCGAGAAGGATACTAATAATTTAAGCCAAGTTCAGATGTGATTTAAGATATTTTACCTTTTATTTCTTAATTATAAAAAAAGTTGGTCACTTTTAAAAGTTAGCCAATGGATATAATAGACATGTCAATTTACCAATTTTGGTGAAAACTATACTTCCTTCGATTCAAAATAAGTAATTCTTTGGATTTTTTTACACGGATTAAGAAATTCAACTTTTAGCATTAATTAACAATAGAATTTACCATATTAATCTTTACTATCTCACATAAACACTTCTAACACATACTTCAATACTACTAGTTTTTGGGTACGCGCTTTGCGCGAGTATCCTATCTCAATGAGTAAAAACTTATTTGAAACTTATCTTTGAGTTATCACATAAAAGTTCCAGAAAATAATGAATGGTGATTGTGTATAATTAACTCTTTAATGAAATAATTGTCCAACATAAATACTTAATTATAAGTTAATAATTTAATTTAAAAATTATTTCAGTGACTAAAATTAGAATTGTGTATTTGGTTTTGAAGTATCAGTATTCAAGTGATATGAGTAATTCAATAGTATTAGATAATGCCAAATTTTAAATATTTAACTGTAGTTACATTCTTATACAATAAGATTTTTTTTTCTTCAAGTGATAAAAAATCAATTGGGTAAAAAGTCATCCATGAATGACATTTTCCCAGAAAAAAAATTGTAAATCTCAATCATTATACACAATAAACAAATTCTAAATCAAATGCAAAGTCATAATTGCAGTTAAGAAACCTACTTATATTTATCTAAATTTAATGTTAAAAATATTAAGATATCTCATAAATTATCTTTTTGGAATAACTGATAATTGTTTCATATAATCTGAACGAACAAAGTTTATAAAAAGACTTTAACACATATATTATTATTCTAAATATCATATTTCCTCTTTCTTTGATCTTTTTCATTATTCCCTTTATTTATTTTGTTTATCATTTATATATAGTTAAATGCAAAATCTTGATAAGGTAAAATTTTAATAATTTTAAAGTTCTAAATATAAGGACTTTCAATATATAGTTCAAATAAAAACGATTTAATATGTAAAATTTAGTTGATTTTAATTAAAATAATAATTAAATTATTATTTTTTCTAAGTGCAAACTATATTTTTAAAAAGTAAAAAGGCTAAGAACATTTCAGTATGAGACTTTGTGCTTTTAATATAGTATACCTGATTTGATAACTATTTAAAAATAATGTTCAAAGTTGTATTTGTATTTTAAATTAAAAATTAACAGACAACTATTTGCTCCTAAAAATGATAAATACTAATCATAGATAGGGATTTCTAACTATTTTAGAAGATACAAAGAGGATCAACTAACTGGCAAAAGACGTCTTCTTTTATTTTTCATGCAAAAAAAATACAAATTGTTCAATTTCTTTTATCAATAAGAAATAATTTAAAAAATATTTTCAATAGATTAGAAAAGAATAAATCACTATTTCTTTGCCTTGGAGAAGGTTTTTCTCTGCCCAATTATATATTAATGTGTTTATTTGGATGCATACGAATGCTCCTTTCACGGAGTAAGAATCAATAATTAAAATTGAATTACTTGCGAGTTCCAAAAGGACTATGTTAATAATATCTTAGAAGGAGTAAAAATATGAAATTTATATTAAAATCAGAATTACAATTTATTGTTTCAACCAAATCTCATTAGTATAGTTTTTAGTTTTGTTATGTCTTTATAATCAGTTCTCATTTAAATTTGGATTAAAAGTAAGTACTATTTAACTAAAATAATATTTTAGTTTTTATATTATTTAAAAATATGTTATGAAAAATAATTTACAAAAAAGCTTTGCATGTCTATTTTCTAAAAATATTTTGTATGAAATTTTTATTTTACTTTATTGATATGTGTTAGAATGTCTCATCAATTTTCTGTTTGGGAATGCAAATGATCTGAATAACCTGTATAAAATTTGTAAATATGTCAATTTAAACTAATAATCATACATGAGATATCGGTAAAAAAAACACCATAATTGAAATCCCTTTAATTTTCAATTGTCTATCAAAATTTTTATTTATTAATTTGGTTATAATTTATTTAAATATAGAAAATATTTCTAGTGTTACCTGCATATTAATAGTATATGTTTTTTGTAATATAAAATTATAATATAAAAACAATGCATCAAATAAATTAATATGGTCGTAGTCACAAAAGTACATTATAACTCTATATTTTTAAGAAGTGGCATATAAGATAAAAAAAACTATATCGAAAACAGGAACAAATAAATAACTGAAAAAAGTAATTTCTTTCTCTTACCAGAAAAAGAAACAAGACGAGCATTCTTAAATTGTGATATAAAGTTTACAAATATAACGTCTTCGTGTTCATGGTATATAATTTTTGAAAGATCATGACTCAAATTTAATGATATAATTAATTTATGAGTATTTATGGCAAAAAAATAACATAATATGCATATATCTTGTATTACATAGCTATATGGCAGAAATCTTTTCATGCTAAACCTTTTTAAAGATTTAGGAGTCCCAGCCATAGGTCAGGTAGGGGGAATTGTTATTTTGTAGAATGCTGCTCTACTAGATATTGCACAGGTAATTACATTTACGCAAGAAATTCACTGCCAGATTCAGGTTAGTCCACTGTCTTTTACTTTTTTATTTAGTGCTATAATATGCTAGTAATGAACTAGCTAATCGATTAGTTTTATGGAATAATCTGAAATGTATTTGTGATAATTATAAGGGACCTTGGCTAATGGGAGGTGATTTTAACGAAATCATTGAGCTTCTGATAAATTTGGGGGACTGCCTATAAATAATAAACGAGCTAACATATTATTAGACTGTTTTAATTATTGTCTTCTAAATGATCTGGGCTATAAGGGGAGTAGATATACATGGACAAATGGTAGGCATAATACTGCTAATATTTTAGAAAGAATCGATCGTGTATTAGCAAATTATGAATGGTCTTCTAACTATGAAGATGCACTGGTGACTCATCTTCCTAGAACTCATTCGGATCATTGTCCTATTAAACTTGATTTACAACAATGTGCTATACCTAGAAAAATATTTTCCGCTTTGAAACAATTTGGACTACTCACCCTTCTTTTGAAACAGTAGTGGCTCAAACTTAGATGGAAAATACTCACCTCATAGAGGTTGTTAAAAAGTTTAAAGACTTTGTTCAAATTTGGAAATATCACACATTTGGAAATATCTTTAAACCTAAAAGAAAATTATTGGAACGACTAGCGGGAATTCAAGCTTCTATGCATCTTCCTACTAGTTTATTCTTAGAAAAATTGGAAACTGAGTTTACTTCTGAATATAATCATATCCTTAAATTAGAAGAAGAATTCTGGAAATTAAAGTCCAGAATGAATTGGCTAAATGATGGCGACGCGAATACAAAATTTTTCCATCTTACTACTTTGAATAGAAGACTTGCTAATCGTATCATTGCTATTCAAGACTTAGGTGGAAATTGGATCACAAACCCCCAAACTATTAAAAGTGATATTATTTATTACTACTCTAACCTGTTTACTATACAACATTCCTACTCTAGCAAAACTACAATGGTCTACCCTTCCAATATAATTAGTCCTCAGGAAAAGACTATATTGGATAGATCACTACAAGATGATGACATTCTCACTGCATTGCATTCTTTTCAGCCTTTTAAGGCACCTGAATCGGATGTCTTACATCATGTGTTCTATCAAAAGTACTGCCATATTATTGGAATTTTGTCAAAAGCTACTGCCACCAGGTGTTTGAGAATATTTACATCGACCTTATTATCAATACTACTTTTATTTGCCTAATTCCTAAGAAACGACATGCTGCTACTATAGCACAATATCAACCTATTAGTCTTTATAATACTATTTATAAGATTATCACTAAGATAATTTTTAATCATATTAAACCAGTCCTAGAACACTTAATTGACCAAACTCAATCTAGTTTTCAAAAAAATAGGCGCACTGCGGATAATGCGATTATAGTACAAGAAATTATCACTAGCTTTCGTCGCAAGAAGGGAGACTTTCTCATATGCTTCTCAAATTGGACATTGAAAAAACATTTGATAAATTAGAATGGTCCTTTATTTACAACACATTGCTTAATCTTAATTTCCCTGCCAACCTAAGTAATTTAATCATGTCCTGTATAACTACTACTTCCACAATAATTTTAATTAATGGCTCTCCTACTGACTACTTTCTTCCTACCAGAGGCATTAGAAAAGGGGACCCACTGTCACCTTACATTTTTATCCTATGTCTAGAAATGTTATCTAAAAAAATAAATTTGGAGGTCGACTACAATATTTGGCACCCTATATCTATTGGAAAAAGGGACCTCAACTCTCTCATCTCTTCTTTGCAGATTATATTATTTTGTTATAAAAAATAATACCCACTTCTTGTGAGTCTATAGTCAACACTATTACCCTTTTTACTGAACATCAGGGCAAACTATTAACCTTGATAACCCTATAGTTTTCTTCTCTATAACTGCAATAATACTCTGAAGACTAGTTTGCAAATTATGTTTAATATAAAAGAGGGCACTCATTTTGAAAAATACTTGGGATTTCCTATTTTCACATCTAAACCTACTAAAGGGGACTTTCAATTTTTATTGATAATTTCAAGGCAAATTAGCAGGATGGAAAACCCATTTCTTAATAAAAGCAGGAAGGCAAACTGTTATACGATCAACTTTGAATACTCTTCCTAACCATATTATGCAATATATTACTCTACCAAAATGGGTTATTGTCATCCTTACTACTTATCAAAAGAATTTTCTGTGGGGAACTACTCTGATAAAGAGAAAATTACATCTGTTAAAATGGAATACTGTTACTCAACCATTAGCAATGGGGGGCCTGGACATCCAATATTTAGTTATAGAAAATGCTGCCTTACATGCTAGTTTGGCTTGGAGGTTATTTCAAAATCCAATTCAACTGTGGGCACAAGTTCTAATTCATTGCTATTTTAGGAGGCACAAATACTGTACTTTTCCTCATTCAAGAATTTGGCACAACTTAATTAAAGGTTGGTCTCACTGTGCCTTAGGATATCAAAGGATTTTAACCAATGGTGAACATGTTAAATTTTGGATGGAACCTTGGTTAAACCATCAGTCTTCTTTGAGGAACTACATTTCCGGACCTCTCCCAAAAGATGACCTCAATAAACTAGTATTTGACTATATGCACAATCATACCTGGCAGTTTCAAGACCTACCTTTCATACTACCTCATGATTTAGAGGCCCAAATAAAATACACCTACTTACCTATTACAAATACTAACCATGACCATCTTATTTGGACTCTTACGCCAATGGGCAATTTCTCTGTTAAATTCATTTATCATGAAATTCTGAAATTCGGTACTAATTCTAATGACACATGTTTTATTAACTACAAGTGGATTTAGCAGCTTCAACTACCTCCTAAAATATCTTTCTTCATATGGCTTGTATGTCATGATAGAATTCCTACTGCTTCTTATCTTCATAAGCTTTACATAATTGATAATGACTTATGCTCCACCTGTGGCTTAACTAAAGAAACTATCCAATATATGTTCTTTGAATGTGCAAATGCACAAGCACTTTGGAGAGAGCTCCAACTAGTAACTAATAACTGTGCGATTCCTACTACGGGTAATTCTATGCATTGGTGGCATAACTTCTTGAAGAAAAATACTCAGTTGGGAAACTTTAGGCAATTACCTATACAGTTTATATTGCTTTTTGCTCTATGGCATCTGTGGGCTATTAGGAACAAAAATGCTTTTGAGCATGCACATGCCATCCCCAGTGCAAATTTTATTTATACTTAAGCAACTGAATTCTATTACTTAACAAACCTTAAGGCAAAGTAGTTCCAAGTTACTCACTCTTTATGTTAAGTGACATCCACCAGAGGGACAACTTCTTAAGTTAAATATAGATGGCTCCACTTCTCCAACCATGCTTAAAAGTGGAATTGGTGGTTGTTTTCGAAATTTACTTAGTTTTTGGGTTTTAGGGTTTTCAGCACCAATACAAAGCTGCTCAAATATGCTCACTGAATTGCTTGCTCTAATAATGAGATTAAAAATAGTTGTAGCTTGTATTTCACCTCTTTGATCATAGATACTGATGCAACTATAATATTAGACTTGCTTAAGAAACCCACTCCCAAATATGCTAACATTATTTCTGACTGTAGGTACTTGCTCTGCAGGCTGCATGGCTCCAAAATCCAACACATCTACATGGAACAAAACTGTGTCATGGACTGTTTAGCTGCAAATGGTACAATTCTTATGGAGGTCAATCCTGTGCTTTTTTCAAGTCCTTCAAATTTTGTCTTACCTTCGTACCAGCAAGATCAGGAAGGCAAGCTGTGTAGAAGGCTTTGTAAATCGGCAACTACGTTAGTTAGTACTACAAATGATGCTAGTTTGAACAACTTTAACTTAGGCTCTATGTGTGCTAGTAGTAGTAATGGTAATAGTTTGTGTGCTGTAATAGATTGTAATCAGATCCAAGGTATGCATTCCTCCAACTCTTATGTATCTTTTTACTAGAATATATAATATGTCTATCTTTTCTATCAAATAAAAAAAAAAGAATGAAAATTTAGGAAATGTTTTTTATTAAGTTTCCTTGTGTAAGAAACGTGAAGAAAATCTAACTAAATAATAGGCAATGTTTAATAACAAATAATTCAAGGTTGTTTACCAAAATTTACCAAAAAATTTTACAATCTTAAATTACTATATTGTCCAATGAGAACTTTATGTTTTAAAGGGTAAAAAACATGAACAATATTTTGCTAAGGACCTTCATGCTTTTAATATAATATAGATATAAATTTACTGTAAGGACAATATAGAAAAAATAATTAATTTGCTCTTTAAATTCGAAATCAATTATATTAGACCACAAGAAAAATGACAAAAAATAATTTATTTGGATGGGAACGAAATTGACCGGAAAATGGTGAGTGAAATTTGTTAGGGAGCATCTTCGTCAGGGTCAACCGTGAGTCATCAGTTTGTTCATAACCACTTGTCAGCTACTGTTTAATCCAAATCCCCATTTTCCCCTCAATGTACAGTTAAAAGGGTTTATCAAAATCTTGAAACAATTTTCTTTAAGAAATTTGGGAAGGAAAATGAAGGCAGAAACACTAACACTGGTGCTGGTGAACTTAGCGGGAATAATGGAAAGGGCGGACGAATCATTGTTACCTGGTGTTTATAAGGAAGTTGGTGAAGCACTCCATGCTGATCCAACGAGGCTGGGCTCGCTCACGCTTTTCCGATCCATGGTTCAGTCCCTGTGTTATCCTCTTGCTGCTTACTTAGCTGCTCGCCATAACCGGGCCCATGTCATCGCCTATGGTGCTTTTCTTTGGGCTGCCGCCACTTTCCTCGTCGCTTTCTCCTCTACCTTCTCTCAGGTCCGTCTGTTTCATAGATACAATTCTCATTTTTTTATTTTTTTAATTCATTTGATCCAAATTAACTCCTCTATTAGACTAAATATCTTATGTTTATTTTGGGATCATTCGTACCCTTGCCTAGTATTTGGCTATTTGCTTTTGTCATTAGCAAATTGGCTAGTATTTGCCTTTAACGGAGCTCTGACGCGATAGATTCCATGTGTCAAAATACTTTAGGTTCAAATGTTTACCCTCTACTTTTGAGTATGAATTAAAATTACTCTCTGTCTTACTTATAGGTAAAGAGCTCCGTTAGAATCTGATGTTAAAATTAAGATATGTTGCAAAGCATAAGGGTACTTTTGACCCCTCCTTCCTTTGATTCTATCGAGTTAAGAGTGTGTTTCAATTCGAGTACCACTAGGTCTTTGGATTGTGTTTACATTTGCGTGTAGCATCTCCCCACTATCCCCCAACTTGTAGTCCATAGATGTACACATGTGAATAGCATCATAGGAAAACGAACTGATAAATGTTAGAATTATGGATATGTCAACGGATTCCTAAAGTTATGCACCTTTGCTTGATAAGGTGGCAGCATCGAGAGCTTTAAATGGGATAGGCCTCGCCATAGTTGCGCCTGCTATTCAATCTCTTGTAGCTGACTCGACTGATGATGACAAACGTGGGATGGCATTTGGATGGCTACAGCTTACTAGCAATATTGGTTCGATAATTGGTGGATTGTTCTCCTTAATGATAGCGCCTGTTACTTTTTTGGGAATTCCTGGTTGGAGGCTCGCATTTCATCTTGTTGGAATCATCAGCGTTATCATTGGTATTTTGGTTCGCTTATTTGCTAATGATCCTCATTTCCCAGATGGCCGTCTAAAGGCTACTAATGAAGGTTATGGTAAATCCTTCATATCGGAAGTGCAAGGTCTCGTTCAAGAAGCAAAATCAGTCATAAATATCCGATCTTTCCAGATTATTGCAGCTCAGGGTGTTACTGGTTCTTTTCCCTGGTCAGCTTTGTCCTTTGCTCCAATGTGGTTAGAGCTAACTGGACTTTCCCATGAGAAGACTGCTGTACTTATTGGCTTGTTTGTGGTTGGAAGTTCCATTGGAGGACTCTTTGGAGGAAGGATGGGAGACATGTTATCCCAGCGTCTACCAAATTGTGGCAGGATAATCCTGGCGCAAATAAGTTCAGCTTCAGCGATTCCCCTATCGGCGATCCTTCTGCTGGCTTTGCCTGATGATCCTTCCTCAGTAGTCGCGCATGGTCTGGTCCTGTTTATTACAGGGTTCTTCATATCTTGGAATGCTCCAGCTACAAACAAGTAATGTTCTTCATATGAGACTTCTGTTGTCCATTTCTCTGTTTTTGGTGTTTTTTATTAGCAAGTAAAGTTGTTTTGATTGAATGGTGGAAGACGGGATTTTGGTCGATGAAGTAAATCAGACATTATCTAATCTGAATAAGGTCTAAAGGTAAAACACATTATTAATAGGAGTTAAATGATTTATCCATGAAGTTGTAGAGTAGTGTGTTACCATATTCCCAAACCTAAAAAGAAATATAACCATTTTGTTCTAATTTGTAAGTAGACCCACAGCCATGAAAAGGGTGACGATTAAGTTCCTTCCTTAAGAAAGTTATATGTCAGCATTCATTGTGCTTTGTCACTATTGAGTGTCGTGATTGCATATTATGCTGAAGTGCCAACAGTCCAATTTTTGCAGAGATAGTGCCTGAGAAATCAAGAACAAGTATCTATGCTCTGGACCGATCATTTGAATCTGTACTGTCGTCTTTTGCTCCACCTGTTGTTGGTCTACTGGCTCAGAATGTTTACGGTTATAAACCAGTTCCTGAAGGTGTTGAAAATATTGCTACAGACAGAGTAAACGCCAAAGCTTTGGCACAAGCGTTGTTCACTTCCATAGGAACTCCAATGGCACTATGCTGCATAATTTACTCTTTTCTCTACTGCACGTATCCAAGAGATAAGGAGAGGGCTCAAATGGAAGCACTGATAGAATCAGAGATGCAACTCATGGGCTTGGATACATCTCCTGCAACCCGGCAATATTTACAAGTCAAGTCATCTGAACACCAAGAGCACCTTGAAGACAGAATCATTGTTGAAATGGATTATGGGGAAGATGGACTTGATTTTGATGATGATGAGAAGACATTAGTCCACCACCACCCAACATTTTCTCAACTGGATCGATAGCAGTCATTATATCAAGAAAGACTTATTTTTAAATGGATGATCACATGACCACACATCTGATACGAATTTATATCAATTGAACAATAGTTTATGGAGCGATTTATGTTTTCGGCCATCAAAATTTATAAAACAACTTAGATTTCCTTTTCATTTTTTCAAGCTTCATAATCTATTTCTTTTGGCTACATGTAACATATTTTAGAGTATCTTCCCACTTGGTGATAATGTTCTTTTTCTTTTGTCGTATCAGTATAGGTTCTTGAGAATGGACATCTCGAGGTTAGTTTGATCAGATCACCTCAGTAAACTACTGTATAGGGAGTTGTATTATCTCCTCTTGTACCTTTGTACATCTCCAAATCTGGAATGCTTTTCATTCTTTCATCGATACCTTATTCTTCTCTAAATATTGTACCATGCTTGTCGAAGTAGACAAGAGGGGTTGCTCTGATGGTAAGGAACCCCCACTTCCAACCGAGAGGTTGTGAGTTCGAGTCTCCCCAAGAGCAAGGTGTGAAGTTCTTGGAGGGAAGGATGCCGGGGGTCTATTTGGAAACAGCCTCTCTACCCAAGGTAAGGGTAAGATCTGCCTACACACTACCCTCCCCAGACCCCATTAAGTGAGATTATACTGGGTTGTTGTTGTTGTTGCTGCTTGTCGAAGTAGAGTGCTATCTTTTTCTTTTCCTAGTGTGTTAAGATGCCAAATAACGGCACATGAATTGAAAAACAGAAGGTTGTATCAAATTAGTTTTGCTACGAAATGTTAGGACGCTGTGAAGGAAATAAATAGTAGCATAACTATAGCACGCATGTTATCCCACCAGAAACAACAAGAGCTATTCTTCACTTGTCATTTGCCAAAGTATATATTGCTCCATTTCCTCATTTTGAATTGGTGTTGCCCAAATATGAGAATTCTCCTGATGCCATTTGCTTCACACGCATACCATTTGTCTTATATATTTAGCTTTCGTTAGATCAACTCCAAAGAAAAGGCCTTGTTCGCATGATTCACCATAAGCACATCTTTACATTTCAAAGTCCAATTAAGTATGTGAAAATTATAGGAAATCGAGGTTCAAATTCTGACATAGACAAACAAAAAAAATATTAGATAATTTCTACTCATAAGCCTTAGCTTTGGTAGGAGTAATCCCGTATCTGTGCTAGTGGAATGTAACAAGTATCCAATGGAATAATCGAGGTACGTGAAAGCTAGCTCATACACCATGACCGGATTACCTAGACTAAAAGAATAAATGGAGTGGACTGCATGTGACATTGGCGTAAAGTAGCAAATTGACCTTCTTAGACCTACCTGTTAAGTATTATCTTGATTCAGACAAACATAAAAGGTTTTCTTGGATAAGTTTATATAATATTTGATTGATGTTAAAAAGACGTATTTGATGTTCATGGGAAAATGTACTAGTATTTAATCCATTCAAGCAGAGTTTGAAATATCCAACAAAATTGATGTCCGAACATTGATGCAACTACAATATATGTCCAAAAGAGAATAAAGAAACTGCTTTG
This sequence comes from Nicotiana benthamiana, assembly GCA_034376525.1. Taxonomy (NCBI): domain Eukaryota; kingdom Viridiplantae; phylum Streptophyta; class Magnoliopsida; order Solanales; family Solanaceae; genus Nicotiana; species Nicotiana benthamiana. Next base: position 121,699,681 of record CM067336.1, read on the forward strand.
AAGCCCAGAGAAAATATTTCTTTCTTTTTTGTTTTTTTTGTTTTCATTTTTTTCCTCTTTGTTTCTTTTACCAACCCCATGTAAATGTAGTGCAACTGTGTAACATTTATCAATACTAACATGAAAAGAAAAAGATAGCAAGAAGTTGCACTCCGATCCCGAACATATGTAAAAAGTATGACTAAGAATTAAAATTGAAAGAGATAGCAAGAAGTTGCACTCCTTAACATATATACATAGTTGTATATTTTCGTATAAATGACTATGTATGTAACAGGAAAATTACCAGCTATGTCCATTTAGAAGTAGCTCATTATAAAAACTGGTCAATTAATAAAATATTACTAATATTAGCCAACCTGACCAATTAGCTATTTGTAGCAAAAAAAATATCAATTTTTTACATTCTTTTGAGTGAGTGCTATTCGAATATATTGGATATATCTTAAGGAGTTTGAATCTCAATTTTGGGATGATTTGATAAAGTTTTGAGGTGGTTTGAATTGAAAATTCGAAGTAAACACTGAATATGAAAAAATAATACGTGTATCACACTGTGTATCACATATGTATCATATTTGTATCGATTGTGTATCACATGTATATATGTGTGTGAGATACATGTGTCACAGAGGAATTTTTTTACATCGATTTAATTATGAATTTTGATATAAAACCACCTCCAATCTTCCTCAAATTTTGTATATTGACTTATCTATATGTTTTCAATGAATTTCGACTGCACCCATTAAAAAAATTTCTTGTTTGTTTCGATTTTTGGAATATTAGCTAGAAGTTTGTAAGTTAAAACTTATATGTAACATTTCTGTAAGTTTTCCAAACTTAAAATGCATGGTTTCATTACGTGAGCTCATGGGCGGATCTACATTATAGATTATGAGTGCTCGAGCATTCATTATTATGGAACCAAACACTATTATTTATTATAAAAACAAGAATTTTTTTACCAATATATTAATCGAGCACCCAATCGTAATAATAATTTTAAGATGAAAAATAATTAAACACTCATACTTTAAAAATTCTAGATACACCACTGCTTGAGCTTATGATTGGACGTAAAAACTTTTTTTTCTCTAATTACTTCGTTTGAAAACTCGGTGAAATGCAACGACCACGATCAAATTGCAATGGGTTGGTGAGTCTACAGTAAAAGTTACAAGAAACTTCTAGTGCTTCAAACTTTGACAAATTATCATATCTTTGTCGCATACATCAACATCAAAATTAGGAAATCGAGATTTATGATATATCATAAATATGTCCCAACTGAATCAATTTCTTCGATCATCATTATCACGGGTGATGACGAAATATATTACAATGTGTTTGATGTTTGGTCGTGGAATATCATTACTTTATTTAATGTCTGTTGTTGTTCCTATTACCTTCCCTTTCGATATATTCTTTCGCACAGCAACAATCCCCCTTCTTCATCCCAACTGAAACACTAGTTAGGAAAAGAGAAATATGAGATGTCGTCGCTTGTCTCCCGTGGCGAATTCAGACCGGACACAATTCAAAATATATATAGTTGGATTCTTTTATAACAGTCATTTTTTATTAGAGACGAATCTAGCTTTATAGTTACGAATTTAGCAGAACCGAATAACTTTGGCTTGTAAATTCATAAATTAAAACATATGAATTTGCTTTTGTCCTTTATAACAATATTTCACTGTACCAATCAAGTTCTTTAGAAACATGTTATATTCTGCAGTATAATTATTTGGCTAAAAGGTTATCTGGATACTTAAATAGCTCTAAAACAATCAAAAATAATATGGGTTAATCGGAATCAAGAGTAATATGAGCTAGAGAGCCTAAAGTGACCAAGATCTATGATTATAGTGTGAATGATTCGAGATATAAGAGCAATAAGATAAGTAGTAAACTTTACACGAGAGAGAGAGAGAGAGAGAGAGAGAGAGAGAGAGAGAGAGAGAGAGAGAGAGAGAGAGAGAGAGAGATAGAGATAGAGAGAGTTGTATATTTTCAATAGTAAAATACACATGAGACTTTACAAAAGGAAGGTCCCCTTTATATACTAAGGGACCTTCCTCGAAATAACCAAAGGAAAGTACAAGGGTTAGTGACCTCAGTGTACGAGTGTCAGAGCTTGAAACGACGTTGCAGGGAGTCATGTCACTTGGTCCCTCTATTAACTGAGGTCGGCCTTACTTGAGTCGACCATAATTAGGCCACTTTCTTCACCGATGACGTGTGTAGATAATATATGGGCATAGGGAACCAAAATTTTCCAATACAGATAGTCCATCCGTTTGTTGGGGACGCAGTCGAGAGACGTCCTCAATGAAAGGACATACATGCTTGACAATTATGGAAATTTGGCCGTCCCTGTGGATATCCTTGGAAAAGGTGCGCCCATATATGAAGATGTTAAGTCGTTGACACATTACCTCTTTTTTAGGGGTCCTTTTAAGATGACGTCCTCGATCACGTGCGTGATCATTACTTCTGCTCCGGAGACGGTTCAGGTTATGACGTGACGTTTGGGTTTCCTGCGCCGGTTTTCGAATCATGCCTTTTCGATTTTCGTGTATCCTTTCTTACAAATAGAGGGAAAGTTTGAACTTGATTCATCTTTCGAACCTTCTCTGAGAGTATTTTCCCAATATTTTCCCTATCTTTTTATTGTGCTCGTTGTTCTTTCTTCTCTGAAACCCTCGTTTTTGGAATCGAACCCGCGACAAGAAACACCTTTTTCTTATAACTTCCGTTATGGCTAAGCGTCGTCATGATGATACCAGGACCAAGGACGTTGCTTCCTCTAGGGCTTTCTAATCCTCAGATGATGGGGAGGCTGAGGAAGTTTTTGTTCCGCTATCGACGACTAACTTTCTTCCACTTGATATGGGCAAAAGGAGTGACTTTAAAAATAAGTGTAAACTCCCTCCTTGGGAGCACAGTGACCTGATGTCGTCTCACTTGGCCACTCTCAGAAAATTGTATAATATCCCTGATCATGTTGAGATGGTCCCTGCGAGGCTAGACCACGTTAATGTGCACAAGCCCGGGTATTGTTCTTTTTATGAGTATGCCTTTCGAATCGGGTACAGCCTCCCGCTTTAACCTTTGGCGGAGGAGCTCTGTCGCTGGTTCGGGGCGTGCCCGACCCAACTTACTCCGTACACGTTGAAGGTGTGTAGGGTGCTTACCATCTACGCAGCGAAGGCCGGGAAGGAGGTTATCGTTCATCACCTTCTACAAATGTTTAATGCAGTCCTCATGAGGGGCTCGATGCTCCAGTTAAGGAGTCGTGGCAAGAAAAGCTTTGTATCGCAGGTGGCCGACAAAGCTAATCGCAAATTCTGGACAAGATTCTTCTTCGTGCATACCGAGCACCTTGTGTCCGACCCTGAAGGGTTTCTAGAGGTGTGGAACGATGCACGTAAGTATTATTGTGCGTAACTTTCACTACGGAGACTTCACCTTGCTGGTTTTCACTGTTGAAAATTCCCTTTGCTTCCATGCAGTGACAGCTCACCCTCCTAGAAGGGTTGACGACATTAGGTCATAGGTGCAAGCGTTAATACCGTTTACAGAAGAATGCCGTTCCTGGCCTGAATTCCTTAGGTTCCATGGCCCGGCAGGTAACAGCCTTACCTAATTTTTGTCATGGTTTGGGGGACCCCCATAATTTTATTGCCCGTCTCATACATGTTTTAGCAGGCCGGGATGCCTCTAAAAAGGCGCAGAAGAAGAAGACCGTGGCCGGCCCTTCTAGGGAGGTATCCGGCCCTGAGGAGGACTTAATCCTTGTTGGTACGTCCAGGGGCGGTACTTCGCCTCTCTCAAGGCAAGAGGTTGCTTTAGAAGCGGCTCTAGAGACAATACCTGAGGCCGTGCTGGGGGTCGTACCCGAGACAACGCTTATGGAGGTACCGACGACTGTTCCTGAGATTGCCCCCATAGGGACATCCTCTGCTGAACCGACTCCCTTTGAGCCCGCTCTGCATCTCACAGAGGGGTACCATGAAGAGGAGGAGACATTGGAGATGAGGCGATATCGGATTCTTACCAGCAAGGCCGTGGCTACTCAGACGAGGAAGGTTAAGCCATCCCTCCCTGAATCAAGGCCGGTTTTTACGCTAGAGGCCATTCGCTCAGGAGGGCCATTCTTAGGGGGGAGGCTACAGAGAGAAGGAGTGAAGGCATGGACTTGGCGGGCCCGGGGGCCTCCACGGAGGACGCAGGCAGAGGAGGTGAGTCCTTGTACTTGGTTGAGATGGTGGACGACCAGTCTTCTCGTCGCATAGTGATTCCAAGTCACTATAATTTGTTGGAGAATTGCAAGGAGGAGGCCACCAGTATGATGCTCTTGTGTGCCAGTGCCGAGCGTGCGACCTTGATGGAACTTAGCAACAAAATCTTGGCCCAAAGGGTGGCAGGTGCAGCCTTACATGTATGCCTTTGCCTTGCTCGATGACCTTTCTTTTTGTGTTAGTGGAGGATGATTTTCCCTGTACTTACTTGGTTTCTTTTCCAGACTCTTGTCCTTGAGGAGGAGAGGGATTGGCGCCAGAAGGAGAAGATGGCTAGATACAATAGGCTAGTGCAGAAGTATAACAAGACTTGTGAGGCGCACCGGACCTTGGCCGATATGTATAAGAAGGACCCAAATTTTAGGGTGGTTCATGAGGGCCTCGTGGAGTCCAAGGAGCAGTTGAAGAAAAGAGTGGCCGAGCTGGAGAAAGTTGATGAACAACTCATGGCCGCTGTTGCTCGGGTCGCGGAGATAGAGGTCCTTATTCAGGCCAAGAACGAGGAGCTGCAGCTTGGCCGTGTAGTGGTGGAGGAGGCGGCAGAATTACGCACCCGGGTTGTGGCTTTAGCGGTGGAACTTAATGCCACGAAGGCCGAGGTTGAGGAGCTCAAGCGAGCTCCTGCACAGGCCGATACATCTCATGAAGCACACGAGATGTGGGTGTATGCAGAGGCCAGGCTGTCAGAGGAGCGTGAGATGAACCTGGAGAGGGAAGCTATCCGGCTCGTCAACTTTTGCACATGCTTTTTGCTGCTCAACGTTTCTGGGATGGCTTCTATGGCCTTGATCTGGATAGGGTTGACTTCGATGCCCCTTTGTGATACCAAAAATCCCAGGAACTTTCCCGAAGCTACTCCAAAAGCGCACTTTTTGGATTCAGTTTCATTTCGTACCTTCTTAGTATTTTGAAGGCTTCCTTCAGTTGGGTGAGGTTGTCTTACTTTTTTTATGACTTGACCAACACGTCGTCGATGTAGACCTCCATTATTTTGCCGAGTTGTTCTTTGAACATTGCCATCACCAGCCTTTGGTAAGTGGCCCCTGCGTTCTTGAGCCCGAAGGGCATTACCTTATAGCAATACGTCCCCTGGTGAGTGATGAAAGTTATCTTCTCCTGATCCTCCTCGGCCATCATGATCTGATTGTAGCCGGAATACGCATCAAGGAAGCTTAGCAGCTCATGTCCTGCCGTTGCGTATATCAGCTGGTCGATGTGGGGTAGCGGAAACGAGTCCTTTGGACATGCTTTATTTAGATCGATGAATTCTACACACATCCCCACTTCCCATTTTTCCTTTTGACCATTGCGACGTTGGCGACCTATTACGGGTACTTGGATTCCCTGATGGAGCCATTAGCTAGCAGCTTGTCTACTTCTTCACTCACAGCTTTGTTGATGGCGGCGTTGAATTTTCTTCTTACCTGCCGCAAGGGCGGGTGCAATGAGTCGACGTTGAGTTTGTGGGAGGCAATTTATCGTGGAATTCCCGGCATATCTGCATGGTAAAAAGAGAATAGGTCCGCATGGTTAGATAAAAATTCACGGTACTGACCTGGATTTGATAGGCCATGGCCTATGTAAGCTTTCTTTGCGGGGTCACTGTTGTTTAACTAGACAGGGTCGAGGTCTTCGACCGTAGCCTTGCTAGCCTCGATGTCCTCAGGATCTTTGATGGCGTTCTCTGTCGGGTGGACCTTAGTCCCCGACATGGCTGATTGCTATGCTTTAGCACTTTCTCACTTGAGTTTCTTGGTGTACGTGTAATTCTGAGCTATTTTATAGCATTCATGGGCGGTGCGGAGCTCTCCCCGTATGCTGTGCACTCCCCATGGGGTTGGTAATTTGATCACTTGATAGAAACTGGAGGGGACGACCCTCATGGAATGTATCCATGGGCGTCCGATAATGGCGTTGTATGTCGTTTCTTGATTCATTACGTGGAAAGTGGTTTCCATCGTAACTCTTCCTGCCAAAACGGGCAGCGTCACCTCGCCTGAGGTTCTTTCCACTGCATTATTAAAACCTTTTAGTGTTATGCAGCGTGGAATTATTTTATCCTCGAGTCCCATGAGTGCAAGGACTCTTAGATGAATGATACATGGACCGCTTCCATCATCGACCATGATCCTTTTAACATCAATATCTACTATGCGTAAAGTAATAACTAAGACATCATAATGAGGAAAATACAAACCGTCGGCATCGGACATATCGAAGGTGATACTATCTTCGAAGTCGTCATACCGTTCGTGAGCGATGATTCGCTTTAGCTTGTGGGTGGTGCTGAATTGACGTGATTTATCGCCGAATCATTGCCATCTCCAATGATCATATTGATGGTGCATGTTGGTGAGGGCAGCCTTGGCGGGCCATGGTGTTGTTCCCGCCCGCGTGCGAAGTTGAGTCTTTGTCGCTGAGCAGTTCTTTCAAGAACCCTTGGTTTAGAATTTGGACTACCTCCTGTCAGAGACCTATGCAGTCCTCCGTTCTATGCCCCCGTTCTTGGTGGAACTCGCACAGGGCGTTTGATTTTCTGCTGGCCATTGTACTTTATTTCCCAGCTTCTCCAGTGCGTACACTACTTCCGAAGGAGATACACAAACGTTATGTGCAGATAATGAAGGGGACATACCTCTGTCGTTCCTTAGTGGGTCGACATGTCGTTGTAAGGCGTCTGCATGCCTCGTCGGTGGCGGAAGCGAGGACCTGATGTATGGTTGGTGTGTTTCCCTGTTGAGGCGTGGACTTGCTCCCGCCTTCCCTTGCTGCGCAGGTCCCTTTGGATTTCTGGGTGCACCGTCGTCAACAGTCGGGTTAGGCCGTTAAGGTCGTCATCATCCCCACGTACCTCGGTGCAGTAGGCGTTGTGTATCTCTTCCCAGGTGGTGGGGGGATATTTCAGGAGACGGCTGAGTAGTTTCTTGGTTTCCCTTAAGCCGTCTCTGCTGAGCCTGTTCTAAAAGACCGCAACTGCCATGCCTTCGGACACGTTTGGTAGGTTCATCCTGACCCTGTTGAACCTAGCTAGGAACTCCTTGAGTCCTTGCCCTGGGGTCTGTGGCACAGCAAAAATGTCGTTGACCTGTGCTTCCGCTTTCCTTGCCCCTGCATGGACGGTGGCAAATTTATCCGACATCTCCTCGAATGTGGAGATGCTTTTGGCCGGTAGCTGTGAGTACCAAGTTAGGGCCCCTCCTGTTAGCGTTTTGACGAACTTCTTCAGAAGTACGGATGGTACCTATTCTTTTGATAGATCGTTGCCTTTGACGGCTGTGACATAGTGGATTAGGTGGTCCTCGGGATCGATGGTCCCGTCATACACCTTCAAGTAGGGGGCATTTTGAAGGTCTTTGGGATTGGGTATGGCGCATCTCCTTCTGTGTAGGGTTGTTCAACGAAACTTCCCACGTCTCGCTTTGGTAGCAACTTAGGTGCGCCTGGGATCTTATCCACCCTTTCTTGGTGCTCCTTCATCTGGTCGCGAAGCGACCTATTTTTGTTTTCCATTTCTTCCATCTTTTTGAGGAGGACTGTGAGTGTGCTGCCGTTAGCTTGAGCATCAGCAGTCACGTTGTTCGTTCTCGTGAGTTCGAGTTCATCTTCGGCTGTACCGTGGTCTGTTGCTGGGGTGCATCTATCATTTTGAGGAGGCTTCTAGCCAGACTGCTTAGAGTGTTTGTCAGCCACTCTTCCAGTAACCTCTTTACCTCTGGGGGTGCTTCTTTCGTTGTAGATGTTGAAGCTTCTTTTTCTCGTGGAACCACCAGATCTTCTGATGAGGAAGGTAGGTGTTCCACGCTTACCAAGATACTGGAGGTTGCGTGTAGGGCATCTCTATCTGCGGCTGCGTTGAGAGTGCCTGTGAGATCTGTTCTTACATCCAAGATAGCTTTCATTCTTGTGTTGTTCTCAGCCATTTTAGGTTGTAGAGAGTGGTTTTTTGAAGGATCTCTAGAAACAAACTACAACTTTGATTCTCGAAATCCCCATAGACGGCGCCAAATTGTTTGGCTAAAAGGTTATCTGAATACTTAAATAGTTCTAAAACAATAAAAAATAATATGGGTTAATCGGAATCAAGAGTAATATGAGCTAGAGAGGCTAAAGTGACCAATATATGTGATTATAGTGTGAATGTTTCGAGATATAAGAGTAATAAGATAAGTAGTAAACTTTGCACAAGAAAGAGAGAGAATCAGATAGAGAGAGAGAGAAAGTTGTATATTTTCAATAGTAAAATACACATGAGACTTTACAAAGGGAAGATCCCCTCTATATACTAAGGGACCTTCCTCGAAATAACCAAAGGAAAGTACAAGGGTTGGTGACCTCAGTGTACGAGTGTCAGGGCTTGAAACGACGTTGCGGCGAGTCATGTCACTCCGTCCGTCTATTAACTGAGGCCGGCCTTACTTGAGTCGACCATAATTAGGCCGATTTTTTCACCGAGGACATATATAGATAATATATGGACGTAAGGAACTAAATTTTCCCAATACAGTAATAACACTTTATTATAGCAACCAAAAAATTAATATCGAAACAGAAAATATTTATAGAAAGTTATAACTGTACTATATAAAATATGTATGTGTGGAAAAATTAGTATACATAAAAAAAATAGAATTCATTACACTTTTGTGTATGTCTGGAAGAAAGATTAATTCCAATATTTGGAATTCTTCATTGGACCTTGAGGCATCATCATTCACCTAACACAGTGTCTAATCCCCACGTAAGCCCCCCCCCCCTCCCCCCGAGTTCCAAGACAAGAAATGGGCTTTTTTTTTCTTCTTTTGAAGTTATGGTTTAGTAAGCAAGCATCCAATTCGTAGTTTCCCAACAACTCCACAGTTTTTGGTCATTCATTATTCATCAGTGTCAATAGCCTCGATGGTGGGACATCTTTTTGATTAAGAGAAACAAATCATTAATCCGAATCGAAATAACCATTTTGCACCATTTGCATTTGTCCAAACCAAATCAAATCATTAATTTTCATTATTTCAAGAGTATTATACCTATTTCTTTGTTGTGCCACGTACTGTATTGTTTTTTTAGTACGAATAATTTATCCAATATCTAATACTTTTGTACATATTAAAATTTAGACTTGAAACCTCAAGATTCTCTTACTCTTTGCCAAAAAATCATTTCTCACTCTTTTATTTATTGACTTTTGGAGTAAGGAGCATTTAATTCCATGTAATATTATTGAAAATAAGTCACACCCTTAAACATCGCGTACTATATTGTTTATCGAACGGACAAATAAATATTTTTTAATTTTTTTTTCTATTCCACAACCCTCCCTGGCTCTCACCCATACCATTTAATTATGTAAAAATAGTACGGTATAACCAGTTTTCGTACTGCTCATTCAAAAATAGCCAACGTTTATCAAGTCAATAAAAAATAGCTACTATTTTCCTGCAACAGAGACAGGTCCAGCATAATATACTGGAGTTTGGTGCACTTGTGTATGAACTCCAGCATATTATGCTGCATCAGTATACTTTGCTGGCTCCAGTATAATATACTGGAGACTGAGGTGCTCCAAATTCCAGTATATTATGCTGGACCAGTATACTTGCTAGAACTCCAGTATATTATGCTGGAGTTGTAGTGTTCTTATGCTGGAATTCAATCATATTATGTTGGAATTCCAGCATACTTATTCTAGAACTCCAGTATAATATGATGGAGTTCAAGTATACTTATGCTGGAACTCCAGTATAATATACTGGCATATTTTCCGAATTTTGAACAATGTTTTCGCTCGAATTAATCTTTATATGAAAAATGACTAAATTTGATTACCTTTGAAATTGTGGCTATTTTGAATGACACTTATAAATCTGGCTATTTTTGAATTTCTCCCTTTAATTATGAGGAGGATCAACCGCAGTCGTCCATTATTATCTCCTTTGGTATCTTAAATTTCTTCTAATAGTTGAAAGTAATGACTTTTTTATTTGTAGTCATTTTGATAATAATCTCTCTGTTTCCTCTTAGTTGTGCACGATAAATTTTGCAACCCCCTTAAAAAATAACAATGAAGTACAACTTTTATTATAATGCCCGTAAAAATAATAAATAGTGAAGAATTTTGAAAAGAATGAGTAGTTACTAATTATATTGATCAAACTCTGACCGTTTTGATCCAATTGGGACCATGTTTAAACAATGGAATAAGGAAAGACGACATTATTTACGCCAAACCACGTATTTATCGAACGACGAAAACAGATGCGGAATGAGGGGGCTATGGCCCAAATACATAGTAATGACTCCATGACTATACCTATGAGACCTTCCTGGGGGGAGACTTTTTTCTCTCTTTTTCCTCTGTAATCTCCTTAGTGAACAGAAAGTAAGTCAATTTCGAATCTTCCAATGAATATGTACAACAGTCATTTCACCGATTGAGGAAAGAAGAAATGAAAGGCTTTGATAATTTATTGCTTCTACTTTGTTTTATATATCTTTTTTCAGTTTGTTTGTAGATCTGAAATTTACTATGTTTGGCTAAGATTTACCTCTTCAATTTCCTTAATTGATTTAATAAAAAAGGTTTCAATATCTTTTGGTCAAACAATTTGGCGCCGTCTGTGGCAATTTCTAAGTGAAAACTTCCTGATCTGCTCCAAATCGAAAACCGAAAACATGGCCACCCGCCAAAAGAGAACGACAACGATATGCTTACATATGTTTTGAAGAAAATGAAGGAGACAAAAAAGGAGAGTTAAGAATTCCGTGATCGAATGAGAGGAAAGAGAGCTGAATACAATTACTGAATTCAGAAAATGTCACCCCCACCAACCATTAAAGCACCAAACGAAACGAGCAACACCACAAATTCACCTTCACTATCTAACTCATTGGATCGGAATATGGAAATATCATACTGGCCCACCTTCTATCGATTGCTCGAACAAGAATGCGGGCACCACACGGGTGAGCGAGCAAGGAAACAACCCTATCAAAAAAGTTCAAATTACTATAAAGCAACTGAAATACCACCCACGGAACAAACCCAGCCCTGGGAAACTATACCCCTTGAATGGCTCTCCCTCGTACTCACCGAGAAGATTTCACAAGAAAACCTTCCCAAAGAACTAAAAACCGTGAAGATGAGGGGAAAATTCTGAAGGTAAAGTTTAATTCATCGTCCCTCCCGTCAATAACAATTCCAAGTAAAAAGTATGATAGGGAAACTCCAATATGCGCGTGAAACGAGTGTGAGAAAAGAAGCAACATTCTCTACTCCCTGACATCACGCTCCGAATGCAAATAAAATCAAGCGAACCGGGACTCCCCCAGAAGATACCCAAATCTACAAAAAATTGGGACTCATAATGGGCTTATATTTCGAAGAAAGTTCGAAATAACGCCCTTATGGCTAAGGGCCTTCGCGAAAAAGAAAAGTTCAACCTCAATCGAACATCGACGGGATTATATTTCGATAAAAGTTTGAAATAGCACTCTTAAGACTAAGGACCTTCACCAAAAAAAAAGTTCAACCTCGACCAAACATCAACGGGCTTATATTTTGATGAAAGTTTGAAATAACGCCCCTTAAGGCCAAGGGCCTTCACCAAAAAGAAAAATTCGACCTCGCTAAAAAATTGACAGGCTTATATTGCGACGAAAGTTCAAAATAACGCCCTTAAGTCCAAGGGCCTTCGCCAAAAAGAAAAATTCGACCTCGATCGAACACCTGTCACACCTCCTTTTTACCTACACCCCGTAAGGGCATAGAGGAGTTTTTCCAATAAAAGGACAATCGAAACGGGATTTGTTAGTAAAAATTCAGAGTTGCCACTTAGGAGATTTATGGTATCCCAAGTCACCAGTTGAATCCTGAATCGAGGAAAATATGACTCTGTTTAACAGTCCGCGAACCAAAAATCTGAGTAAGGAATTTTGTTAACCCGGTAGAAGGTGTTACGCTTTCTCGGGTTCCGTGATTCTAGCACGGTCACTTAACTGTCATATTTGGCTTAGTTATTTGATTTTAAAACATGTTTTAACTTATGTACGTTTTAACTTTAAACTGTTTTTATTATTATTTTTTAAAATAGAATTGCAACGTCGTGAAACACGTCTCGAACCACGTCACACAGATGCACCCACGTATTTTTGACACATTTTAACTTCATTGAAATTTGAATCTGGGTCATATAAATGTGCACCTGAGTTTAGGAAGGTAATATTATTAAATGCCGGACCTAAAACAACTAGCGTATTATTAACTTTGCGGGAAGCCATGAAATTTGCTAAATGGCACGTCCCGAGGTCTAATATATTTTAAAGAAGTAATTAAAGAGGGCCACACAATTTGTGATTTTATTTGGCGTGACACACCTCGTTTATTTTAAAGGATATCCTAGAAGGTCTATGATTTTTCGATTGAGAAATATCTCCAAAAGGCCCATTTAATTTGTTACTGGCCTAATGCAAGTCAAGTGATAGTTTTGAACTAAATTCAAGACATTTGGCTCCGAGATAAGCCCAAAGAAGAGGAATTACAACCTCAGGTCTACACGAAACAAAATAGTTAGTCATGGGCCTTGGCCCATGCCCAAACGAAAAAGTAACCAGAACTGGATCTGGGTCGTGCGTCAAGGGAACTGAGGCCCAACTTGCTTGAAATAGGCTGTTGAGCCCTGACCTTTGCACCAAACAAAACCTCAATTCGATTAAAACAAAAATAAACCACTGAAGTTACTTCAAGTTGTTCTAAATGTATTCAATAATTTTGTAACAAGGGAAAGAAATGTACACGTACTCAAATCAACGGGATACTGATTGTTTTTATTCTAGTTTCATGCTCAGATTATGTCTAACTAAACGTATTACTACAATATTCAGAAGGCAATGATTAGACCAAAGTAATTACTAACTAAATTGAGCCATCAAACTCAATAAACAAACTTCACAAGTTTAAACGTTTATTCTCTAATATCAGAACCAGATATACTGAAATTAAAACTGACACTCACGTGTTAACTATAAACTTAACGCCCCTATGCATTTTAGTGTTGGATTCTAAAAATTAGCTTTATGTTCTTATACACAACTAGCAACTATTACACAAATGCACTCACAAACTAATGATACACAATCCAAATGTCAAATTGAGTCCATATAGTCCTTTTACAGTCCAGATTAATAATAAGGAAATACAATAGGCACTAAAACAATCAGAATTTACAATAAATATCAAGTATCAACTTCATTTCACTTTCAGCTTATGATATACATCGAAACAAGCTCAGGATGGGTACCTGGAGTCAAACAAAATGTAAGAGAAAAGGAGGATCAGCCACAATAATCAAACAGTTGAAACAATAGCTCACAATCAGGAGTACAACCCAGCAAGTATTATCAAAACCCAGGAAATGATTTGCAGAACATTAAAACGAGCAAACATATGCAATAGATTTGATTGATTTGAACGCTGAAATCCAAACTAATTTGAACGCTGAAATCCAAACTAATGCTAAGTGGAAACTCTAATAACACAGTTTTTTAGTTGTTTCTGCTATATTTTTGGTTTTCTGAAGAAACTAAGATCAAAGGAACTTATTCTTTTAGATTTGGTTTTGGAGTTTTCAATTTCAAATTTCAGATCTGGAAACTTGTAGAATACTTTTGGAGGGAATTTTTAGATCCAAACTTGTTAATCTATGCAATATCTTCTGCCTTTTATAGGCAAAAGAGAGGGCAACCCTCAGATTTTTTAATTTTTTTTAATCCTTTGTTAATTTTGGTTATTGCTTAAGTGTCCCTATATGGCTGACTTGTTTTTCAAGTTATATTACTAAATTTGATGGAATTATGAATTGATCCCCCATCTAGAATGTATTAGGGGATCCTATTCAGTTGTTACTATAATATTCCCTAAGTAAACTACCCTTATTGCCCTTGTACTAACCCTGAAATTATTAACCTATATTAATTGACCTAACCCTGAAATTATTAACCTATATTAATTGACCTAACCCTTCTAACTATGGTAAAACTAATTAGCTAAACAATTCCAAAACAAGTATAACTAACTGCTGATTTCCATATTACCACCTATTATCATCTATTAACAATCAAACAAACTAATCGATTAACAACAATAAAATCAGTATGAAGCCAGATTGAAATAGATTAATCAATTAATAGAACAAGTTCATGCTACTGAACAACACCCAAAGGATCATGAATAAAAAATCAAACACATAAAATATGAATCAAACAAAATTCTAAGAACACTAAAAGGATGAACTGACCACTCGAATTTAATTAAACTTAACAGTAACAGATGAAGTTCGGGGAACAAAAACCAAACCCTACATTAATTAACAGAAAAAGAATCAACAACACACAACTAGCTAAACAAGATCACGATAAGCAAGACAGAAATAAGAAACAAAATATAAAATCATAGCCAAAATAGAAAGAAAACTTACTAATTTTGAACTTCACATGAATGACTCTCGAAATTCATTTTCAGCTAATGTTATTTGTCTATTTCATCAAAAATAGACATATAACATTAACCAGAAATCACTCAATTACTCGAAACTTCCGAAAAACCGGTTGACCCTTTCGAACCCTAGATCCAAAATTCATAGAGCTTCACTTGAATTTGAAGGGTTTTGACTTCGGATCCAGGATGAGGGGGTCAAGGAGGCTATAGGGTGTGATTTTTGTTAGATTTGGAGGACATAGGGTTTTTGGCTGGAGTTTCAAATCAAGATTCGAGGATTTTGGCAATGATTTGAGGGACGAGGTTAAGGGATTTAGAAAGAGGAAGGCGAAGGGAGTTCAGGGTGTAATTTTTGGCGGGTGTTGGGTGACTTCCACATGACATGGCGGAGACGGCGACACTAATTTTGAAGATTAGAGGAGTTGGGAAGGGAGTTGACGCAAAACATTGTGGGATTTGAGATGAGGTGGAAGAGGAGATTTAGGAGTTTATTTATGGGGTTCATTGGAGCTTTGTCGTCGGCGGCGACGATTTTCGGTCTGTGGCGCTAGGGTTTGTGTGTGGGAATTAGTCTAAGACGGAAGGGATGGGGTAGGGGGAGTCTCCGACATTATTATATGAATTATTGCCTAGTTCCTGGCCGTTGGATCAAGAATCCTCGACGACCAGGATCAATTACCCCCTTAAACGGTGTCGTTTCATTTCAATAAGGCTGGACCAGGTAATTTGGGTTGGTCCGTGGACTGTGGTGTGTTTTTGGACGGGTTTTATTAAAAATCAGCCACATATATACAACTTATAAAAATTCTCTCTTACAATTTTTCCCTTTTTATTATATATTTTTTCAGATTTTGTAAGATGCAAAATTAAAATAAAGCCCTGATTTATTCCCAAAATTAAACAAATTATTTCCTATAAATATTCTAAGTCCTAAAAGAAAAGGAAACTCATGATAAATTAAAAATTAACTGTTAAAAATGTAAAATGAACTATTTTTATTATTTTCTTCTTTGTAAAGTAATTTAATTACTAATTAATCCTAAAATATCAAACTAAGCCCTAAATGAAAATGTCAAGTATATTTTTGTATTTTTTATTGATTAAAATGCATAAACAAAATGCAAACAATTAACATAAAATGTCATAGTAATTCACAAAATTGCAAATAATAAAACAAAATTATTTTGATTGAATTCCTGGGAGTCATTCATATACGGCAAAAATCACGTACTCACAACTGCCCCTCTTTGTTCGAGAACACCAAGAATTTTCGGGCAAAGATAAGTTAGCGGATACGAGAAATTTTTTCCCGTTTCAATACTCCCTGTGAAGCATTTTTGAAAAATTTGACCGCACCCTACTTCTGAGTTTGCCTACATATCCTTGGCTAAAAAGGAATCAAGTTAGTGTAGTTCAGGAATGTCTGGTAGCTGGGACTACCAAGAGCTATGATTTCACTGTTGTTGCTGCCGCTACTGCTTACTGACCTCCCTTATTACACCGTGTCAAAATAAAAGAAGTTAGACTAAGCTATGATCTATGAATTACAAATATCATATCTAAATCTTCAAACTTGCTTCTTGCATTTCTTGTTGCCTTGTTGTCGTGCATCTTCTCGGTGAAATCCATTGTTGCCGCTTTGAATTGTAGACTCATATGTTTTTCCTTTCCTTCAGACTACTGAACTTGAATGTATTCCTCTGTAATACAGGTGGGCTCTCGACTTCAAAACTTAGAAATGTATGCCTCTATTCTACGGGCGGGCTCCCGACTTCAACACTTGAAAATACATGTCTCTGTTATACGGGCGGGATCCCGACTTCAAAGCATGAACATATATGTCTCTATTGTACGGGCGGGCTCCCGACTTCAAAACTTGAAAATATATGCCTCTGTCATACGGGTGGGCTCCCAACTTCAAAACTTGAGAATATATGCCTCATTTATACGGGCGGGCTCCTGACTTCAACACTTGAGGATATATGCCTCTATTATACGGGCGGGCTCTTGACTTCAAAACTTGAAAATATATGCCTCTGTTATACGGGCGGACTCCCGACTTTAAAACTTGAAAATATATGCCTCTGTTATACGGGCATACTCCCGACTTCAAAACTTGAAAATATATGCCTCTGTCATGTGGGCGGGCTCCCGACTTCAACACTTAAAACTACAGGCCTCTGTTATACGGGCGGGCTCCCGACGTCAACACTTGAAAATATATACCTTTGTTATACTGGCGGGCTCCCAACTTTAAAACCTAAAAATGCATGCCTCACACGGGCAAGCTCCCAACTTTAAAACTTGAAAATATATGCCTCTGTTATACGGGCGGGCTCCCGACTTCAAAACTTTAAAATATATACCTCGGTTATACGGGCGGACTCCCGACTTCAAAACTTGAAAATATATGCCTCTGTTATATAGGCGGGTTCCGACTTTAAAACTTGAAACTACATGCCTCTGTTAACGGGTGGGCTCCCGACTTCAAAACATGAAAATACATGTCCCTGTTGTACGGGCGGGCTCCCGACTTCAAAACTTTAAAATATATGACTCTGTTATATGGGCAGGCTCCCGACATCAAAACATGAGACTATATGCCTATGTTATACGGGCGGGCTCCCAACTTCAACACTTGAAAATATATGCTTCTCTTACACGGCAGGCTCCCAACTTCAATACTTGAAAATATATGCATTTGTTATGCGGGTGGGTTCCCGACTTCAAAACTTGAAAATATATGCCTCTGTTATACGGGTGGCCTCCCGACTTCCAGACTTGAAAATATTTGCCTATGTTATACGGGCGGGATCCCGACTTCCAGACTTGAAAATATGTGCCTCTATTATACGGGTGGGCTCCTGACTTCCAACATTTGAAAATACATGTCGCTGTTATACGGGCGGGCTCCTGACTTCAAAACTTGAATTGTATGACTCTGTTCTCCAGGAGGGCTCCAACTTCAACATAATAGACAAAACAAAGATAATTTTCTGCCCCGGTTTGGAAGCTGGATGCATGGGTGAGTGTTAACTGAATTATTATATCAACTATTACTATGAGTTTGAAAGCTATGTCCTATTATCCAGGTAGGGCCTGACTACTCCTAACATGAAAACTTTGAAACCAACTTACATTCCCCTATGCTATTCATGATTATCTTGTACTTTGATCGAACGCCACTTTACGGTCAAACTTGTTAGTTCTTGTTTTTTCCTTATGGAGAGTTCCTCCAAAACAAACGAATTTTCTGCCCCTGTTTCAATCAAAGAAAATTTGTCAGATTAAAATGGTGGTTAGTTGATAGCATTCTAGCTGAGGATGTCCCCGCGGCTATGCTTTGCTTTGACCTGCTTCCCTGAACTGACCTTGAACCGCTTGACTTTCTGACTGACTTTCCAACCCCTGACTTTTGCAAACGGAATTTTCTGTACCATGCTATTGTTTCACACCTCTGACCCCTTTATTTGAACCTTTTTGCTTCCAATGACATTACCAAATCATTCCACTGATGAAACTTCTAGTGATTCCATGTATTCCACCTTACATCATGTTGTCTTTGACATGCCCTGACCACATTGCGCTTTACAATTTCGGAAATTGGTAGTGAGCTTTAAAATTCCTTTTCACTTGCTTCTAACAAAAATGATATTGAAACATCTTAGATAGGTAAACCCTAAAAGAAATGAAATGCAATGATTTTACGAGTAAAAGATGCGAAAAATCGAAAACCGGGTGACTGCTAAAAAGAGAAGAAAAAGAAACTTATCTGACCGAAACAACTGGTACCAATGGTCATGACATGCATTTTAGACAAATTATCCCAATCTTTCAACCAATCAACTTCCCACTGCCATACCTCATTGCCTCAGAATTTCCATAATTTGATTACTTTACCCAAACCTTGACCTTGTTCATCCTACAGTGCCTCAAAACAGTCTTCCACTAACAGACCTATCTCATTTGTTCACTTCTAACTCACTTTCACTTCACGGTGCCCATGAGGGGTTTCTCAAATAAGACTCTCTCATTTCAATTGCTCTCAACTCACGTCGCCTTATGGTGCCTGCGAAGATTTTTACCAATAAGATTCTCTCATTTTATTTCTCTCTGCTCCCGTCGCCTTACAGTGCCCATAAGGGTTTTCATCAATAAGACTCTCATTTATAATTTTTTTCGGCTTGAATCAGAGTGATGCCCTTGTCATGAATTACCTTTACCTGCTTGACTTGAAATTTCTCGAAGACTGATTGGAAAGTCTTTCTTTGGACCATAACGTGGGCTTTTGAATGAGTTAGAAAAAAGGGTATAAAAGGCTCAAAAACAATTCAAAATGGGTTAAAATTACAACTTTCGGAATCAGATCTCTCACAACAACCACAACCTCTTGACCTAGTTTCTTGCTTGGGGAATTTTAGATTTTTGTTTTGGTGAGATTGAACCTCAAAGAGAGGCTGCCTATGTACCCTTTCAGGATCAAGTCACATGTAGTTCAGGTCATAGAAACTACTTTGTTGTTGTGATTCTTCTTTCTCTTCTTTTCCTTTTTTTTTTGTTCTTATTTCTTCTTCCTTTTTTTCATTTTTCTTTTCTTTTCCTTTCTTCTCTTTTTCATTTTTCATTCTTTTTCTTCTTTTCTTTTCTTTTTCTTCCTTCTTTTCTTTTCACTTACTTATCCTCCGCACTTGCATTTCTGAATTGTGCCATTAATTCTAAAAGAGGGGTATGAAAGAAAATAAACAAAGCTCAAAGGGGTAACAAAGAATAAAGTGTTTAGATAGCAGAACAAAACGCCTTCGTCATTTCAATCTTCAAATATTCCAAATACAAAAAATATAATTTAAACAAAGAAATCATACATAGTATCTCTTGACCGCGTCAGAATTGATATCCATTCTACATATTTTTCTTCTACATCTGTTAAATATAATGTACCATTAGAAAACACTCTGATACAACAAATGACCCCTGCCAGTTTAGGGCGAACTTTCCTTTTGGTTAAGCCCAATAACTAACTGTCCCACTTCAAACTTCCTCGAACACACTTTCTTGGTGTATGCTCTTGCCATTCTTTGTTGATATAATTGGCCATGACACACTGATGCCAATATTTTTTCATCGATCAAACTCAACTGTTCCAGGCAGGTTTGCACCCATTCATCATCATCGATCTCAGCCTCCGCCGATAATTCGAAGGGACGGGATTTCCACTTCTGCGGATATCATTGCTTCGGTTCCATACACAAACGAATAAGGAGTCGCCTCTACTGAAGTACGAATAGTGATGCGGTATTCCAACATTGCAAACGGCAACTTTTCATGCCACTACCTAGAACCCTCTACCATTTTCCGAAGTATTTTCTTTATATTCTTGTTGGCTGCTTCAACCGCACCATTTGCCTTAGGGTGGTATGGGGTAGAATTGAGATGGGTAATCTTGAACTGCTCACATGTTTCTTTCATCAAATGACTATTGAGATTAGCTCCATTGTCTGTAATGATCACCTTTGGTATCCCAAACCGACAGATAATGTATGAATGCACAAAATCCACCACAGCTTTCTTGGTTATGGACTTGAACGTTTTAGCCTTTACCGACTTGGTAAAATAATCTATAGCCACCAAAATGAACTTGGGCCCATTTTACGCTGCAGGCTCAAGTGGCCCAATGACATCCATTCCCCATGCATCAAACCACTGTGGTGCGGACATCGTGTGTAATTTTGAGGGTCGAGAATGAATCAAATCTCCAAGTACTTGGCACTGATGACATTTGTGTACGTACTGATGTAATCCCGCTCCATAGTAATCCAATAATACTCTGTTCGGAGAACCTTCTTTGCTAGGACGTACCCACTCATATGAGGTCCATAAACTCTGGAATGTACCTCAGACATGATAATTTTGCCTACCTTGCATCGATGCATCTTAGCAACCCGAGATCTGGAATTCTCTTGTACAACACTCCTCCACTAAGGAAAAATCCGCTTTCTAACCGTCGAATTGTTCTTTTCAGATCACCTGTGGCCTGTACCGGGTACACCCCCATCCTAATATATTCCTTGATGTCATGAAGCCACGACTCACTGTCAAGTTCTTCTTCCACCACATTAATGTAAGCATGCTGATCGCGGACCTGAATCTGCAAAGGGTCCACGTAAGCCTTATCTGGATGATTCAACATTGATGCCAAAGTATCCAACGCATCGGCGACCTTATAATGAATCCTTGGAATGTGCGTGAACTCTATTGAATGAAACCATTGACAATGATCATGCAAACATTGCTGGTATGGTATAAGCTTTAAATCTCGCATTTCCCATTCTCCTTGAATTTGGTGTACCAGTAGGTCCGAGTCACATATGACCAAGACTTCCCGGACACCCATATCTACACTTAACCTTAGACCCAATATACATGCATCATATTCTGCTATGTTGTTAGTACAAAATAAACGAATCTGAGCCGTAAAGGGTAGTGCTTACCTGTTTCAAAAATAAGTGTCGCTCCTATCCCCACGCCTTTCATGTTGGTAGCCCCATCAAAGAAAAGTTTCCATCCCCGGCTTCTCAACTTGTTCCAATTCCTCAATATACATTACCTCCTCATCGGGGAAATAAGTCTTTAATGGTTCATAATCCTCATCAACTGGATTCTCGGCCAAATGATCCACCAAGGCCTGTGCTTTCATCGTAGTCCGAGTAACATAGACACTATCAACTCAGTAAGCAAGATCTGCCACTTTTCAAGCATCCGTGTGGGCATAGGCTACTGAAAAATATACTTCAATGGGTCCAAGAGAGATATGAGGTAAGTAGTATAAGATGACAAATAATGTTTAAGCTTCTGTGCCACCCAAGTTAGGGCGCAACATGTCCTCTCAAGATAAGTATACTTAACCTCGTAAGATGTTAACTTCTTGCTGATATAATAGATAGCCTGCTCCTTTCTGCCTGTGACAACATGCTGCCCCAGTACACAGCCAAATGACTTATCAAAAATCGTCAAATATAGAATCAAAGGCCTCCCTGATTCTGGCGGGACCAACACGGGTGGGTTCGACAAATACCCCTTTATATTATCAAAAGCCTCCTGACATTCGTCCATCCACTTGACCGCAACGTCTTTCTTTAACAATTTGAAGATTGGCTCACAATTTGTCGTGAGATGAGCAATGAACCTGCTGATATAATGCAATCTCCCAAAAAAACTCATCACCTCGGTCTTGTTCCTCGGAGGTGGCAATTCCTGAATAGCTTTGATCTTTGATGGGTCTAGTTCAATACCCCGGCGGCTGACTACAAATCCCAACAACTTTCCAGACGGCACCCCGAAAGCGCACTTTGCACGATTGAGCTTGAGTTTGTACATGCGAAGCCTTTGGAAGAACTTCCTCAGATCCCTAACATGGTCAGGCTGCTATTTAGACTTCACGATCACATCATCCACGTACACCTCAATTTCCTTGTGTATCATATCATGGAATATTGTTGTTATTGCCCTCATATAGGTTGCCCCCTCATTTTTCAAACCAAATGGCATGACCCAATAACAGTATGTTCCCCACGGCATGATAAATGCCGTCTTTTCTGCATCTTCCTCGTCCATTAATATCTGATGATTACCATTGTAACAATCCGCTAAAGAACCAATCTCATGTTTGGCACAATTGTCAATAAATATGTGGATGTTCGGCAATGGAAAATTATCTTTTGGACTTGCCTTGTTAAGATCTCTATAATCAACAAACACCCTGGTCTTGCCATACTTCTTTGGCACTGGCACAACATTGGCTAACCAGGTGGGATACCACATGACCCGAATGACTTTCGCATCAAACTGCTTGTTGATCTCTTCTTAGAAATTGGGGCTATGGCAACAGTGGGAAAACCGTTGCGAATGCTAGGTAAACCGTTTGCCATAGATGTTTGGAATGGTTTAGAAACCGTTACATCCGCTCGCGTGCCAATAGATCTAAAGCAATGGTTCGTGCAACGGTTGACAAAACCGTTGCTATAGAGTACTCTATCGCAACGGTTTTTCCTAGGTCCAAAGCAACGAGTGTTTATTTAAATTGCAACGGTTTAAAATCGTTACCACATAGTATAATGCAACGGTTGTAAACTGCACCATAGTTTACCATGATGGTTGGAAACCGTTACGATACATATGCTATTGCAACGGTTATTTACATATATTCTAACCATTTTATTCCTTTTGCAACGGTTCTATTAGGCTATTGTAATAGTTTAATTGACAATATTGCCCTGGTTATAAATAACATTTACATATATAAATATTTCTAATAACCTAGAAATTATATAAATAAATAGATGAAATACATCATAATCTATATTGTCCAATAAGCTAATAATAACCATAATAGCAAAATATTTTAACCCAATCACATAAGTTTTACAGTTCAACACTTAAAAAGTTAAAGTTTCAAATGTTGATAACAAAAGACTCGTAGAACATCGACAACAATTCAAAGTACTTCATAAAGTCAACATCTTCACTAACTCCAACTTCTCTTTCTTTAGTTGCTCCACCTACAAAACAAGATAAGCAAAGTTATTACCCTTCAAGAATTAGTTTACCATTATAAGAATGAGTATAGTCCATGAATAGTGGATAAAGCACAAAGTTTCCGGGAGAAAGAAATAAGTTTGATAATCATTCACCATATTATCTGACTAGCTTTTAACAGTTTCTCCGCCTAAAAAAGGATAATAAAGTCATTACCTTCAACATATTTCTCAATTGCAATGAGGGGCATCCCCACAAAAAGATAAGTCAAGAATCAACAAGGCTAGGTTAGGAACACCAACTTTATACAAGTCAAAAATATCAATCATTTGTCAAGTTTGAAAAACCAACAGTAAGATGCCAATCGGAACATACACAGAACTAACAAGTATAGGAAGTTGGTAACCAGGGAATATAAAACCATCAGTATGATGCCAATGAATATACACACGACTAACAATAATAGGAACTTGGTAACCTGAAAATATTATAAGTTACAATAGTAGCAAAAAAACTGAATTGAGTATTCCCAGTAACGAAGAAGTACAATAACGTATATGAATTTTCCTAGAAAAGAAGTAAAAAACCTGTGTACATATGTTTTCCAAGTGTTTATAACTAGCTGTGAGTGTATAGGCCATTTCTTTTCTAGGTGTTTGTACACAAATCCACTTCAAATAAATTTGCTCATCCTAACCTTTCAAAAGAAAAACGTGGCATTACTATAAGGTTCAAATTAAATCAACAATCTGCAAATATCAAACTTAAATATGTTCTTTATTAGTCCTTAACCAGATGAGGCAAAGGACAACTTAGAAGGTTTTCCACTTTTCAAGACTTGACCAAGTTTAAGCAAATAATACTATATATCTTCCAAGAAAATAAATACAATAACATCAGCAACATCTACTGAAACATGGAGAGACGATACATAGACAACCAAAGCATCTGTGATATATTCATCCATCCGCTCTGCCAGCTAACTTAACAGTTCACAGAGCTAAAAAAAATCAATACTGCTACACAAGTTAGTACATTTTAGTATTTCAATTTAAGCTGCATACACATCCTAGGTGATTATCAGCTGCAAAATAAAGCCTATAGTAGGTAAAAAATATGACAAATCCATAATAATAGGTATTTTAGGAAAACCAGGAAGGACAAAGAAAGAATTCACACAATAGATTTGCTTGTAAGATACTTTTACTTCTTTATTTAGCACTGTTCTGATTTCCTATGTAAAAATTCTATTGATTCTAAGTATTTTCTTGACCTGATGTGTCACGACCGGATTTCCACCACAGGGAGTCGTGATGGCGCATACTGTCGAAGCTAGGCAAGCTAACCCTTATAACAATTTCCAGAAAATTTAAGTCTAAAACAGGTTAAATGCCAAAATAATTAATTAAACATGCGGAAGACGTTAAATATCAGTAACGAAAATCAATATGCGGAAATCTAACAACCAATCTCTACCCAGTATCTGGTATCACTGCTCACGGACTACTAATAGAGTACTAAAAACAATAGTCTGAATGAAATTACATAACATGACTGTTCGGTACAATTAAACAAACTGAAAGAAGTAGATAAAGGAGACTCGGGGCTCGCGTATGCCAGCGAACTACCTCAAGCCTCAAGACTGAAGGATCACTCCCGGTCTAAAGCTGCGGTCCGTAGCCTGGGTCCTGACCTGTGCTCAATAAGGCACAGAAGCGTAGTATCAGCACAACCGACCCCATGTGCTGGTAAGTGCTTGGACTAACCTCGGCGAAATAGTGACGAGGCTAAACCGGACCTATCACAACCAACATGTACAGATATATGTAATAACAGGAAGAAAACAAGAATTTAAGCAAGTAAGAGGGAAAGGGGACATGCTGAGGGAATAACAGTTCAATTATAACTTCAACAATCAATAGATGAAACTGAAGGAATGATAATTAAGCAAGAAAGCCAATGAATCAACGGCTGCACGACATCACCCTTTGTGTTTTTACTCTCATTCCTTACAAAAATAGTCAAATATAATGCACGACATCACCTTTCGTGCTTTTACTCTCATTTATCACCAATAATATCAAATACAAGGCACGACATCACCCTTCGTGCTTTTACTCTCGATAAACAGTGCACGGCATCACCCTTCGTGCTTTTACTCTCATTAGACACGGCACGGCATCACCCTACGTACTTTTGCTATCTCTTCCTCTCCCAATCAATGGTCACAGCCAAACGGGAACAAGGAAATATGTATTTATATATATATATATATGTATGTATGTATGTATGTATGTATATATATATATATGTATGTATGTATGTATGTATGTATATATATATACATATACATATATATATATATATACATATATATATATATATGTATGTATATATATGTATGTATGTATGTATGTATGTATGTATGTATGTATGTATGTATGTATATATGTATGTATGTATGTATATATGTATGTATGTATGTATATATATATCAAGGCAAAATGTCCCGGTACGGGAAAACAGTACCACAAGTGATCCCGGCAAGGGAAATACAACTCAACAATATGTCCTGGTAAGGGAATGCAACTCAGCAAATGGTCCCGGCAAGGCAAAAGTACAAAAAACGGTCATGCTTGACTCGGCCGCATAGGTAACCGTCACCATACCTATACACCGACCCACATAACATATGACAAATAACAACCTAATCATATTCCCTCAAGCCAAAGTTAGATCGAACACTTACCTCGAAGCCGAAAATAGCAACTCAAAGCTCAACAATCGCCTTTCCTCTAGAATTCGACTCCGAACAAACGATATCTAACATAATTCGATTCAATATTATCAATAAGAATCCAAAAACACAATCTCATAGCCTAGAAATGCATTTTCTAGCTTACTTCCAAAAATAAAAAAAGCAGACACCAGGCCCACGTGGTCCAAATTCGAGGCTCGGATCAAAACTCAATCCCCCATAACCCATGAGTTCAAATATATGATTAGATTTTAAATTCGACCTCAAATTGAGGTTGAAATACCCAAAATCCCATAAACCCTAACTAAACCCAAAAACCCCAAAATTCTTCTTGATTTCATGTTTTAGGGCTAGGAATTTAATGATTTAATGAAGGAATAATGACTAGATGAAGTAGGAATCACTTACCCAAAGAGTGGTGATGAATTGGGAGCTTGAATTTTGTCAATGGAGTTTTTTAGAGAGAGAGCTCGTGTGAAAAATGGGGAGAAGTCTGCTGCCACTGGTCTGTTTTTAATTAAAAATCGCTCAAGGCTTTTAGCCTATGCGATCGCGGGGTGGCATATGCGATCGCATAGAGGAATGGTGAGATTGGCTTATGCGATCGCATGATAAGTATCGCGATCGCGTAGAAGAGAGGAGATTTAGAACTGAGGCGGGGTCTAAAGCTATGCGATCACGTTCAAAGGTATGCGATCGCGTAGAAGAATTTGGCTGACTTATGCGATCGCGTATGAAACAGTGCGACCGCATTGAGCAAAAATGGGATGGCTATGAAGTAACTCTACGCTATCGCAGACCAACCTATGCGATCGCATAGAAGAAAAGGTCTGTGCAGAAAGTGCAGCAAAATCTGCTAAGTTTCAAAACCCAAAAACACCCCGATTCACTCTCGAAAACACTCCCGAGCCCTCAGGGGGTCCCAACCAAATACACACACTAACTCAATATCATCCTACGAACTTGCTCGAACGATCAAATCGCCAAAATAACATCAAAATCACAAAATCAACCCCCAAAACTCATGATTTTCTTTTCTAAGTTCAAAACTTTCAAACTTTCCACTTTTAGTCCGAAACACGTCAAACGACGTCTGTTTTCAACCAAACTTCACAGATAGCGGTTAACGCCCATATAAGACTTGTACCGGGCGTCGAAACCAAAATACGTACGAGCCCGATACCATTATTTTTTTATCAAATTTCTGTTTTCATTTTTCCTTAAGCATATTCATAAAACAATTTCACAGAAAAGCTCCGAACTCGGGCTTGGGACCTCGGATTTCGATTTCGGGAATACACCCGAGTCCGAAATTTCATTGCGGACCCATCGGGACCGTCACATTACGGGTCTCGTTCCGTTTACTAAAAACGTTGACCAAAGTCAACTATAGAAATATTAGTACCAAAATTCATAGTTTTTAACACATAATTCAAATATTTTCACATAAAAATGTTCCGGATTTGCACCCGGATTGTGCACGCAAATCGAGAAAACCCAATTAGGGATTTCTAAGGACTTAAAAGTTCAAGAAAAGGGAGAATTACAGTGATGACCCTTTGGGTCGTCACATCCTCCACCTCTAAAACACTCGTTCATCCTCGAACGGACAGAAGAAAAAAGTACCTGAGTCGGGGAATAGATGGGCATAACGGCTCCGCATATCAGACTCGGACTCCCAGATCGATGCCCAAGGAAGCTGACCTCTCCACTAAACATGCACTGAAGGAAAACTCCGCGACCTCAACCGTCGAACTTGCCGGTCTAAAATAGCCACCGGCTCCTTCTCATATGACAAATCCTTGTCCAATTGGACAGTGCTGAAATCTAACACGTGGGTGGGATCACCATGATACTTTTGAAGCATGGATACATGATAAACTGGATGCACAGCCGACAAGTTTGGCGGCAACGCAAGTCTATAAGCCACATTCCCCACACGGTCCAGAATCTCAAATGGACCAATATACCTAAGGCTAAGCTTTCCCTTCTCCCCAAACCTCATCATGGCCTTCATAGGCGATACACGGAGCAATACTAGCTCACCAACCATGAAAACAACATCCCTGGCCTTACGATCAGCAACACTCTTCTACCTCGACTGAGCTAACCGAAGTCTGTCCTGAATGATCTTGACCTTATCCAAGGCCTCCTGTACCAAATCTGTACCCAATAACCGAGCCTCTCCTAGCTCAAACCATCCGACTGGGGACCGACACCGCCTACCATGCAACGCCTCATACTGGGCCATCTGAATACTAGACTGGTAGCTGTTGTTGAAGGCAAACTCCGCTAACGTAAAGAACTGGTCCCACGAGCCTCCAAAATCAATAACGCAGGCCGGGAGCATATCCTCAAGAATCTGAATGGTCCTCTCGGACTGACCGTCCGTCTGGGGGTGAAATGCTGTACTCAAATGGACCTGGGTACCCAACTCATGCCGCACCGCTCTCCAGAAATGCGAGGTAAACTACGGACCCCGATCCGAAATAATAGATATGGGCACCCCATGAAGGTGAATGATCTCCCTGATATAAATCTCTGCATATCTCTCGGATGAAAAGGTGGTGGAAACTGGGATGAAATGTGCTGACTTAGTCAGCCTATCAACAATAACCCATATAGCATCAAACTTCTTCCGAGTCATCGGAAGGCTAGTAACAAAATCCATAGTGATCCTCTCCCATTTCTACTCGGGAAGCTCAATCCTCCAAAATAACCCACCAGGCCTTTGATGCTTGCACTTAACCTGCTGACTATTTAGACAACGAGCCACATATGCAACAATGTCTTTCTTCATTCTACGCCAGCAATAATGTTGTTTCAAATCCTGATGCATCTTCGCGGCGCCCGGATGAATAGAATACCGAGTAGCTTTGGGCCTTTGCTAAGATCGACTCTCGAATACAATCAACATTGGGCACACAAACTCGCCCCTGCAACCTCAATATGCCATCATCTCCCAAAGTCATTTCCTTGGTACCTCCCCTCTGCACCGTGTCTCTCAGGACACATAAATGGGGATCATCAAAATGCCGCTCCCGGATACGCTCCATCAATGAAGAACGAGCAACCGTGCAAGATAACACTCTACTGAGCTCAGAAATATCCAATCTCACAAATCTATTGGCCAAGGCCTGAACATCCAAGACAAGCGGTCTCTGGATGACCGGAATGTATGCAAGACTACCATGCTGGTGGACTTTCTACTCAATGCTTCGGCCTCCACATTGGCCTTCCCTGGGTGGTATAAAATAGAAACATCATAATATTTTAACAACTCCAACCACCTCTGTTGTCTCAAATTGAACTCTTTATGCTTGAACAAGTACTAAAGGATCTTGTGATCTGTGTACACGTCACACGTCACACCATACAAATAATGCCTCCAGATCTTCAAGGCATGAACAATAGCTGCCAACTCTAAGTCATGAACTGGGTAATTATTCTCGTGGATCTTCAATTTCCTCGAAGCATATGCTATGACCCTGCCATTCTGCATCAACACTGCACCAAGTCCGATGGGGGAAGCATCACAAAATACAGTATAAGGCCCAGATCCCGTGGGCAAAACCAATAACAGTGCTGTTGTCTTGAGCTTCTGGAAGCTCGCCTCGCACTCATCTGACCACCTGAACTGGGCACCCTTCTGAGTCAATCTAGTCATCAGGGCTGCGATAGATGAAAACTCCTCCACAAAATGTTTGTAGTAACCATCTAACCCCAAGAAGCTCCGAATCTCTGTAGATGAAGCTGGTCGAGGCCAGTTCTTGACTGCTTCTATTTTCTTCGGGTCCACCTGGATACCCTCTGAGGATACGACATGACCCAGGAATGCTACTGAACTCAACCAAAATTCGCACTTTGAAAATTTGGTGTACAACTGGCTATCCTTCAGAGTCTGAAGAACCACTCTGAGGTGATGCTCATGCTCCTCCTGACTGCGGGAGTATATATCAAGATATCATCAATGAATACAATTAAAATATATCCAAGTAAGGCCTGAACACCGGTTCCACAACTCCATGAATGCTGCCGGGGCATTGGTCAACCCAAACGACATGACCAAAAACTCATAATGCCCATACCGAGTACGAAAAGCTATCTTAGGGACATCAGACGCCCTAATCCTCAACTGATGATAACCAGACCTCAAATCTATCTTCGAGAATACCTTAGACCTTGAAGCTGGTCAAACAAATCGTCAATCCGGCAATGGATACTTGTTCTTTACCGTCACCTTGTTCAACTGTCGATAATCAATGCACATCCTCATCGACCTGTCCTTTTTCTTCACAAACAACACCGGCGCACCCCAAGGTGATACACTAGGTCTAATGAAACCCTTATCAAGCAAATCCTAAAGCTATTCTTTCAACTCTGGCGAGGCCATACGATATGGCGGAATAGAAATAGGCTGAGTGCCAGGAGCCAAATCAATACAGAAGTCAATATCCCTGTCGGGTGGCATACCCGACAGGTCTGAAGGAAAAACCTCAGGGAACTCCCGAACAATTGGGACAGAGTTGAAAGATGGAACCTCTGCGCTGGAGTCGCGAACATACGCTAAATATGCTAAACACCCCTTCTCGACCATATGTCGAGCCTTGGCATACGAAATAACACTACGGGTGGCATGACCTGGGGTCCCTCTCCACTCAAGTTGGGGTAAGTCTGGCAAGGCCAAAGTCACGGTCTTCACGTGACAATCCAAGATAGCATGATACGGGGACAACCAATCTATCCCCAATATGATATCGAAGTCCACCATGTCTAGGAGCAATAAACACCACGGGTCTCAAGACCCTCAAATACCACTATACAAGAACGATGCACTCGGTCGACCACTATAGAATCACCAACCGGTGTGGACACATATACGGGAATACCCAGAGCCTCACTAGGCATAATCAAATAGGGTGCAAAATAGGATGACACATAAGAATAAGCAGATCCCGGATCAAATAATACCGAAGCACCCCTGTCACAGACCAGTATAGTACCTATAATCACAACATCAGATGACTCGGCCTCCGGCCTGGCTGGCAATGCATAACAATGGGGCTGACCCCCACCTCCCTGAACTGCATCTCTAGGACGATCTGTTGCGGGCTGACCCCTACCTCTGGATGTCCGGGATCTACCTCTATGTTCTCTCTCTCCACCTCTATGATCCTTACCCCCGCCTCTAGCTGGCTGGGCGGCATGTGGATCACCTGCTGCCTGAATCGCAGGATGAGGACCATGCTGCTGAGAACTACTCGAGGCTCGAGGGCAAAATCTGACAACATGACCTGTGTCACCACAACCATAACATGCCCTCGGCGGCTGAGTCTGCTGGCCCTGTCGACCGGTATGTCCTCCCTTGAAGCTCTGAAGTGGCGGTGCACTGATGGGGGATGGTGGTGCACTGAAAGACTTCTGATCTGAATAATACTGCTGATGGCCACCACCGCCTGGCGTACCATGAGAAACCTGAAGTACAGACTGGAAAGGTCTCAGGGGATGGCCTCTATCATAGAAATCCCTACCTCTAAATGAGGTGCCACAAAATCTTCCAGAATGTCGAGGCCTCTTGTTTGAACCCTGACTACCTCCTCGAGCAAAAGCCATCTCTACTCGGTGGGTCGCATTGGCCGCCTCCTGAAAAGTAATGTCACTGCCAACTCCCACAGCCAACTGTAGACGAATGGGCTGAATCAATCCATTAATAAACCTCTGGACCCTCTCCCGCTCTGTAGGGAGTATCACTACCGCATGGCGTGCCAAGTCAACAAATCTGGTCTTGTACTGTGTAACTGTCATAGAACCCTGCTGAAGATGCTCAAACTATCTGCGAAGTGCCTCCCACTGAGTGACTGGGAAAAACTTCTCCAAAAATAGCTCTGCAAACTGATCCCATGTCAAAGCTAGGTACCCTGCTTGTCTAGACAGACAATAATCTCTCCACCAAGTCTTGGTGGAACCCACAAGCCTGAAAGTGCAAAAATCGACCCCATTGGTCTCCACTATCCTCGTAGTACTCAGGATCTCATGACAATTGTATAGAAAATCCTGGGGGTCCTCCGATGAAGCACCGCTGAAGGTAGTAGTGAAAATCTTGGAGAACCGATCAAGCCTCCACAAAGCATCTGAAGACATGGCCATCCCATCTCCGGCCTGAGCGGTAATACCTGTCTGAGCTGCCAGTGCTGGCTGAACCAAGGGAACCTGAGTCTGGGGAGGTACCTGCTCTGAAGTACGTGTAGCAGGAGTCTGGAGCCCTCCTCCAGCCTGAGAAGTGGCTAGTGCTACTGGCAGCAATCCTGCTCTGGACACACTGTCCATAAATCGTGTTATGCAGACAAGGGAATCGTGAAGATCCGAAGAAAACATCACCCCTCCTGGGACCTGAGCTGGGGGAGCTAGGACCTCCTCATCGAAGTTAATATGAAGTTCCACCTCTGGAACTGCTGCCTGGTGCTGAGCTCTGCCCCTGCCACGGACTCTGGCACGGCCTCGGCCCCTGCCCCTCGAGGGAGCTGCTGTTGGGGGCTCGGGATGCCGAGCGGAAGAAAAAGACGCACGTGTTCTCGCCATCTGCGAAAGAATGTAGTAGAATGACAATCAATATTTGAGGAACAGAATCACACGACAAGAATGAACAAAGTGAAACTTTTCCTAACTCTGTAGCCTCTAGGCGATAAATACAGACATCTCTGTACTGATCCCTCAGACTCTACCGAGCTTGTCCATGAGTTGTGAGACCCAACTAACCTAGTGCTCTGATACCAACTTGTCACGATCCGGATTTGCCAC
Organism: Nicotiana benthamiana; assembly: GCA_034376525.1. Taxonomy (NCBI): domain Eukaryota; kingdom Viridiplantae; phylum Streptophyta; class Magnoliopsida; order Solanales; family Solanaceae; genus Nicotiana; species Nicotiana benthamiana. The sequence continues at coordinate 121,732,565 of CM067336.1, forward strand.
CATCGAGATTCGTGATGGAGCCTACTCTCGAAGCTAGGCAAGCCAACCCTTATAACCATTTCAAAAATTTAAGTCTAAAACATGTTAAATGCCAAAATAATTAATTAAACATGTGGAAAACGTTAAATATAAGTACAGAAAATTCAATATGCGAAAATCTAACAACCAATCTCTACCCAGTATCCTGGTGTCACTGCTCACGGACTACTAATAGAGTACTAAAAACAATAGTCTGAATGAAATTACATATCATGTCTGTTCGGTACAATTAAACAAACTGAAAGAAGTAGATAAAGGAGACTCGGGGTCGAGAATGCCAGCGAATTACCTCAAGCCTCTGGACTGAAGGATCACTCCCGGTCTAAAGCTGCGGTCCGTAGCCTGGGTCCTGACCTGTGCACAAAAAGGCACAGAAGCGTAGTATAAGCACAACCGACCCCATGTGCTGGTAAGTGTCTGGCCTAACCTCGGCGAGGTAGTGACGAGGCTAAACCGGACCTATCACAACCAACCTGTACAGATATAGTGTAATAACATGAAGAAAACAAGAATTTAAGCAAGTAAGAGGGAAACGGGACATACTGGGGAAATAATAGTTCAATTATAACTTCAGCAATCAATAGATGAAACTGAATGAATGATAATTAAGCAAGAATGCCAATGAATCAACGGCTGCACGACATCACCCTTCGTGTTTTTACTCTCATTCCTTACCAAAATAGTCAAATATAATGCGCGGCATCACCCTTCGTGCTTTTACTCTCATTTCTCACCAATAATATCAAATACAAGGCACGACATCACCCTTCGTGCTATTACTCTCGATAAACAGTGCACGGCATCACCCTTCGTGCTTTTACTCTCATTAGACACGGCACGGCATCACCCTTCGTGCTTTTACTGATCCCGGCAAGGGAAATACAACTCGACAATAATACAACTCAGCAAATGGTCCCGACAAGGCAAAAGTACCAACAATTCCTTCTTAGTTCATTTAATTCTCAACTTTCACTTCATGGTGCTTGAAATAAATATTTATCACAATTGTTTACTTGCTTCACAATCTAATAGCAAATATGACATCACGGTCATGCTTGACTGGGGCGCATAGGTAACCGTCACCATACTTATACACCGACCCACATAGCATATGACAAATAACAACCTAATCCTATTCCCTCAAATCAAAGTTAGATCGAACACTTACCTCGAAGACAAAAATAACAACTCAAAGCTCAACAATCGCCTTTCCTCTGGATTTTCGACTCCGAACCAACGATATCTAACATAATTCGATTCAATATTATCAATAAGAATACAAAAACACAATCCTATAGCCTAGACATGCATTTTCTAGCCTACTTCCAAAAATACAAAAATCTGACAACGGGCCCACGTGGTCCAAACTCGAGGCTCGGACCAAAACTTAATCCGCCATAACCCCACGAGTTCAAATATATGATTAGTTTTTAAATTCGACCTCAAATTGAGGTTGAAATACTCAAAATCCTATAAACCCTAACTAAGCCCAAAAACCCTTAAATTCTTCTTGATTTCATGTTTTAGGGCTAAGAATTTAATGATTTAATCAAGGAATAATGATTAGAAGAAGTAAGAATCACTACCCAAAGAGTGGTGATGAATTGGGAGCTTGAATTTCATCAATGGATGTTTTTAGAGAGAGAGCTTGTGCGAAAAATGAGGAGAAGTCCGGTGCCACTGGTATGTTTTTAATTTAAAAATCGCTGAAGGCTTTTAGCCTATGCGATCGCGAGGCGGCAGATGCGATCGCATAGAGGAGTGGTGAGATTGGCTTATACGATCGCAGGATAAGTATCGCGATCGCGTAGAAGAGAGGAGATTTAGAACTGAGGTGGGGTCTAACGCTTATGCGATCGCGTAGAAGAATTTGGCTGACTTATGCGATCGCGTATGAAACAGTGCGATCGCGTTGAGAAAAAATGGGATGGCTACGAAGGAACTCTACGCGATCGCAGACCAACTTATGCGATCGCATAGAAGAAAAGATCTGTGCAGAAAGTGCAGCCAAATCTGCAAAGTTTCAAAACCCAAAAACACCCCGAACCACTCTCGGAAACACTCCCGAGCCCTCGGGGCTCCCAACCAAACACACAGACTAAATCAATATCATCATACGAACTTGTTCGAGCGATCGAATCGCCAAAATAACATCAAAATCACAAAATCAACCCCCAAAACTCATGATTTTCTTTTCTAAGTTCAAAACTTTCAAACTTTCCACTTTTAGTCCGAAACACGTCAAACGACGTCCATTTTCAACCAAACTTCACAGATAGCGCTTAACGCCCATTTAAGACTTGTACCGGGTGTCGGAACCAAAATACGAGCCCGATACCATTTTGTTTTATCAAATTTCTATTTTTATTTTTCCTTAAGCATATTCATAAAACAATTTCTCAGAAAAGCTGTGAACTCGGGCCGGGGACCTCGGATTTCGATTAGGAAAACGCCTGGGTCCCAAATTTTATTACGGACCCTACGGGATCGTCACTTCACGGGTCCGGGTTCGTTTACCCAAAATGTTGACCAAAGTTAACTATAGCAATATTAGTACCAAACTTCATAAGTTTTAATACAGAATTCAAATATTTTCACATAAAAATATTCTGGTTTCGCGCCCGGACAACGCATGCAAATTGAGGCAACCCAATAAGGGGTTTCCGAGGCCTCAAAAGTGCAAGAAAAGGGAGAAATACAGTGATGATCCTTTGGGTCGTCACATGATATTGATGATCGTAAGGGAGTACCAATTGGTCACAAGGTAAGCACATTGAAGTTAATGTTTTTGTACCTCAAAAACGGTTAGCTATTACAATATTTATTAAATGTATGTAGGCACACTCAGATTGGCTCTATATCGTGCCATGGTGGCTCTACAAAGCTGTCAACTATGTAAAAGAACACTATGCGTGTAGTTTCATGATTCCAACATTTCCACTATTGAAACTGGAAGCCATGTTGAATATCAAGGGTGCGAATATTGGAAACTAAACAAATGCTACATTTCTAGTAACAAATGGCTACACCATATTTGATATTTCAACAAAATGTCATTGGCAGGCACATAGTTGGTATCTTCACAACTGAAACCAATTGCCTTTCAAAGCCTTGGCTCGTCAACCATTTCAAAAAGAAAAACTATTACGATGAATAAGCTAAAAAATTAGGCCTAGTACTTTAGGCATATCGCAAATTGTATAGTACTCACCTGAGAAGAGTGAAACTGCCCAAGAGTCGCGAACATCTCCAGATATCAGAATGCCATTCTCATCATGTTCAACAAGTCCATCTCCTAAGACCTTGAGCTTTCTATCTCTTAATGTTCTCACCCTAATCATACCCTCCTTGTTGTTGCCATAGATTACAGTACTCCCATCCCTAACCGGAACAGCAAGAAATCTACACGTGAAAGAAGACAATAGCAAGATGCAAACCCACAACAAATTTTGCTAGATGATATCAATATCCATATTCTCCTTTTCTCTTCATCTGATGATATTCTCACATAACATTGTATCGGTCGAAATCTTCCCCAGGGAATCTTTCTCAAGAGAAGATTTCTAAAGCCGATTAGGCCGAGGACGTACTCGAGATGGAAGGAACCTATTGGCGAGCTGAGTAACTGGGGTCAAGGTCGAATACTCAGGTTGGCCATCTCGTCTACCAAGGTCTGACGTTCTTTGGGAGTTCTGAAGCTTAATCACTTCTCCAAAAAATTAGAGGCAAACTTTTGCTGGCTCATCTGGACTATCCATCCTATCAGCTGACTAATTATAGACGAACGCTCCCCTGGCATCCCACGTTCTAGTACATGCTGTAACAAAACTCGGTAGCATTAGTGAGATGAGAACATCTGAGCTAAAATAATAAGAGGATGAATCCATCCAGGATAGTTGATGACATCTCCCTCACGTACACTACAACAACAACAACAACAACAACAACAACTACCCAGTATATTCCCACCAGGTGGGGTCTAGGGAGGGTAATATGTAGACGAGCCTTACCCCTACCCGAAACGGTAGAGAGGCTGTTTCCATTCGACCCTCGGTCATGTACACTACAACAAGTAGACATATATACTCATTTATCTATTGAGATCAAGACAAGAGGGGTTGTTCTGATGGTAAGCAACCCCCACTTTCAACCGAGAGGTTGTGAATTCGAGTCTCCCCAAGTGCAAGGTGAAAAGTTCTTGGAGGGAAGGATGTGGGGGGCCTATTTGGAAACAGCCTCTCTACCCAGGGTAGGGGTAAGGTCTGCGTACACACTACTCTCCCCATACCCCACTAAGTGAGATTATACTGGATGTTGTTGTATCTAATGAGATCAAATAGCAAGTAATAGTTTGAAGATTACTACATACATAAAATTTATGGCAGTATTATGAAGAAGGACGACAAACACATCCACGTAGTTTTATATCGTATACAAGAAACCAATTCAAAAAATACTTGATTATTTAGCACGAAAAATGTTCTACCATCAACTTGGAAATATGTATTAAGTCGTGATACACATTCATTCGCTTATGAAGTAGGAGACGAGAATAAGATTCAGAAACACTTGAAAGAAAGATATGTAGCAATTCAAGGAAGAGCTTCCTTATGTCAAACAACTTCATAGTAGCAAAATACTGAGCAATCGAGTAAAAGAACCACCAACAACTGGTCAAACAATATTTGTCAAAAACACAATCTCTTGAAATAAGAAGTACTTAGTCTTTGCACGCATGCTCCAACGTGTACAACGAAGCATTTGCTCTTTAATACTCAACAATTGCCTAAGTTGAACTGTCCTTGAAGTAAAGCAAGAGTAATTTAAAGATCACCAATTCCCATCTCGGAAAATATCTCCTCTTGGATAGCAGTGGTTATAGCAACAACATCCTACTTGTCGCTAACAAATACTAAAAAGATCCGATTTTTACGAGCTCAAATATCGTATTGAACCATGCTCAAACATAGAGGAAGCTATTGTAATAACTCAATTATTTCTTAACACATTCAGCAATAGAAAAGAAAATTTTATTCCTAGGCAATATTCTACCTTGACAAGAAGACAGCGAAAGCTGCTACTATTTTTCTTCAAAGGCGAAAATCGTGCGACCCGTACAGTAGAAAATAAGATGAAATTAGGGTACAATTTTATGTTCTCCTCATCAAAATCGATTGCAAAAAAGGGATGAATTATAGTACAAAAATATCCTAACAGATTTCTCACTAGATTTAAAGATTCGGCAGAAAATACTCACAACTTTAAGGAAGAAAAAATTAATAAGTTGAACAACAAAGACGATGGCTCTTCGATTTGTTTTTAACTTATCTTTTACCACATGAACAGATTTGATTCTCTACCAATGAACTCGAACACCATTTTGAGAAACCCAGCGGATTAGCAAGATGAATATTAACCTTAAGGAGATTTTCAGTGGTGACTCCGTCGTTGCCGCCGGTGGTGGTTTGTCCTCTCCTCGTAATCTCTGTTAATGAGGAAGGCTATTTGGGAGAGAGAGTTAGCGTCGTTTGAGTGTACTATTCCAGATGTAGTGTATTATTAAGTATATACTTACATATAAAAAATAATAGAAAACTAATTAAAGTAGGTCTCTTTTTAGCGGGAGTCCTCCAAAATTTGGGGGAAAGGGAATTCATAACCATTACAATAAATCAAAATATGGAATAACCGTTACCATGGATAGACTTATTGTCACGGTCGCTAAAACCGTTGCCATAGAAAAATCTATTAGAACTGTTTTTAGACAAATGCAACGTTCAGGTGCTAAACTATGCCGATAACCTTACGCAATGGTAGGAACAATTGCAATAGACCATTTATAGCAACGGTTGCAAACCCATTGCCATTAAAATCATTGCCATAGCCCCAATTTCTAGTAGTGTTATATCTGTATTGAACTTTCTCAGGTTCTGATTGACAAGAGGGAGTGTCGGGTTAGTGGACAGTTTGTGAACCACTAAATCAGTGCTTAGACCCGGCATATCATCGTACGACCATGCAAAAATATCTTTGTATTCGAACAGTGCTTTGATTATCTCCTCCTTGAGTTGCGGTTCCAGATAAACACTTATTTTAGTTTCACGAACATTATCTTGGTCGCCTAGATTAACTGCTTCTGTGTCATTTAGGTTAGGTTTGGGTTTTTCCTCAAAGTGGCTTAATTCCTTACTCATTTCTTCATAAGCCTCGTCATCATCATATTCCACCTCATCATCCCACTGAATTTCTTGTATTTTTATTTCCGAGTTAGATTGGCTTTTAAAACTGGGCCAAAGATTTTTCATGCATGTCATGTCATTGATATCACCATAAAAAAACTGTACATAGAAGAAAAGAAAACGAAAACAAAATTAGGAATGAAGAATGAAAGACAATTGCATTTCATTGAATATAAAGATTACAGGGCTTAACACATCCAGCTGGATGGAACATAATATCTGAATTACAAACCATGGAATTATCCAGACAAGAAAAGAAAATCAAAACCCACTACCAAGACTCCCTCTGAGTAGGAAGAGAAGTAGCTTCCTAGTTGTTGACTTTTGCACGTGGTCCGACGAACTGCACATTTGCCTTGCTTGACCCTTCCCAGGCCTTAACCATGTTAACCTCGACGAACAACCTTTCGAACTCCTTGTCCAAGTCTCTATCAGCTTCAATCGATGACCCAAAAACCTTTGACAACAACTGCCTTTTCATACTCGGCCTGCCGAAAGATCTGTACGCGGGGTTGGCTTGGGAAGGACCCATGCCCTCTTCTTCATTGTGGGCCTGACTTAGATCTGCAGTTGTGGGCTTAAACCCCAAACCAAAAGTATCCATATTCTTGGGAAGAGAAACTGGCTATAAAATGCCCTGAAGAGCAGCACCCAAACCTTTGCCCGATATGAAACCATTCTTTAACATTTCCGAGGCCACCATGTCAGTTGCAACTATTACTCTAGGAACTGGGATTCTTTTCCCCTCTGGGACTTATTCCACCGAGAATTTGTCAAAGACTTGGTAAATCTACGAACCCTTATCATCATCAACTTCTATGAAAGGCACAATGGAATCACTTACTGCACACATATTGCCTTTACCGTGCACTACAATCTCCTGTTTGTCCCACTCGAGCTTGACCATTTGGTGCAATGTAGAAGGCACCGCCTTGGCAGCATGGATCAGTGGTCACCCCAGCAAGAGGTTATACGAGACGACCATATCTAGTACCTGAAAGTCCATACTAGTGAAATTCCATAGTATTATGTCACCCATTGTGTCTTTACCCCCACCATCGAACCCTCAAACACAAATGCTATTCTTATGAACTATGTGGTCATAGACCTTCAGCTTGTTCAACGAGGAAAAAGGATAGTTATTTGCACTGGACCCATTGTCAATCATTACTCGGGTGACTACAGAATCCTCACACTTCACTGCTAGATAAAGAGCATTGTTGTGTTCTATGCCCTCCACAGGCAACTCATCATCGGAGAAGGTCACTCCATTAATCTTAAAGATTTTGTTTGCTATCTTCTCTAAGTTATTCATCAAAATCTTATTAGGTACATATGACTCATTCTGTATTTTCATCAATGCCCTGCGACGCTTGTCCGAGTGGATAAGTAACGATAGCAATGAGATCTGCGCCGGCGTCTTCCTTAACTGTTCAACAAAAGAGTAATCCTGCACTTTCATAACTCTAGATTTTCTTAACTCTTCGAGGGCAAAGCACCTTCCCGAATGAGTCAGACCCTGCGCCATACAAACTTCCTCTTTGATTTCTTTCCCCTTATATGTCACCACCACCTGTTCGTAATTCCAAGGAATGGTTTTGCTGTTGACCATTGGAAGCTGAGTTATTGTCTTTATGATAACATGCTCTATATGAGCTCCCTTCACAACCACCATAGGTTTGTTTGCTACGCCTTGTACCACTATTTTTTGTTGTTCTGGTTTCACAACAACAATGCTCGATGACCTTTTCTCGACTACCATAGCTGGATTATTGTCCACCCCTTTCAGCTGAACCATAGCCTTCCCACTGGTTGGTTTTTCCTTTAAACTGGGTTCACTAGCAGTTATCATCATTACTGTTTGCGAGGGCTTCTTGGGCTCCCCTCCCTTGTATATCAATTCAATCATGTAGGCCTCATGGTGAGCCGGCAATACATTTTTGTTAATGCTTGGTGCCTCTGGGCATGAACCTCGATCTAATGAGTGTCAATGAGCTCTTGCACAGTTTTCTTCAGCTTCCAACACTTCTTTGTATCATGTCTGGGGGACCCCAAACAGTATTCACAGCTTACTGAGTAGTCCAGATTTCTAGGAAGGGGATTTGGCCTTTTGGACTCATTTGGGTTCAACAGGCCTAACTGCCTCAATTTGTGGAAAAGGGCTGGTATATGATTCTCCCAGTGGAGTGTAAATCTTTTGCTTCTGTATTCTATCATTTTGTGAAGGCTGGGTTTGGTTGGTGACCCGTTCCGGGGGGGTTCTGTAGGGCTATTGGGGGTGGATATGTGTTTTGTGGAGCTGTGTATGAATTTTGGGGAGTTGTTGCATGCCATTGCGCGTGAGCCGGAGGCTGGGTATAAGTTTGAGCATGGTGGACGTAAAAATGTGGATCTGGTGGTGGGTAGTAGTGTTGTGGAGGACTATATGGAATGTAGGGGTAATTTTGGTGGTGGGATCGGGGTCGGTTGTAGTAGGGTGACGGACCTCTAGATCTGGATCAAGATCCGGACTCAACCATTGCAACCTCTTCTTTCTTTTGTTTCCCGAGCACGCCCTCAGTTCTGCTTTGAATGGCCTGGGTGGTTGCTTTGATCGCTGAATAGCTCATGATTTTATTTGATTTCCGTCCTTCCTCGACCATTCCTCCCATCTTCACAACTTCATTAAAAGATTTTCCAATTGTTGTTACCAAGTGGCCAAAGCAAGTCGGCTCCAAAGCCTGCAAAAAGTAATCAACTATCTCGCTTTCTTTCATGGGAGGGTCGACCCTTGAATCCTATTCTCTCCAGCGGAAGCCATACTCCCTGAAGCTCTCCTCGGCTTCTTCTCCAGTTTTATCACTAACAGGCGATTTGGAACAATACCTACCATGATCCCATCGTGTATACCACCCCAAAACATACCCACTCAGACATTGGCTGAAGTACGACATCAATAACTTATCTTTTCCCCTTGACCCTCTCATTTTGCTGATGAATCCCCTCAGGTGCGCTACCGGGTCACCATGCCCATCATACATATCGAACTTAGGCATTTTGAACCCTGCTGGTAACTGAACACCCGGGAACATACACAAATCCTTATATGCCACACTGACTTGTTCCTGAAGGATTGCTCCAGGCTTTTTACTTTTCAAAACATCTCTTCCTGCTCGGGTTCTTAAGCGGAATTTCAGTTTCCACCGGGAACTCAAAGTAAGGGGTGTAGGAATACGGCTCAGAATATTTAAAGGTAGGTTCAGAAGGGTACTTCTGGTTGTCATGAGCCTGAAACAGTGGCTCATTGGAAGATCGTTGCAGTGTGGCAGGTGGAGGCGCCACAAAGACATGGGTGATTGGTGGAGGAGGGTTTTGTTTGTGCTGTGGAGCTTTGGGAGGGTAGGAGGTAGTGCTTGTTGGAAACACGTTCTCAAGGCTTTATACTAAAACGTGTGTTCTTATGTGTAGGTTTTGATGAATGACAAACAAGCGCAAATTGATATATGACGAAGTTCAAGTACAAGCGCACAATTGGTGGATAACAAGATTCAAGCACAATACAAAGTTTTATAGTTTAAATGAGTCGTTCTTAATTGTGATCTTGATCCGACAACTTGACTCATGACATGGCTTCTCTCGTAAAACTATTTTTAATAAATCATGCATATTTAATTTAATGCTAAATGATTCTAAATCATGCATATTTACTTTAGTCAAAATGATTTTTAAACATACCTCTAAAATATGGACTAAGATAATCGATTATGTACTTATGATAATCGATTATGTTAAGCCAAGGCTGCATGACAATCGATTGTGAACTAATGACAATCGATTGTGTTAAGGTAGTGAGCATCAGGTTTTTCAAACCTGCATGACAATCGATTGTGAACCTTATGACAATCGATTGTGATGAGGCAGTGTACATCAAAGTTTTTCAAAACTCAGAATAATCGATTGTGAAGCTAATGACAATCGATTGTGAAGAGACAGTGTCCATCAGATTTTTCAAAGTCACAAAATAATCGATTGTGAACATATGACAATCGATTGTGTTGAGGCAGTGTCTTCCAGACTTTTTCAAAGTTATTAAATAATCGATTGTGAGTATATAACAATCGATTGTCACGAGGCAGTGTCTAAAATGATTTTCAAAGTCTGATAAATAATCGATTGTTAACATTGCACAATCGATTGTTAAGCTGACCGTTGTCGTAATGTTTTCAAATACCGTCAGGTAATCGATTGTTGATTTTGTACAATCGATTGTTGAAATTAAAATCTGGAAAGGATTTTTTGAACGTTACTGAATAATCGATTATTGATTTGGTATAATCGATTGTTTTGCGTAAAATCTGAAAATGATTTTTTGAACGTTACCAATAATCGATTGTTAATCTTGGACAATCGATTGTTAAGCGTAAAATCTGGGATTGATTTCTGGAATGATTGGCAAACAATCGATTGTGACTTCTTGACAATCGATTGTCACACAGTAAAATCAGCAACTCTTAATTGGCAATTAGGCAACGGTAGTGCCAAGTTTTTCAACTATAAATACAGCTTCATTTCAGTGTTTTAAATACAATAACATACAACAACTGATCATTCTATTGCTATAAGCTTGCATACTATTGTTTATCATTTTATATTCATTTCATAAAGCTTTTGAGAGCCAAATTCTTGTCCATAGTTGTTGTGATCTTGAGCTTACTTCTTTTACTCATATCTACTCATTAAGGAGTGTGTTGTTTGAGTGTTTAGTGTTTTGTACACTTGTAAGAGAATTGTGATTCTCTTGTTGTAAGGAACTTGTGTTTCCTTGGTCGAAGTCTTGGAGTGTTGTATCTCCGAGCAAGATTGTTGAGGCTTGTGTCCTCAGATTGTAAAGGTTGGTTAGGCACCCGTAAGCTTAACAGTGAAGTCTTGGAGTGTTGTATCTCCGAGCAAAGGTGTTAAGGCTTGTGTCCTTAAGTTGAAAAGGTTGGTTAGGCACCCGTAAGCTTAACAGTGAAGCCTTGGAGTGTTGTATCTCCGAGCAAAGGTGTTAAGGCGTGTGTCCTTAAGTTGTAAAGGTTTGTTGAGCACCTGTAAGCTTGACAAGTTAGTGGAAAATCTCGAGAGAGTCTCTCGGGGACTGGACTAGCCACTTGTTGTGGTGAACCAGAATACATCGGTGCGTTCTTTCCTTTTTTGTTTACTTAACGCACTTATTTATTTCCTGCAAATTTCAAATTCCGCAAGTTTACGCTAAATTTTATTATAACGCTATTCACCCCCCCCCCTAGCGTTAAGCGTATTATCTAACAATTGGTATCAGAGCCCAACTCTCTGAAGACTTAACAGTTTGAGAAAACCATCCATGGCTTCTACTCGTGACTCTTTTGCAGGAATAGGTGAAGGTGATTTTAACATGTTGCCCCCAATATTTGATGGAAATAATTACTTATATTGGAAAGATCGAATGAGAATTTTCATCACAGCCAACAACTTTTATCTATGGCAAATCAGCAAGCATGGTGATCAAATGACAACAAAAGTTGGGAAAGCCAAGGTAAGTGAATACAACACTAATGCAATAAATATGTTGTATAGCGCCTTGAATCTGGAAGACTATCAGAAAATTTCCCACTACAAAACCGCCAAAGAGATGTGGGATAAGCTGGAGGAATTGTATGAAAGCATGCCTCAAAAAGCGGACAGCTCATATGATGAATCAACTGGCCAATGTCTCATGGCAAACGAAGAAGAAGAGGTAAGCACGTCCAACTCTCACTCGCTTGAAGAAATGCAAAATGCTTATAATAAATTACATAGTGAGTTTGTTGATGCTTCCAAGACTATTAAAGATTTGCAGAAAACTCTGTCGTTGCAAGAAAAAGATTTTCAAAAACAACTCTCTCTAAAAGAAAAAGATTTTGAAAAATTGGTTTTAGAAAATGAGAAGTTGAAAGAGGAAAATAAGTTTTTCGGAAAAAGAAGCGCCGATAAGCCCGAAAGCTCTATTAGAAAGTGTACTTTTTGCTTGCATCTCAAAAATGAAGTAGAAAGGCTTAAAGGCACATTAGATAAGTTTAATTCTTCGCACAAAAATTTGAATGATGTTCTTGATAATTTGAAGTCAACCAAGCATGGCATAGGGTTTACGAATGAGCCTAAAGAAAAGGTTGAAGCTAAACCCCAACAACCTAAGGCTCAACCTAGGACTAATAATAAAAATGCTTATCCTAGAAATAGCAATCTTAGAACCAATATGCATGCTAGACTAAATGTTGAACATTTTAGAAGACCTAGCAATGACTTACCACCTAGAAATAACTACCCTAGAAATGATGCATATTATAGGCCAAATACTAGAAGGAATTTTGAACCCTTTAGAGCACCTAGAAATGATTTCCAACGTAGAAATAATTATTCTAGAAATGCTGCTCATAGTAGGAGAAATGATGTTCATAAAGCGCGCAATAGTCATAATGCTGAAAATAGAGTAAACCATTTTCGTCCGTCAAGTTACTATGAACCTAGAAGGATGCATAACCCCAACGTGACTTGTCATTATTGTAGACGTATTGGTCATATTGCTCCTGCATGTTTTACATGACATAGACATATCACTCAATCGCATCATTATGATATGCCTAACCCCCAAGGACCCAAAATGGCATGGGTACCAAAAGATCATTAGTCTGTTTTGCAGGTGTGCTTGAAAGGCTACAGTATTGTAGTAGATGCACCGAGCACGACACCTCATTGCATCAAGAGGAAATTTCGGTTAGTTATCCTTTTTGACAAAAAAAAAAACCGAATTGTTGATATGTGCTAGCAACCAATATTAACTTATTTGTTGTTAATTTGGTTCCCTTATTGTTGAATCTTTAAGCTTAGTCGTAATAGTTGATGTGCGTTAACAATTGAGATATCCTTGTCAACAATCAATATCAATTAGCTTTGTTGATTCATATGTTGAAAACGTGTTGTTAAATGACAATTGGTGTCAACTAGTTTACTTGTTGGTTATCTGCTTTTAAAAGATCAAAACTGTTGATATATATTAACAGTTAGCTTGATAGAATCATTTCATTCATGATTTGATAATTGCTATCTGTGGTTTAAATAACTGTTAGTATACTGTGTGGTGTGTATTATCTATTAGCATATTCTTCAAAAAGTTTTCACTCACGTTTTTGATGAATGCTATCCTCAGCTTTGAAAATAATTGAGATGTCTCATGTTTCTAACAATTGACAAAAATCCTTCTGTTAAAAATCGTCTCTTGATGAACACATCCTTTGGTCTGGATAATGGTTGGTATGTTCTTCAAAATTTGATGTATGGTTGATCTGTTAACAGTCAACACTCATTTGTAATATGCTTTACTAAAAATAACAATTTGTATCACTGTTAATAAAATAACTTTTGGTACACTTGTTATGTCATCCAACAAATGGGTTTATCATTGTTTTATAACAATTGGTATATCTATGTCTTGTTGGTATGTCTTGATAAATTTCTGATTAAGGGGAAATAGATTGCATGAAGTTTACTATCTTTTTGATGACAGAATTTCAAAACAACTCTCTATATTGGCAATGTTATTTTCTTTAAACTCTCATGCCACTAATATCTTGCATTCCAAATCTTATGGAAAATGATATCTTAGAAAATATTTGTATTACTTTGGAGCAACTAATAAGTGTCATGCAAGGAATCTGTAAATCGCATTTGAGATATCATTGATAGACAAGCTTAATTTCTTCTTGGAGCTGCAAATTAAGCAAATGAAAGAGGGAACTTTCATTTGTCCATCTAAATGTCGCAAGGAGTTGCCAAATCAATTCGAAAAGAGCAACACCAAACCAATGGACACTTCAATGAATATAGATGACCATCTTGACAGAAATGTGAAAGGTAAGACGAGCAATACCAAGAACTACACAGGTATGATCGTTCCTTACTTTACCTTATTGCTAGTAGACTTGATAAAATATTTAGCGTTTAATGTTGTGCTAAATATAAATCATGTCCAAATGAAGTATTGAATGCGGGTAAACGTTGATCTAAATGCATACATTTTAGGTTGCATTTATATTTTAATTACTGACTTGAGCGTCGGAGACGTTTAATTCTATTTTGCAGGTATCACCCTTAAGGTAGGGGGAATTATTAAGTTTTGGCACAGAACGATCGATTGTTCCAAGCAAATAATCGATTATCTTACTGTGCAGAAAATCGATTAGCAGTATCACTAATCGATTGTTTATGGTTTATGTTTATTATGCAGTTTTGTTAAATAATTGATGCTTTAACTGCAAAATCAATTTTTGTCTCAGCCATTCAGCAATGCTTTTCCAAAACAATCGATTGTTTCAAAATATAATCGATTATTTTCCTAGTCAGAAAATTTCTGTACTCACTGTAACATAACAATCGATTATTTTCTGTCCGTATTTCAAAAATTTGTTACCGTTTGGCTTCTGAAGATTCCTGCAATCGATTTGTGTCAGTTCCGAGATTCAGTCAAATCTTAATGACAATCGATTATCTCATTCCAACAATCGATTGTCTAACGGTCAGTAAGATTTATTTTTACCGTTTCTGACTATTTCAGCTTTCAATTTTCTGCAGATTTCTTCCATTAATGAAATGCATTTCTCCCCTCTATCAATAGGCTCCATATATGTTCATTTTTATTCACTCAAGCATCAACTTTAGCTCTCAAACTATCAAAATTCTTTCAAGACTCTTGCAAATTCCAGCAATACTCAGTGAAAATGTCGGGCCGTCACTCCAAACGTTCCCGTTCTGCTAGGCATGGTGCATCCTCCTCTGCTGCTCCAAACTATCCTTATCAAGATGGTTCCGTTCTATATTTTAATTCTGACATCGAGCTTACTCGTTTTTTTAACAAAATTTGAAAAGCGCGACATTCTTCCTCCCCGCTTTTCAACCAACAAGTATCTTGAATCTTATGGCCCTGCTGCAAGTATGCTCAAAAATTGTCAACTTCTTGACTTCTTACTTCTTACCCATCCTTACATCAATGCTACATTGATTCAAGCATTTTACTCCAACCTTCATGAGGATGATGACGGTGAGCTTGTGACAAATATAAATGGTGTTCAAATTCTTCTTTCCGATGAAAACCTTCATACCATTGCCCGTCTTCCTCATAATGGTGAAGAAATTTTTCGGTACATCGGAGAGGCCAGAGCCCTTTTTGATGAAACAGTCCTCCTACATCAAACCGGACTTACTTCTTATGATCCAAATCTTTCTTCCCGTCATCCTACAATTACGGGAATGGATCCCAATTATCGGTTGATTTTCTATTTCATCACCCGAGTCCTCAAGCCTCGTAAGCATAATCATACTACCATTTCCCAAGAGGACACCAAGCTCATGCATGCCATAATAACCGGAGCTAACATCAATTGGTGTCGGTTCGTCAAGATTCACATGCGTGACGCTATCGGAGATGATAGGCCTCTTCCTTATGCTCTCCTCATCATGAATTTTCTTGAAGCCTCCGGATTCATCACTTCCAACGGTCCTCTCAAAAAGAGTACCAAGAAGTGGGAAATTTCAGAATCCTCCTTTCATCATGACGGTGATCATGCAGCGCCTGCTCCTCCTCCAACCCGTCGACTCGTCCGCCTCAAGAGCCCACTCTCCAATCCATTTCCGACCAAATTGCTTCCTTGACCACCTCTGTTGGTCAATTGACAAATGAGATCCATGGATATTTTGACCATGTTCATTATCCATATGCCGGTCTTGTTCCCTTTGAAGCAGTGCCGGACGATGAGGCGGGAAATGATGACGAATGATTTCTTTGTTTTTTTTTTTGTTCTATTGTGATATGTTTTATTGTCCCCTCCTTATGTAATTGTTTTCTCTTTCCAATAAATAAACAAGTTTTATTTACATCTTTGGCATCTTCTTATATTATTTTTGCTAATGGCAAAAGGGGGAAGATAACGGGTATGCACTCTCAATATTTATAAGCTTAAATTGAGGGGGAATACATAGATTGAGGGGGAACAAATGCATGTCTTGAATCGTTATTATAAATTGTTTAAGTTGCATATCCCGCTTAAAGTTTGCCATTATCAAAAAGGGGGAAATTGTTGGAAACACGTTCTCAAGGCTTTATACTAAAACGTGTGTTCTTATGTGTAGGTTTAGATGAATGACAAACAAGCGCAAATTGATATATGACGAAGTTCAAGTACAAGCGCACAATTGGTGGATAACAAGATTCAAGCACAATACAAAGTTTTATAGTTTAAATGAGTCGTTCTTAATTGTGATCTTGATCCGACAACTTGACTCATGACATGGCTTCTCTCGTAAAACTATTTTTACAAAATCATGTATATTTAATTTAATGCTAAATGATTTTAAATCATGCATATTTACTTTAGTCAAAATGATTTTTAACATGCCTCTAAAATCTGGACTAAGATAATCGATTATGTTAAGCCAAGACTGCATGACAATCGATTGTGAACTAATGACAATCGATTGTGTTAAGGCAGTGAGCATCAGGTTTTTCAAACCTGTATGACAATCGATTGTGAACCTTATGACAATCGATTGTGATGAGGCAGTGTACATCAAAGTTTTTCAAAACTCAGAATAATCGATTGTGAAGCTAATGACAATCAATTGTGAAGAGACAGTGTCCATCAGATTTTTCAAAGTCACAAAATAATCGATTGTGAACATATGACAATCGATTGTGTTGAGGCAGTGTCTTCCAGACTTTTTCAAAGTTATTAAATAATCGATTGTGAGTATATAACAATCGATTGTCACGAGGCAGTGTCTAAAATGATTTTCAAAGTCTGATAAATAATCGATTGTTAACATTGCACAATCGATTGTGAAGCTGACCGTTGTCGTAAAGTTTTCAAATACCGTCAGGTAATCGATTATTGATTTTGTACAATCGATTGTTGAAATTAAAATCTGGAAAGGATTTTTTGAACGTTGCTGAATAATCGATTATTGATTTGGTATAATCGATTGTTTTGCATAAAATCTGAAAATGATTTTTTGAACGTTACCAATAATCGATTGTTGATCTTGGACAATCGATTGTTAAGCGTAAAATCTGGGATTGATTTCTGGAAAGATTGGCAAACAATCGATTGTGACTTCTTGACAATCGATTGTCACACAGTAAAATCAGCAACTCTTAATTGGGAATTAGGCAACGGTAATGCCAAGTTTTTCAACTATAAATACAGCTTCATTTCAGTGTTTTAAATACAATAACATACAACAACTTATCATTCTATTGCTATAAGCTTGCATACTATTGTTTATCATTTTATATTCATTTCATAAAGCTTTTGAGAGCCAAAGTCTTGTCCATAGTTGTTGTGATCTTGAGCTTACTTCTTTTACACATATCTACTCATTAAGGAGCGTGTTGTTTGAGTGTTTAGTGTTTTGTACACTTGTAAGAGAATTGTGATTCTCTTGTTGTAAGGAACTTGTGTTTCCTTGGTCGAAGTCTTGGAGTGTTGTATCTCCGAGCAAGATTGTTGAGGCTTGTGTCCTCAAATTGTAAAGGTTGGTTAGGCACCCGTAAGCTTAACAGTGAAGTCTTGGAGTGTTGTATCTCCGATCAAAGGTGTTAAGGCTTGTGTCCTTAAGTTGTAAAGGTTGGTTAGGCACCCGTAAGCTTAACAGTGAAGCCTTGGAGTGTTGTATCTCCGAGCAAAGGTGTTAAGGCGTGTGTCCTTAAGTTGTAAAGGTTTGTTGAGCACCCGTAAGCTTGACAAGTTAGTGGAAAATCTCGAGAGAGTCTCTCGGGGACTGGACTAGCCACTTGTTGTGGTGAACCAGAATACATCGGTGCGTTCTTTCCTTTTTTGTTTACTTAACGCACTTATTTATTTCCTGCAAATTTCAAATTCCGCAAGTTTACGCTAAATTTTATTATAACGCTATTCACCCCCCCTCTAGCGTTATGCATATTATCTAACAGTGCCGTAGCTCTGTTGGTAGAACGGGAAGGCTGGAGATGGATTCACAATAGGAGGCTCCTGAGACTGAGCCAAATGTGGGATATAGGCTGGATTAGCGGGATAAACTATCGCTGATTGGCCCTTAGCCCAAGCCTGATGCATTTCAGCCATTTGCTTCCACAACTTATACATCTCTTCCCTCATTGCATCAACATCCACCACTTCTACCTTTTTTTATGGCTCCACAATATTGGTATCTGATTCCTGGCCTGTCATGTTCAGTTTGTCTTTTGATCGGGTGTTGTATGAATGGGTTTCAAGAATGTCAATCAACTAACCACCTGCCTGGACCCAATATCAACAACAACTTGGTAGGTTAGGGCATTAACAGATTTGATAACTGCACGTTAGGGGAATGAATGTACATAAGTAGTTAACGGTTTCTATTATGCATTTGCTCGAGTGCTTCCTGACTTTCCGTATTTTCGATTGCAACTTTGTGTGGTTTTTGTTTCCTTTCTTCTTTTCTTTATCCTCACTTTTGCCTTTGTTTCCTCTTTATTTTTATTTTCTCACCCCCTCTTGTTTTTCATTTGGTTTCTTATTTTCTTTTTTGTTTTTGTTTTTCCCTCTTTTGTTTTTCTTTCCTCTCTTATTTTCCACCTCTTTCTTTTAATTCTCTTTCTTTTTTTTTTCCTTTTTTCCTTTTTATTACTGTCGAATCTTATGGGGGATTGCCTAAATATCATGACTCCGCATGAATCAGAGCAAGCGTAGTTTGTAAAATAAATGTAAACAGAGAAGCAAAATGTTTTGGAATTTTCAATTTTATTAATAGCAAATACTTCGATTACAAATACTCAAAACCGACAGATTAACATAATTAATAGACTCTGATGACAAAAAGAACTACATACTCCACCATCAACTATTCTATTTTCAATGAAAATACCGACTCAATCAACTGATAGACTCTTAGCGAAAAGAAAATGCAGAATTAAACAACTGACAGACTTTAGTAGAAAAATAAATACAGACTTAAATGACAACATGAATACATTAATGCTTCTTGTGCCCATGGGACATCATTCGGTCTCGCCGTGAGCCTATATGCATGTTCCCTCTGAAGTCTGTCCAAGTCACTCATTATCTGCTTCACAAATATCATCACTGATGCAAAGAAGGTGGTGCGAGTCATGTTCTCACACACTTGGCATTTCATAGTAATGTAGTGAGCAACGATTAAGATTCTCTCTTTGATTCTGCCTTTCTCTTGAAGAAACTTCCCTATATGTTGGGCCCTAGCTTCCAAAGTCTTCTCGGCTACCTGGTTTTTCTCTTGGAGTCATTGCAAGCCCATTTCTAATTGTGCCAATGTAGTGTAGCAATGCTCTCTTTCAATATTGAATTATTTCTCATGTTTGATCATTTTGTTCTCCGTGGCGAAGACACTTTTCTTTAATATCGTAACCTCATTATCATGCTCTTCTTTCAACTGCTAACAATGTGGGCTCATTCTTCCACGTTTTTAGCCAATTGTTTGCGAACCCCGACTTATTCTCTTTCTGCTTTGTTGAGGTCAGAATTGTAGTCATTCACTTTTTGCCTTAGATTATCTATATGTTTTTCATCCTTGGCACTCCTAACGGGATTTTCGGCCGCTATCTTCATCTTTTGAATTTGTGGACGTAAGGATTCATTATCTTCGGCCAATTTCTTCTTCTCACCCTCATCGGTTGCGTCTTGCATACTACTTTCAAACTGGAGGTCTCGGACTTGCCTTTCCAATTCCCATATTTTGGCTCTGTATTCATTTTTTTAGCTAACCAGGCCCACTATTCTTGTGATGATTCGGCAAAATCCTGGAGGTGAGGTCTTTTGGCTGGCCTCCCAAATGCAACTTTCTTTTTGTACCAAGCATGATACCCAAGTGAAACTTCTCCTTTAGTCGATCCCTTGCACAGGTGCTCGCCGCCAAGTATTGACATTCACTTCAGATCTGACGGACTCTTGCTTCAGGAAACTGGCTATCAGTACCAATCTCAACCACTTGGATACTAAGATCATCGTCTTTTGGCACTACTTGGCATTTCCTGAGTTGCCTAAAAACCCAATATGGAGCATAAGGCTGAATGCTCTTAAGACCCATCAAGAGGACGTACGGCCCCACTACTACCATATATATGATTTCATCAACAGGTAACCATCCGAACGTCCACTCTATTTGACTGGCAGTGAGGGACCGAAAGTATGATATCCATTCCGTGACTCCTTCAGGCAAGCTGAACCCCTTAATCCTTGTATAGAACTCTTTTATACAGGTTTTCTCTGTAGACCCATATCCCAAGAACTGAGGACGATGGAATAGGTGTTCGGTCATCCATATTTGCAACATAATATTACACCCCTCAAAGAAGTATCCTCCGGATTTGCAGACTGTAAGAGCGTGGAAGATTTCGGCTACTATCATGGGTGCAAGAGTTCTTTAGCTTGAGAAAGTAAAGTGCTGACGACCCCAACTATTTTTATGTCAATGTTTCCATCTTTCCTCGGGAATACCAAAAGCCCCAAAAAAATTACCATTAAAGCAAAACGTCTATGTTCTTTCCATTTTTGCCGGTTTCCTTTACTATATATTTTTCTTTTCGGGTTATTGAAGCCTCCTATGTGGACAATTCTGTGGTATATGAAGTGTGGAGTACAAAGGCCATTTGCCAAATCCGTGTTGTCCACCGTCCTGATTATCTTCGGTGAGTCTAAGAATTTGTGTATAGCTACGGTTCTCGGGGCAACCAAGTATTTGTGTCTTAAAGGAACCTCAGCACTTCCGATGTATCCAGCTATTGCTTCTAAGGTCGGGGTGAGTTCAAAGTCTGAAAAGTGGAACACATTGTGTGTCGGGTCTTAGCATGTGACCGGTGCTCTTATGAGTCTCCCCGAGGCACAATTTCCAACAAACCGGTAAGCCCTTTCAAATAACATTTGACCTCATCTTGTCCTTATTTACCTAGATCGTTCCACCATAGACGTAACTCCAGAGGGATTTTATTCATGATTGAGAAAGGTTCATTTTGAATCGTGCTTATCTTGCACATTTATTAAGGTGATTTAATCACTTATTTTGACCTAAAAGGAAAAAATGACACTATTTTTGTTCAAATTTCCAATTTAAAGCCGACAACCCATTTTGTGGATCCGGCCTTTTAGCACTTCGAGAAGAAGATTTTAAGGTTGTGCCCGCTAACCTTTGAAAATGACCCAAGGTCGTTGTTCTCGCAAAAAATAGCCTTCCGACGCCCTTTTAGGGACATTCGGCTTGTATTAGACAAGAATGGCATCACCCGACTTATTTGTGACAAAACTAAAACTTTTGTTCGTTTTGGGCTATTTTTGCAAAAAGGGAAGTTGAAACCGATGGGGGTTGCATACGTATCCCATACCCTGTGAGAATCAAACTAGCGTAGTTCGGGCAAATAAAACAAACTATTTTTTAAAACAAGACTCTTTTTCGTTGGCGAATACACTATTTCGGAAAACAAGACTCTTTTTTATATTTTCTTTTTAGTGGAAAATAAAACAAACTAATTTGAAGATAAAACTCCTTTGTTTTTCTTTTCATTGGCAATAAACACCTTTCTTTTTCTTTTATTTTTCTCAAAAATCCGGTAGAGTTTCGACACTACTTGGACATTGATTTTGCCAAAATAGGTAATTAAGTCTCGACATTGCTATTTCTCTCTTTTTCAACTTTTCTCAAATATTTAAAGTCGGTCAGCATGCAAGTCCGAGACAAATAAATGTATATGAAACACATAAAATACATTAGAATGGTATTTTTCATTTCAGCTAGAAGCACTCAACCCAAGTGTTGAGTCCCCTAAGTCATATGCACGTGATGTAAATAAGCGTTCCTACTAGGGATCCGTCATGAAGTCAAGTTATTGTAGGTTCAAAGCCTGGGTATATGTTCTAGACTATGTACCCGAACAGATGACTCGAGTCGAGGAGGGGGCTACGTACCGGGAACCAAAAGGTCATCCGGCTTAGCAACTTGTCTGACCTCTCTCTGATTTAAAGGTATGACACTTATAGAATAGGGAATCTCAACCAGTAAGCACATCCCCGGAGATAAGAAGAGAAGGGTTTCGTTACAATTTATATACAATTCAGATAATGTCAAAGCAGTAAAGCATTTAGCACATTTAGCATGAAACATGTAGGAAAATCAAATAAATCCAAGTATAACACTAATTCTAAGCTCGAATTCTTAAACCTAAACCGAAGTTTTGGGTATGTGTCCCCTGTAGAGTCGTCAGAGTTGTCACACCTCCTTTATACCTACACCTGTAAGGGCATAAAGAAGGTTTTTCAATTAAAGGACAATCGAAACGGGATTTGTTATTAAAAATTTGGAGTCGCCACTTGGGAGATTTATGGTGTCCTACGTCACCCGTTGAACTCTGAATCGAGGAAAATATGACTCTGTTTAATAGTTTGTGAACCAGAAATCCGAGTAAGAAATTCTGTTAACCCGGGAGAAGGTGTTAGGCATTCTCGGGTTCCGTGGTTCTAGCATGGTCGCTTAACTGTCTTATTTAGCTTAGTTATCTATTTTAAAACATGATTTAACTTATGTACTTTTAAACTTTAAACCGCTTTTATTATAATTTTTGAAAAAAGAGTTGCAACATCGTGAAAACACGTCTCAAACCACGTCACATAAATGCACATGCATTTATTAACACATTTCAACTTCGTTGAGATTTGGATTTGGATCACATAAATGTGCACCCGAGTTTAGGAATGTAATATTATTAAATGCTGAGCCTAAAGCAACTACCGTATTATTAACTTTGTGGTAAGCCGTGAAATTCTCTAAATGGCACTTCCCGAGGTCTAAAATATTTTAAAGAAGTAATTAAATAGGGCCACGCAATTTGTAATTTTATTTGGCACGACGCACCTCATTTATTTTAAAGGATATCCTAGAAGGTCTATGATTTTTCTATTGAGAAATGTCTCCAAAAGGCCCATTTAGTTTGTTACTTGCCAAATGCAAGTCAAGTGATAGTTCTGAACTAAATTCAAGCCATTGGGCTCCGAGATAAGTCCAAGAGAAGAGGAATTACAACCTCAGGTCTACACGAAACAAACTGGTCAGTCATGTGGCTTTGGCCCAAACGAAAAAGGAATCAGAACTGGACTTGGGCCGTGTGTCAAGGGAACTCAGGTCCAACCTGCTTGAAATAGGCTGTTGAGCCCTGACCTTTGCACCAAAGAGAACCTCAATTCGATTAAAACAAAAATAAACCACTGAAATTACTTCAAGTTGTTCTAAGTGTATTCAATAATTTTGTGACAAGGAAAAAGCAATGTACACCTACCCAAATCAGCGGGATATTGATTATTTTGATTCCAGTTTCATGCTCAGATTATGTCTAACTAAACATATTACTAGAATATTCAGAAGTCAATGATCAGACCAAAGTAATTAATAACTAAATATATCTATCAAACTTAACAAACAAACTTCACAGATTTAAACGTTTATTCTCTGATCTCAGAACCAGATATACTGAAATTAAAACCGACACTCACGAGTTAACTATAAACTTAACATCCCTATGCATTTCAGTGTTGGATTCTAAAAATCAGCTTTAGGTTCTTATACACAACTAGCAACTATTACACAAATGCACTCACAAACTAATGATACAAAATCCAAATGTCAAATACAGTCCATATAGTCCTTTTACAGTCCAGATTATGATAAGGAAATACAATAGGAATTAAAACAATCAGAATTTACAATAAATCTCAAGTATCAACTTCATTTCACTTTCAACTTATGATGTACATCAAAACAAGCTTAGGATAGGTACCTGGAGTCAAACGAAATGTAAGAGAAAAGGAGGATCAGCTGCAGTAATCAAACAGTTGAAACAACAGCTCAAAATCAAGTGTACAACCCAGCAAGCGGTATCAAAACTCAGGAAATGATTTGCAGAACTTTAAAACCAGCAAACACACGCAACAGATTTGACTGAACCCAAACAGACTTGCAATTAACCCAGGAATTTCTGAACTTGAACTACTTAAACTTTAAAGGATACTAAAGCCATATTTCACCTTTTGTCAACCGAGAATTTTATTTGAAAATTGAAATCCAAACTAATCCTAAGTAGAAATGCTAATAACACAGTTTTTTTAGTTTTTTCTGCTTTATTTTAGACTTTTTGAAGAAACTAAATTCTAAGGAACTTAGACTTTCAGATTTGATTTTTGAGTTCTTAATTTCAAACTTCAGATCTGGGAAACTTGTAAAATACTTTTGGGGGGAATTTTCATATCCAAACTTGTTAAACAAGGCAGTATCTACTGCCTTTTATAGGCAAAAGTGAGGGCAACCCTCAAATTTTTCAATTTTCCTTTTACTCCTTTCTTAATTTTTGTTTTTGTGAAGTGTCCCTAAAGGGCTGACTTGTTTTTTCAAGTTATACTACTAAATTTCATGGAATTCTGAATTGAACCCCCATCTAGAATGTTGTAGGGGATTCTATTTAGTTGTTACTAGAATATTCCCTAAGTAAACTACCCTTATTGCCCATGTATTAACCCTGAAAGTATTAACCTATGTCAACTCACCTAACCCTTCTAACCACGGTTAAACTAATTAGCTAAACGAATTCCAAACCAAGTCTAACTAACTACTTATTTTCATATTACCACCTACTATCATCTATTAACAATCAAACAAACTAACCGATTAACAACAATAAAATCAGTATGAAACTTGATTGAAACAGATTAATCAATTAAAAGAACAAGTTCATGCTACTGATCAACACCCAAAGGATCATGAATCAAAAATCAAACACACAAAATATGAATCAAACGAAATTCTAAGAATACTGAAAGGATGAACTGACCACTCGAATTTAATTAAAATTATCAGTAACAGATGAAGTTCAGGGAACAATAACCAAACCCTATATTAATTAACAGAAAAAGAATCAACAACACAAAAATAGATAAACAAGATCACAATAAGCAAGATAGAATCAACAAACAAAAGATAAAATCATAGCCAAAAACAGAAAGAAAACTTACTGATTTTGAACTTCACATGACTAACTCTCGAAACTGATTTTCAATTAATGTTATTTGTCTATTTCGTCAAAAATAGACACATGACATTAACCAAAAATCATCCAATTACTCGAAACTTCCCAAATAGGTTGACCCTTTCGAACCCTAGATCTGAAATTCACAGAGCTTCACTTGGATTTGAAGGGTTTTAACTTGGGATTCAGGATTAGGGGGTCAAGGAAGCTATAGGGTGTGATTTTGGTCGGATTTGGAGGAGGTAGGGTTTTTGGCTAGAGCTTCAAATCAAGATTCGAGGAGTTTGGCAATGATTCGAGGGACGGGCTTAAGGGATTTGGAAAGAGGAAGGAAAGGGGAGTTTAGGGTGTAATTTTGGACGGGTTTGGGGTGACCACCGCCGAACACGGCAGAGACGCCTGTACTAATTTTATTGATTCTAGGAGTTGAGAATAGAGTTGAGGGAAAACATGGTGGGATTCGAGATGAGCGGGAAGAGAAGATTCAAGGGTGTATTTGTGGGGTTCATTGGAGCTCTGCCGCCTATGGCGATGATTTCCGGCCGGTGGCGCTAGAGTTTGTGTGTGTGGATCAGTTTGAGACTGAAGGGAGGGGTAGGGGGAGTCTCCAACATTATTATATGAATGATTTCCCTGTTCCTGGTCGTTCGATCAAGAATCCTCGACGACCAAGATTAATTACCCCCTTAAACGGTGTCGTTTCATTTCAATAAGGCTGAACCAGGCAATCTAGGTTAGGCCGTGGACTGGGGTGTGTTTTTGGACGGGTATTATTAAAAATCAGCCCAGATTTATACAGCCTATTAAAATTCTCTCTTTCAATTTTTCTCTTTTTATTATATATTTTTTTCAGATTTTGTAAGATGCAAATTTAAAATATAGACCTTATTTTTTCTCGAAATTAAACTAATTATTTCCTCATAATTTACTAAGTCCTAATTAAAAAACGAAAATCATGACAAATTGTAAAATTAACAGTTAAAATGCAAAATGATTTATTTTTTATTTTCTTCTTTGTAAAGTAACCTAATTACTAATTAATTCAAAAATGTAAAATTAAACCCTAAATGCAAATGTCAAGTATATTTTTGTATTTTTTATTAGTTAAAATGCACAACAAAATGCCAACAATTAATATAAAATGTCATAAAGATTCACAAAATTACAAATAATGAAACAAAATTATTTTGTTTGAATTTCTGGGAGTAATTCATATAGGAAAAAAATCATGTTCTCATAACACTGACGGGGTTATATTTCAATAAAAGTTCGAAATAACGCCCTTAAGGCCAAGGGTCTTCACCAAAAGGAAAATTTCGACCTCGATCGAACATCGACGGGCTTATATTTCGGCGAAAAAAATTAAATAACGCCCTTAAGGCCAAGGGCTTTCGCAAAAAATAAAAGTTCGACCTCGATCGAATATCGACTGACTTATATTTCGATGAAAGTTCGACATAACTCCCTTAAATCCAAGGACCTCCGCCAAAAAGAAACGTTCGACCTCGATCGAACACCGACGGGATTATATTTCGACGAAATTTCAAAATAATGCCCATAAGGCAAAGGGCCTTCGCCAAAAGAAAAAGTTCAACCTCGATCGAACATCGACGGGCTTATATTTCGGTGAAAGTTTGAAATAAAGCCCTTAAGGCCAAGGGCCTTCGCCAAAAAGAAAAATTCGACCTCAATCGAACACCGACGGGATTATATTTCGACGAAAATTTGAAATAACACCCTTAAGTCCAACGGCCTTCGCCAAAAAGAAAATTTCGACCTCGATCGAACACCGACAGGATTATATTTCGACAAAAGTTTGGAATAACGCCCTTAAGTCCAAGGGCCTTTGCCAAAAAGAAAAGTTCGACCTCGATCGAACATCGACAGGCTTATATTTCGACGAAAGTTTGATATAACGCCCTTAAGGCCAAGGGCGTTCTCCAAAAGGAAAAGTTAAACCTCGATCAAATATCGACGGACTTATATTTTGATGAATGTTCGAATTAACACCCTTAAGGCCGAGGGGCTTCACCAAAGGGAAACGTTTGACCTCGTTCAAACATTAACGAGCTTATATTTTGACGAAAGTTTGAAATACCCTTAAGGCCAAGGGCCTTCTCTAAAAGGAATAGTTCTACCTTGAACGAACATCGACGAGCTTATATTTTGACGAAAGTTCGAAATAACACCCTTATGAACAAGGGCCTTTGCCAAAAGGAAATATTCAACCTCGATCGCACATCGATAGGCTTATATTTAGATGAAAGAAATAATGCCCTTAAGGCCAAGGGCCTTCGCCAAAAAGGGAAAGTTCGACCTCGATCAAACATCAACGGGATTATATTTTGACGAAAGTTCAAAGAAACTCCCTAAAGGCCAAGGGCTTTCGCAAAAAGGAAAAGTTCAAACTCGATCAAATATCTACGGGATAATGTCTCGACGAAAGTTCAAACTAATTCCCTTATGGCCAAGGGCCTTCGCTAAGGAAAAATTCAATCCCGAGCGAATGAAAACAGGGTAATACTTTATCAGGGAAAAGAAAGGGAAAGAAAGACTGGGATGCGACTGGGATAATACTTCCATATGAACCCGAAAGTAATATCCCTACGGCTAATGTCATTATTAGAAAAATAGTTTGATACCATTCGGACTATGATGGGACAGCACCTCAGCACAAGTTCGAAAACAAAATCTCGCTAGCCAATGCCGTCGCCAAGATCCCATTTAACCCGCATGACACTCAACTCCCAAAGAGTAGGGAACTCATCATGCGAAAATCTACTTCGCACCAAATTTACGAAGAGCAAAACAAGAACAAAAATACAGAGGGCCTATAATGGTGAAAAATTCCTTTTTATACAGAGTCACTACACAAACAGTAGCAGATTACATACGGCCCGAACCAACAGTCTAAAAAGGAGAGAAATGAAGAAATAAACAACGACAACAAACAAATAATAAAAAAAGAAGACAGAAAACAGACAAAGACAACATTCTTTCACTGGCCGTCATCACTGCCACCATCACCACCATCTACCAGAATTTCTCCTTCATCATCTACGCCCTCATCGGCCTTTGGCATCACGGAGTCATATCCATAGTTGACACGAGCCTCTCGTGCCTTCGCCTGAGATCCTTCATATGCGGCCTCGGTGAAATTTCCCTCCTCCCATATGTTCTTATATATGTCCCACTGAGCTTCAGCTTGAACCCAAAGCTCATGCACATGATGGGGAACAACGGGAGAGGATGATTCGACTTGATCCAAAAGTTTCACCTTTTTGGCCTCAAGGGCAGCGACCCGATCTCCTAAGAACGATGCCTCTCGATTGATCTCATCAATGTGCTCCTAGAGCCTCGCTTCCTTTAGTGTGGCTATCATCCTATTCGACACCCACTCTGATCGGAGGACACGAATAGTGTTTTCC
Source organism: Nicotiana benthamiana (assembly GCA_034376525.1). Lineage (NCBI taxonomy): Eukaryota > Viridiplantae > Streptophyta > Magnoliopsida > Solanales > Solanaceae > Nicotiana > Nicotiana benthamiana. Next base: position 121,761,352 of record CM067336.1, read on the forward strand.
AGAGCTATCCCCATCGTAAACGCCGACGACCTGGTGATCTCGAGGTTTCAAACCTGGCAAAATTTCTCTCCAACTCGTAAAATTTTCCCGTCCACTCAGCACTCTTCGCCTCGAGCTTGATAAAATTTTAATCCATCTCAGACATCATCGACCTCAGCTTCACTAGAAGATATTCACACTTTGTAGCAACCCTTTTGCCCAACTCAAGCTCTTCATCCTTTGCACAAAGTTGCTCCTCGAATACACTCTTACTGCGAATATACTGCATCAATTCCTGATCCCTCTTCTCCAACTCCTCTCCAAGAGATCGATCACATGGGTTCGCCTTCAACCGTTCGTGCATCACACGGCACTTGTTGCGATAGCGCCGATTCTTCTCCAACACCATCAAGAAAATCTTGATCTGATTGTCAGCCCTACGAGCACTCTCTATTTCCACTGTTTACGAATGAAAAATGAGAAGATGGGTTAAAATCATGTCACCAAGAAAAATGAGAGAAAATATGAAAGAAAAGTGTAATGTACTCTCAAGCCCATTGCGGCCTTTTCATGCATCAAATCAAGATCGGGAATATCCCGAAGAGCCATATTCTAAGAAGCAGATCACTAGATGTCAAACTGTGGCACCAGGTCCTACGTATTCCCTAAGATATTGATATTCGACGAGATCTCACAGACCTCCCGCATTAACCACCGAAGGGGTAAGACCCACTTCAAACATCCAAACATCATCAGGATCAAGGTCAAATTTAGATTCGTAATCATCGACCATGACATTTTTTCCCCTCTCTGCGGCAGACGAGGAAGCACGACCTGACACAAAAGATGAAGGCATGTCCAAAGCAGCAACTGCGGTCTTAGGGGTCTGACCCCCGTCGTGGCAGGTTGTTGGTCAATCATAGTGGCCGGGATCTCCGTTGGTGGGGCAGACACAACGGGTGGCTCTATCTCTGCGGGTAGAATGGCACCAACTCCCACCTCAGACCCTATCAATGAAAGGTCTTCCTCCAGATTTATCACAACCGTAGGAGCCGCTTCAGTCTCCACTCACCGCCTCTTTGATGGCCCTACCCTTCCGTTGCATGGGAAGGTCCCTCCGCTGGGTAAATGAACGGGGTCAGAGTCCTAGCTTGAGGGGTAGCCTCCGTACGTACAATCGCGGTATTATATTCAACTGAGGCAGCCCTTGACAAAGGTCGGACAATAGACGCTGAAATAGGGCGAGCAGACGATGAAGGCTGACGAAAGGCTAATGGGGGAGGCCTTGATCTCCGCACTCTCCCTGGAATCAATGAACAACACATAAGAAATAAAAAAGGAGGAAGAAAGAAAACCAGAGAACAAAAATGATGTTACTCACCAATAAAGGACTTGCGTCCATATCTCTCATAGAAGAACGACAATATGTGGACGCTTATCGTATGAGGAAGGATGGCGTTCACCCGCTCGCGAATACTATCAATGGGTGTTAAAGGCAGTTTCGCATCTGTACAAAAACTGTTTTAGTACTACACACAGGAAAATTAGTCAGATGTCATTCCGACCCAAAGTATAGGGACTTACGTGAAAAATTCCATTTCCCAGGAAATCCTGTAGGATCCACCACAAGATTCTCAACCCTCAATGGCACATATGAATCATCGCGCCACTAATGAGTTTAGGGGAGAGATATTGAGCATGTTACTTAAAGTTATCTCACAACCGGTAAGCTCCACAAATTTGAGCGGCATAAGGAACAATTTATATAGGTACGATGTAAGCTGAGCCGGGCGTACCTCGTAATAGAGGCACAAATCTACCACCAAGAAAGGGAGAGGAAGCTTGTACCCGACAATAAAGGGGTAGGCGTAGATGCATAATACCCTGGGCGGTCAAAATGGACTACGTTGCCCCCCACTGCCGGGAGTATTTCGGCATAGGGAGGAATTACCCACTTATCAATCAAGTCTGCAATCCCTCCTCATTAATGACGGAGGGAGCAGGTTCCAATTCTTCTCCGCGGGACTTTTGAAATCGGAAAACCTATCTGACTAATAAGAGGAAAGGGGCAAGCCAAAACTGACTCCTAACAAGTTGCTGGCTTTTCATCAGCCGTTGCGCGCTAGCGCGCGTCAGTACATGCTTTCCCAGGGCGAGGTAAGACCTCAGCAATTGACAGAACTTCCTCCTCTTCTTCCACTTCTACCTCTCTAGTGGCCGGATGTGGTGGAAAGGTCAGCACGAGAAGAATCACCAACCATTTGTATTATTTTGATGAAGGAAAGGGGCAAAGAGAAGAAAAGATGAAAGTCCTTGGCTAACCAAAGAAAGTTAAAAATTTGAAGTATCAAGAGAAAGGAAAATTCGCAAAGTTCTTTCAAGTAAAGGTAAGGAAGTGTGTCTCTCAAATGATGCACTCCTCCTATTTATAAGAGACATAAATTCCCCAAGCTCGAAACCCAAGAGTTGTTAATCGAATTTGAGGGGGCACGAAACGGTTCAATCCCCTGGGAACGTGTGGCATAATGGCGGCACCCACAAATAACATTTCAAGATTAAACGATGATTCGGTTCCGAAATGGCCGCAACGGTTCAAAGATATCGAAAGGGTGACAATATGCTACTTAATTCTGAAAATCATAGGTAGACAGTCAGATTTCTCCTAGACAAGCGAAAATCATCACCCGCCTACCGGGCCCGACAAGGGACGACCCCGACAAATGGAGGGACTAATTCTATTGGTCAAAATCTGACCGATGTGGTCGACCCAATTGGGACCACGTCCAAACAATCAGATAAGGAAAGATGACATTATCTAGGCCAAACCACGTATTCACCGAACGACGAAAACGGATGCGGTGTGAGGGGGCTATGGAGCAAATATATGGCAACGACTCCATGACTATATATAGGGATGAGACCTTCCTAGAATGGGGCTTTTTTCTCTAATCTTTTTCCTCTGTAATCTCCTTAGTGGATAGAAAGTAAATCAGTTTCGAATCTTTCAATGAATATATACAACAGTCATTTTCACCGATTGGGGAAAGAAAAAATGAAAGGCTTCGATAATTTATCGTTTCTACTTCATTTTATGTATCATTTTCCGGTTTGTCTGTAGATCTAGAATTTTTATGTTTGGCTAAGATTTACCTCTTCAATTCCTTTAATTGATTTAAGCAAAAAAGTTTCAATATCTTTTAGTCAAACGATAACAAGGGTAAAACAGAAAATAAATTTTTTTTTTGATTTGCGAAAGTGAATAACTAAAAGAAAAAAGAATATATTCTTTAAGTAAAAAGGAAAAATAGTACTCATTAAAAATCGAAGTTAAATTGTGGCTGAAGATGAATTTCTTCTGAAAGTAAATTAAATATTTATGATTAAAAAATCCGTTAAATTCACCTGAAATACTTCATAACAAAAACAACAACAACAACAACAACAACTACCCAGTATACTCCCATCAGATGGGGTCTGGGGAGGGTAATATGTAGACGAGCCTTACCCCTATCTGAAAGGGCAGAGAGGCTGTTTCCAATCGACCCTCGGCGCATAGGAAAAAGGGAAATCAGCTGTAAAACAAAAAGAAAAACAAAAACAATAACAATAGAGCATTAGTATCACCCGCAGAAATAGCAGAAATAGCGGAAATAATTATCTAAACATAAGGAACCTAAATACAATCGCATGCAATAATATCATACAGTAACTACGAAAAACTCTAGGAGCCCCTAACCTACAACCCTGATCCTAGACCTCCAGACTCTCCTATCAACGGTCATATCCTCGGAAAAAATTTTAAAAAATATTTCATCAGTATTTAAGATTGAAGTTTAATATTTGCAAATAAGGATGAGTATTGTGGCAGTTTTCAAACCAGGAATGGGAATTGATTCGTTTCCCTTCATTACTTTTGGTTCGGTTTAATTTGTACAGGACAAAGTTTTGGATGTTGATCAATAGGCACACGACAGGTCAAATGGAGGTGGGGTGAGAAGGAGATTTAGCTTTTAACGAAAGAACTTTACTTTTGCCGAGGTTTACCTAGTGAAAGTTAATTATTGTATCACTTTATGTTAATCAGTTTAAGGATAACGTTGTTAATGATCAGGATTACAAACTATACACTTTAAAAGGCCATTATACTTTAAATCTGCTTTGGCAGAATCTTCTATATCTTCTATTTTGTTCGTTGTGTGTGTTGTGTGTTCGTGGTTGTATCACGGTATAGTCAGTTTTTATATTGATTAATTAAAAATAATAATCGTTTATCAAGTCAATAAAAAATATTTACTTTTGTTGCAACAGGGACAACCAATATAATATATAGGAGTTCTGGTGCACTTATGTGCGAACTCCAATTATTATGATGGACCGGTATACTTTGCTAACTCCTGTATCATTTGTGGGAGATTGGAGCATCAGTGCTCCAAACTCCAGTATATTATACTCGATATTAATATTTGCTGGAACTCCCGTAAAATATGCGGGAGTTCCAGCATAATTATGTTGAAACACGTTCTCAAGGCACTATACTAAACGTGTGTTCATATTTGTAGGTTTTGATGAATGACAAACTATGCGCAATTGACATATGACGAGGTCCAAGCACAAGTGCGCAATTGATATATAACGAGATTCAAGCACAAGACCAAGATCAAGCAAAGATATAAAGTTATACATGAGTCGTTCTTTAATTGTGATCTTGATCCGATAACTTGACTCAAGACTTGGCTTCTCTCGTAAAAACATTTTTATCAAATCATGCATATTTAATTTAAAGCAAAATAATTTTAAATCATGCATATTTACTTTAGTCAAAATGATTTTTAAACATGCCTCTAAAATCTGGACTAAGATAATCGATTATGTACTTATGATAATCGATTATGTTAAGTCAGCTGCATGACAATCGATTGTGAACTTATGACAATCGATTGTGTTAAGGTAGTGTGCATCAGATTTTTCAAATCTGCATGACAATCGATTGTGAACCTTATGACAATCGATTGTGTTGAGGTAGTGTACATCAAAGTTTTTCAAAGCTACAAAATAATCGTTTGTGAACTTATGACAATCGATTGTGTTGAGGCAGTGTCTATCAGACATTTTCAAAGTCATAAAATAATCGATTGTGTACCTTTGACAATCGAGTGCATTGAGGCAGTGTCTAATTGATTTTTCAAAGACTGATATATAATCGATTGTTCTCATAGCATAATCGATTGTGTAATTGACAGTTGCTAAAATATTTTCAAACACCGTCAGGTAATCGATTATAGATTTCTAATAATCGATTGTTTTAAATAAAATCTGAAAAAGATTTTTTGAACGTTGCCAAGTAATCGATTGTAGATTTCTGACAATCGATTGTTTTAAGTAAAATCTGAAAATGATTTTTTGAACGTTGCCAAGTAATCGATTGTAGATTTCTGACAATCGATTGTTTTAAGTAAAATCTGGAAATAATTTTTTGAACGTTGCCAGTAATCGATTATTGATCTTAGATAATCGATTGTTAAGCGTAAAATCTGGGAATGATTTTTGGAACGATTGGCAAACAATCGATTGTGGCATTTTGACAATCGATTGTCACTGAGTAAAATCAGCAATTCTTAATTGGCAATTAGGCAACGGTAATGCATGGTTTTGCAACTATAAATACAGCCTCAAATCAGTCTTCTATACACAACAACTGATCATATTATTGCTATAGCTTGCATACTCTACTGTTCATCACTATCTATTCATTACATAAGTTTTGAGAGCCAATATTCTTGACGAAAGTTGTTGCGTTCTTGAGCGTATCTGTTTACCCATATCTACTCTATTAAGAGAGTCTTGTTTAAGTGAGTGCTAAGTATTTTATACATTTGAAGGGAAGTGTTAGTCCCTTGTATTGTAAGAAGGAACTTGTGTTTCCTTTGGTTGAAGTCTTGGAGTGTTGTATCTTAGAGCAAAGTTTGTTGAGGCTTGTGTCCTCAGTTTGTAAAAGTTTGTTGAGCACCCGTAAGCTTAACAGTGTTAGTGGAAATCTCGAGAGAGTCTCTCGGGGACTGGACTAGCCACGGGTTGTGGTGAACCAGGATACATCGGTGCGTTCGTTCTTATTTATTTACTTATCGCACTTATTTCTTTCCTGCAATTTTTAAATTCCGCAAGTTTACACTAATTTTTATTATAACGCTATTCACCCCCCCTCTAGCGTTAAGCGTATTTTCCAACAATTGGTATCAGAGCCCAACTCTCTGAAGACTTAACCGTTTGAGAGAAACAATCCATGACTTCTACTCGTGATTCTTTTGCAGGAATAGGTGAAGGACAATGCTCCACCCGACCACCACTATTCGACGGTACAAACTATACGTACTGGAAGGAGAGGATGAGAATATTTGTTCAGTCAAATAGTTTTTATCTTTGGAAGGTTATAATGAAGGGAGAACAAATTCCAACCAAAAAGGTTGAAAATAAAGATGTTCCAAAGTCCGAAGATGAATACGATGCGGATGATATCCGAAAGGTGCAAACAACGCTAAAGCCATTAATTTATTATATTGTGCTGTAAATGCTGATGATTACAGGAAAATATCATGTTTCACAACAGCGAAGCAAATGTGGGACAAGCTGGAAATTACGTACGAAGGTACGGACCAGGTAAGGGAAGCTAAAATTGATTTCCTAACCCATGCATATGAATTGTTTCACATGAAGGAAGGCGAAAAGGTCGATGAGATGTTCGAACGATTTTCAAAAATCGTTAATGATTTACATGCTCTTAAGAAGACCTTCACGGATAAGGAACTTGTCCGAAAAATTCTCCGAAGTCTCACTCCGGCATGGCGATCCAAGGCCGACGCGATTCAAGAATCTATTGGCGTTTCAAATGTCACCATCGACGGATTAAGAGGTAATCTTAAAACTTATGAATATACTGTACTTAACCCTCTTGTTGATGATCAAAGGAAACAAAAGATCGCTCTCAAGGCAAGCACAAGCCAACCTCAAAATGATGAGGACGAAGACAACGAGTTCGGACTCGTTATCAAGAGAATTCAAAAGTTCATGCGAAAAGAGTATGAACGAAAGGGCAAAAAGCAAGGAGATCAAATAAAGTGCTATGAGTGCGGAGAAACCGGGCACATTAAATCAAATTGCCCAAATGCCAAAAAGGAGAAGAAACCCTTCAAGAAACAACGAGCATACATATCTTGGGGAGGCGACTCCGGTGACGAGTTGAGTGAGGAAGAAGAAGACGAAGCCGCAAATCTTTGTCTCATGGCTCACGAAAACAATCAAGAAGAGGTGTGTCAAATTTCTTCCAAAAATTTCTATTCTCTTGAGGAAATGCAAAATGCTTTTGATGAGTTGTATAGTGAATTTATTAAAGCTTTCAAAACTGTTAAAAGTATAAAAAAAAATGCTTCTTTAAAAGAAAAAGATTTTGAAAAACAACTCTCTTTGAAAGAAAAGGATTTGGAAAAACTGTTTTTGGAAAATGAGAAGTTGAAAGAAGAAAACAAATTTTTCGGCAAGAGAAGCGCCGACAAACCCGAGAGCTCTGGTAAAAAGTGTACTTCTTGCATGCATCTCAAAAATGAGGTAGAAAGACTTAAGGGCACCCTAGATAAGTTTAATTCTTCTCATAAAAATTTGCATGAAGCTCTTGTTAATTTGAAGTCGACCAAGCATGGCATAGGCTTTGATAATAAGCCTAAAGAAAAGGTTGAAGCCAACCCCCAACAACCTAAGGCTCAACCTAGGATTAATAAAACAAACACTCATCCTAGATATAACAAACCTAGAAATGGCTTTCAACAATCGCAACCTAGAAATAATCATTCTAGAAATAATGCATACTCTAGGCCAAACACTAGAAGGAATTTTGAACCTTGTAGAACACCTAGAAATGGCTTTCAACCTAGAAACAACTATCCTAGAAATGTTAGATAATACTCTTAACGCTAGAAGGGGGGTGAATAGCGTTATAATAAAATTTAGCGTAAACTTGCGGAAATTAAAATTTGCAGCAAGTAAATAAGTGCGATAAATAATAACTTACACACAGATATATCCTGGTTCACCACAACGTGTGGTTAGTCCAGTCCCCGAGAGACTCTCTCGAGATTTTCCACTAACGTGTCAAGCTTCCGGGTGCTTAACAAACCTTTACAACTTGAGGACGCAAGCCTCAACACCTTTGCTCGGAGTTACAACAGGGATATGGCTCTCAAAAGCTTTATGAAATTGAATATAAAATGATAAACAAAAGTGTGATCAGTTGTAGTATGTTGTTGTGTTTAAAACACTGAAATGAAGCTGTATTTATAGTTGAAAAACTTGGTATTACCGTTGCCTAGTTGCCAATTAAGAGTTGCTGATTTTACTCACTGACAATCGATTGTCAAACCCCAACAATCGATTGTCTACCAGTCAGATCAAAATTCAATCCCAGATTTTACGCATGATAATCGATTACTTACAATCCATAATCGATTACTAGCAACGTTCAAAAAATCCTTTCCAGATTTTACCACAAACAATCGATTGTCCAGAATCAACAATCGATTACTCAGCAACATTCAAAAAATCTTTTCTAGATTTTAATCAAAACAATCGATTATTCCAAATCAATAATCGATTACCTGACGGTATTTGAAAACTTTACGACAACGGTCAGCTTCACAATCGATTGCACAAAGTTAACAATCGATTACTTATCAGTTTTTGGAAAACATTTTAGACACTGCCTCTTGACAATCGATTGTTATATACTCACAATCGATTATTTATAAATTTGAAAATCACTGGAAGTCACTGCCTCAACACAATCGATTGTCATTAGTTCACAATCGATTATTTTGTGACTTTAAAAAATCTGAAGGACACTGTCTCTTCACAATCGATTGTCATTAGCTTCACAATCGATTATTCTGAGTTTTGAAAAACTTTGATGGACACTGCCTCATCACAATCGATTGTCATAAGGTTCACAATCGATTGTCATGCAGGTTTGAAGAAACCTGATGTTCACTGCCTTAACACAATCGATTGTCATTAGTTCACAATCGATTGTCATGCAGTCTTGGCTTTAAACAATCGATTATCATTAGTACATAATCGATTATCTTAGTCCAGTTTTCAGAGGCATTTAAAAATCATTTTGACTAATGAAATATGCATGATTTAAAATCATTTAGCATTGAATTAAATATGCATGATTTTGGAAAATAGTTTTATGAGAGAAGCCATGTTACGAGTCAAGTTGTAGGATCAAGATCACAATTAAGAATGACTCAATTAAACTATAAAACTTTGTCTTGAGCTTGAATCTCGATGTATATCAATTGTGCGCTTGTTTCTTGAACTTCGTCATATATCAATTTTCTCTTCGTTTGTCATTCATCAAAACCTATACAAAAGAACACACGTTTTAGTATATTGCATTGAGAACGTGTTTCCAAAAATTTTCCCCTTTTTGATAATGGCAAACATTAAGCGGGATATGCAATGCAAGCAATTTATATTGATGATTCAAGACAAGTGTATACATGTAACAAGTATGCAATTTGTTCCCCCTCAATATATGAATTCCCCCTTAATTTAAGCTTATAGATATTGAGAGTGCATACCCGTTATCTTCCCCCTATTGCCATTAGCAAAAATAACATAATAGTAAGATGCTAAAGATGTAAATAAAACTTGTTTATTAAAAAAATAGCAACATCAACCCGATAAGAGCAACATAATCGATTATTGATACTAAATAATCGATTTTTAGACAATGGAAACCGATTGTTGTACGTCAAGCTTTATAATTCCCCTTTCCTTTGGGGCGATACCTGCAAAAATCGTTAGACGTCTCCGACGCTCAAGTTAGAACTCATGTAATAAAAAAATTGCAATGCATGACTTAGATCAACGTGGAGTCAAGGATCCCGAGTTCACTGCGAATTCGGAAGAAGGACTCTTTCTCTAAAGGCTTTGTAAAGATGTCTGCCAATTGGTTTTTGGTTTCAACAAATTCAATTTCGACATCGCCTTTGAGAACGTGATCTCTAATAAAATGATGTCTAATTTCAATGTGTTTCGTTCGCGAATGAAGAACGGGGTTCTTCGTCAAGCATATGGCACTAGTATTATCACATCTAAGAGGGATATGATCAAGACTTAGGCCATAGTCCAAGAGTTTTTGTTTCATCCATAGGGTTTGAGCGCAACAACTCCCCGCAGCTACATATTCAGCCTCGGTTGTGGACAACGCAACACTTACTTGTTTCTTGCTTAACCAAGAAACGAGAGAGCTACCGTGCAGATGGCAAGTGCCACTAGTGCTCTTGCGGTCCAATTTGCATCCAGCAAAATCGGAATCGGAGTAGCCAACAAGTTGGCATGAAGAGCCTTTGGGGTACCATAGACCCACATTTGTAGTACCAACAAGATACCTTAAAATCTGTTTTACCGCAGTAAGGTGAGACTCCTTCGGACACGATTCATAACGAGCGCATAAGCACACGCTAAACATGATGTCCGGACAACTAGCAGTAAGATAAAGAAGAGAGCCAATCATACCTCGATACTTTTTGGTGTCGACTTTCTTACCTTTCTCATCTTTGTCTAGATGATCGGATGTGCTCATGGGAGTTGCCATTTCTTTTGCATTGTTCATCTCAAATCGTTTCAGCAATTCTTTGCAATATTTGGCTTGACAAATGAATGTACCTTCTTTCATTTGCTTTACTTGTAATCCCAAAAAGAATGTTAACTCACCCATCATAGACATCTCAAATTCGCTTGTCATTAAATTGGAAAATTCCTTGCATAAAACATTGTTAGTAGCACCAAATATAATATCATCTACATAAATTTGAACTAACAAAATATCATTGTTTTTATGCTTAACAAAGAGAGTTGTGTCAACTTTTCCCCTAATGAAATCATTTTCCAAAAGAAACTTACTCAATCTTTCATACCAAGCTCGGGGAGCTTGTTTTAAACCATAAAGAGCCTTTTTGAGTTTGAAAACATGATCGGGAGATTTAAAGTTTTCAAAGCCGGGGGGTTGTTCAACAAAAACTTCTTCTTGAATAAAACCGTTTAGAAAAGCACTTTTCACATCCATTTGATATAAATTGAAATTCATAGAAGAGGCAAATGCAAGCAATAAGCGAATAGCTTCTAATCTAGCTACGGGAGCATATGTTTCCTCATAGTCAATACCTTCTTCTTGATTATAGCCTTTTGCTACAAGCCTAGCTTTGTTTCTAGTGATTATACCATTTTCATCTAGTTTATTGCGAAAAACCCATTTCGTACCAATTATGGTATGACCTTCGGGTCTTGGCACCAAATCCCAAACGTCATTGCGTTCGAATTGGTTAAGCTCCTCTTGCATTGCCAAGGTCCAAAATTCATCCCCAATTGCTTCTGAGATGGTTTTGGGTTCAATTTGAGAAACAAAAGCAGTATGTTCTAAGGTATTTTTGAGAGAGTTTCGGGTACTTACCTTGTCTCCAACGTTGCCAATTACCTGTTAGAGAGGGTGATCTTTGATTGTCCTCCACTCGTTAGGCATATTCATTTCTTTTTCCAATTGTGGCGCTTCTTCCGTTGGTTGTTCCTCAGTTTCATCTTTATTTTCCTTGGGTGGTTCCTCTTGTATTTTGTCTTTCAAGCTATCTAAGATACCTGCAAGATCAAAACCGGAATCCTTTCTCGCCAAGCGAGCATTATTTTCGGAAAATACAACATGAGGGGATTCCTCCACAATTTGGGTTCTTTTATTAAAGACCCTATATGCTTTACTACATGAGGAATATCCAATGAAAATACCTTCATCCGACTTAGCATCAAATTTACCCAATTGGTCTTTGCCATTGTTATGAACAAAACATTTGCAACCAAAAACTCTAAAACGGGAAATATTTGGTTTTCTTCCCTTATAAAGTTCATAGGGGGTTTTCATGAGTATCGGCCGAATTACTACTCTATTTAGAACGTAGCAAGCGGTACTCATGGCGTCCGCCCAAAAATGTTTGGGTATCTTAGCTTCGTCGAGCATGGTTCTAGCCATCTCTTCGAGACACCTATTTTTCCTTTCCACCACCCCATTTTGTTGTGGTGTACGTGGAGCGGAAAAGGTATGCTCGATTCCGAGTTCGTCACAAAAGTCCGCAAAGAGATTGTGATCAAACTCTCCCCCATGATCACTTCTAATTGAAGTGACAGTTGTTTCTTTCTCATTTTGAACACGCTTAAGAAAAAATTTGAAAATTTGAAAAGCATCACTTTTATTGGCAAGAAATAGAGTCCAAGTAAATCTCGAGTAGTCATCAACAATCACAAAAGCATATTTATTTCTTCCTAGACTTTCAATGCGAGAGGGACCAAATAAATCCATATGAAGCAATTGCAATGGTCTAGAAGTTGAAACAATGTTTTTAGATTTGAAAGATGCTTTTGTTTGCTTCCTATTTTGACACGAGTCACAAATAGAGTCATTTTCAAATTTTAAAAAGGGAAGACCAACAACTAAGTTTTGAGAAATCAATTTGTGCAAAAGATGCATATTGATATGTGCTACTCTACGATGCCATAGCCAAGTATCATCCTCTTTACTCATTAGACAATCAACATATTCGGGTGAGGAATTAGCAAGATCAACCATATAAATATTACCAACTCTAAAACCACGAAGTATGATTTTGAAATCACTACATCTAAATATTAGGCATTCATCCGAATCAAATAGAGCAAGATTTCCCTTGTCACATAATTGGCTTATGCTCAAGAGATTATGCTTCAAACCTTTCACAAGTAATATAAGCTTAATAGAGGATTTTTCATCCTTACCGACCGAGCCGATGCCGATGATCTTTCCTTTATTGTTATCACCGAAGATAACACTTCCTCCTTCTTTGTGCTCTAATTGAAGGAATTTGGATTCATCTCCCGTCATATGCTTGGAGCATCCACTATCAAGGTACCATAGTACACTTGATCCCTTCAAGCACACCTACAAAACAAATTAATGTTCTTTAGGTACCCATGCCATCTTGGGTCCTTGGGGGTTAGGCATATTATAATGATGCGATTGAGTAACATGTCTATGACGTGTAAAGCATGCAGGAGCAATATGACCAATACGTCTACAATAATGACAAGTCACATTTGGGTTATGCATCCTTCTAGGTTCATAGTAACTAGACGGATGAAAATTGCTTACTCTATATTGAACACTATGACTATTTCGCATTACATGAGAATTATTTCTCCTACTATGAGCTCTAGGATGGGCAGCATTTCTAGAGTGATTGTTTCTCGGTTGAGGGCCATTGCTAGGTCTTCTAAGGGGTTCAAAATTTGGCCTAAAATATGCATCATTTCTAGGGTGACTATTTCTAGGTGGTAAGTCATTCCTAGGTCTTCTAAAATGTTCAGCATTTTATCTAGCATGCATATTGGCTCTAGAGTTGTTGTTTCTAGGATAAGCATTTCTATTGTTAATCCTAGGTTGAGCTTTAGGTTGTTGGGGTTTAGCTGCAACCTTTTCTTCATTCTTAAAGCCTATTCCATGCTTGGTTGATTTCAAGTTAACAAGAACATCATTCAAGTTTTTGTGCGAAGAATTAAACTTATCTAATGTGCCTTTAAGCCTACTTACTTCATTCTTAAGAAGCAAACAAGAAGTGCAATTTCTAGTAGAGCTTTCGGGCTTATCGGAACTTCTTTTTCCAAAAAACTTGTTTTCCTCTTTCAGCTTCTCATTTTCTAAAACCAGTTTTTCTAAATCCTTTTCTTTCAAAGAAAGCTGTTTTTGAAAATCCTTTTCTTTTAATGAAGCATTTTCTTTTATGCCCTTAACAGTTTTTGAAGCCTTAATAAACTCAGCATATAATTCATCAAAAGCAGTTCGCATTTCTTCAAGAGTAAAGAAGTTTTTAGACGAAATTTGACATACCTCATCTTTGTTGTCTTCTTGTGCCATAAGGCAAAGATTTGCTGCTTCGTCTTCTTCTCCTTCGCTTGACTCATCTCCGGAGTCGCCTCCCCAAGAAATGTATGCATGTTGCTTTTTAACAGGTTTCTTCTCCTTTTTGATGTTTGGGCAATTTGATTTGATGTGCCCGGTTTCACCACATTCATAGCACTTGATTTGTTCGCCTTGCTTTTTGCCCTTGCGTTCATACTCCTTGCGCATGAACTTTTGAAATCTTTTGATAACGAGTCCAAACTCGTTGTCTCCTTCCTCATCAATTTGCGGTTGGCTTGTGCTCGCCTTTAGAGCTATTATTTGCCTCCTTTGATCATCAACAAAAGGGTTAAGAATAGTAGATTCATAGGTTTTAAGGTTACCTCTTAGTGCGTCGATGGTGACGTTTGAAACGCCAATGGATTCTTGAATTGCATCGGCCTTTGATCTCCATGCCGGTGTGAGACTTCTAAGAATTTTCCGAACGAGCTCTCTATCCGTGAATGTTTTCTTGAGAGCATGTAAGTCATTTGCAATTATTGAAAATCGCTCAAACATTTCGTCCACCTTTTCACCTTCCTTCATGTGAAATAATTCATAAGAATGGGTTAGGAAATCAATTTTTGCTTCCCTTACCTGGTCCGCACCTTCGTACGTGACTTCTAGCTTGTCCCACATCTCCTTTGCCGTTGTACAACACGATATTTTCCTGTAATCGTCAGCATTAACAGCACAATATAATAAATTTATTGCTTTAGCATTATTTTGAACCTTTCGGATGTCATCCGCGTCATACTCATCCTCGGACTTGGGAACCCATTCGTTTTCCACCTTCTTTGTTGGAATTTGGTTTCCCTTCATTATCACCTTCCAAAGGTGAAAGCTGTTGGACTGAACGAAGATCTTCATCCTTTCCTTCCAGTACGTGTAATTTGTACCGTTAAATAGAGGTGGTCGTGTGGAGCAATGTCCTTCTTCAATTCCTGCAAAAGAATCACGAGTAGAAGCCATGGATGGTTCTCTCTAACTGTTAAGTTTTCAGAGAGTTGGGCTCTGATACCAATTGTTAGATAATACGCTTAACGCTAGAGAGGGAGTGAATAGCGTTATAATAAAATTTAGCGTAAACTTGTGGAAATTAAAATTTGCAGGAAGTAAATAAGTGCGATAAATAACAACTTACACACAGATATATCCTGGTTCACCACAACGTGTGGTTAGTCCAGTCCCCGAGAGACTCTCTCGAGATTTTCCACTAACGTGTCAAGCTTCCGGGTGCTTAACAAACCTTTACAACTTGAGGACGCAAGCCTCAACACCTTTGCTCGGAGTTACAATACTCCAAGACTTCAACCAAGGAAACACAAGTTCCTTACAACAAGAGAATTACAATTCTCTTACAAGTGTAAACAACACTAAAACACTCAAACAAAATACTCCTTAATGAGTAGATATGAGTAAAAGAAGTAAGCTCTGGATCACAACAACTTTGGACAAGGATATGGCTCTCAAAAGCTTTATGAAATTGAATATAAAATGATAAACAAAAGTATGCAAGCTTATAGCAATGTAATGATCAGTTGTAGTATGTTGTTGTGTTTATAACACTGAAATGAAGCTATATTTATAGTTGAAAAACTTGGTATTACCGTTGCCTAGTTGCCAATTAAGAGTTGCTGATTTTACTCACTGATAATCGATTGTCAAACCCTAACAATCGATTGTCTGCCAGTCAGATCAAAATTCAATCCCAGATTTTACGCATGATAATCGATTACTTACAATCCATAATCGATTACTGGCAACGTTCAAAAAATCCTTTCCAGATTTTACCACAAACAATCGATTGTCTAGAATCAACAATCGATTACTCAGCAACGTTCAAAAAATCTTTTCTAGATTTTAATCAAAACAATCGATTATACCAAATCAATAATCGATTACCTGACGGTATTTGAAAACTTTACGACAACGGTCAGCTTCACAATCGATTGCACAAAGTTAACAATCGATTACTTATCAGTTTTTGAAAAACATTTTAGACACTGCCTCTTGACAATCGATTGTTATATACTCACAATCGATTATTTAATAAATTTGAAAATCACTGGAAGTCACTGCCTCAACACAATCGATTGTCATTAGTTCACAATCGATTATTTTGTGACTTTAAAAAATCTGAAGGACACTGTCTCTTCACAATCGATTGTCATTAGCTTCACAATCGATTATTCTGAGTTTTGAAAAACTTTGATGGACACTGCCTCATCACAATCGATTGTCATAAGGTTCACAATCGATTGTCATGCAGGTTTGAAGAAACCTGATGTTCACTGCCTTAACACAATCGATTGTCATTAGTTCACAATCGATTGTCATGCAGTCTTGGCTTAAAACAATCGATTATCATTAGTACATAATCGATTATCTTAGTCCAGTTTTCAGAGGCATTTAAAAATATTTTGACTAATGAAAATATGCATGATTTAAAATCATTTAGCATTGAATTAAATATGCATGATTTTGGAAAATAGTTTTATGAGAGAAGCCATGTTACGAGTCAAGTTGTAGGATCAAGATCACAATTAAGAATGACTCAATTAAACTATAAAACTTTATCTTGAGCTTGAATCTCGATGTATATCAATTGTGCGCTTGTTTCTTGAACTTCGTCATATATCAATTTTCGCTTCATTTGTCATTCATCAAAACCTATACAAAAGAACACACGTTTTAGTATATTGCATTGAGAACGTGTTTCCAACAAGAAATGTTGTATATCCTAGAACAAATAGTAGGAGAAATGATTTTCATAAATTGCGCAATAGTCATATTGTCAAGAATAGAGTAAATGATTTTCGTCCGTCCAATTACTATCAACCTAGACGAATGCATAATCCTAATGTTATTTGTCATTATTGTAGACGAATTAGACATATTGCTCCTGCTTGTTTTACACGACATAGACATAACACTCAATCACATCACTATGATTTGCCTAACCCCCAAGGACCCAAAATGGCATGGGTACCTAAAACTCATTAATCTGTTTTGTAGGTGTGTTTGAAGGGGTCAAGTGTACTTTGGTACCTTGATAGTGGATGCTCCAAGCACATGACTGGAGACGAATCCAAGTTCCTTCAACTAGAACACAAGGAAGGAGGAAGCGTTATTTTTGGTGATAACAACAAAGGAAAAATTATCGGCATTGGATCGGTCGGTAAGGATGACTCCTCTTCCATTAAGCATATATTGCTAGTTAAGGGTCTAAAACATAATCTCTTGAGCATAAGTCAATTATGTGACAAGGGAAATCTTGTTTTATTTGATTCAAATGAATGCTTAGTTTATCGCCGTAGCGATTTTAAAATTATTCTTCGTGGATTTAGAATGGATAATATCTATATGGTTGATCTCGAAAATTCTTCATCTGAATATGTAGATTGTCTTATGAGCAAAGAAGATGATACGTGGTTATGGCACCGTAGAGTAGCTCACATCAACATGCATCTTTTGAACAAATTGGTTTCACAAAATTTAGTTATTGGTCTTCCAAACTTGACATTTGAAAAAGACTCTATTTGTGATTCTTGTCAAAAAGGGAAACAAACAAAAAGCATCTTTTAAATCGAAAAATATTGTTTCAACTACTAGACCTTTGCAATTACTTCACATGGACTTATTTGGACCATCTCGCATTGAAAGTCTTGGTAGAAATCGTTATGCTTTTGTTATTGTTGATGATTATTCTAGATTTACATGGACTCTATTTCTTGCTCATAAAAGTGAAGCTTTTCCTAATTTCAAATATTTTCTTAAACTTGTTCAAAACGAAAAGGACACAACCGTCACTTCAATAAGAAGTGATCACGGGGGAGAGTTTGATCACAATCTCTTTGCGGACTTTTGTGACGAACTCGGTGAGCACACCTTCTCCGCTCCACGAACACCACAACAAAATGGGGTGGTGGAAAGGAAAAATAGGTGTCTCGAAGAGATGGCTAGAACCATGCTCGATGAGGCTAAGATTCCCAAACATTTTTGGGCGGATGCCGTGAGTACCGCATGCTACGTTTTGAATTGAGTAGTCATAAGGCCAATATTCATGAAAACCCCTTATGAACTCTACAAGGGAAGGAAACGAAATATCTCCCATTTTAGAGTATTCGACTGTAAATGCTTTATTCATAACAATGGAAAAGATCAATTGGGAAAATTTGATGCCAAATCCAATGAAGGAATTTTTATTGGTTATTCTTCACGTAGCAAAGCATATAGAGTATTCAATAATAGAACCGGAACTGTGGAGGAATCCCCTCATATTGTGTTTTCCGAAAATAATGCTCGCTTGGCGAGAAAGGATTTTGGTTTTGATCTTGCAGGTATTTTAAACTCACTAAGCCCTCAAGACAAAGTACAAAAGGAAACTCCGAAGGAAACTCAAGATGAAATCTTGGGTCAATTATCGGAGGAAGAGCCAGAATTGGAAAAAGAAACGAAAATGCCTAACTCGTGGAGGACAATCAAAGACCATTCTCTCGAACAGGTAATTGGCGACGTCGGAGAAAAGGTAAGTACCCGAAACTCTCTTAAGAACACCTTAGGACATACTCCTGTTGTTTCTCAAATTGAACCCACAACCATCTCCGAAGCAATTGGGGATGAATTTTGGACCTTGGCAATGCAAGAGGAGCTTAACCAATTCAAACGGAATGACGTTTGGGATTTGGTGCCAAGACCAGAAAATCATACCATAATTGGTATGAAATGGGTTTTTCGAAAAAAATTAGATGAAAATGGTGTAATCACTAGGAACAAAGCTAGGCTTGTAGCAAAAGGCTACAATCAAGAAGAGGGTATTGACTATGAAGAAACATATGCTCCCGTAGCAAGGCTAGAAGCTATTCGTTTGTTACTTGCCTTTGCATCTTCTATGAATTTCAATTTGTATCAAATGGATGTAAAAAGTGCTTTTCTAAATGGTGTTATTCAAGAAGAAGTTTATGTTGAACAACCCCGGGTTTTGAAGATTTTAAATCTCCAAATCATGTTTTCAAACTTAAAAAGGCTCTTTATGGTCTTAAACAAGCTCCCCGAGCTTGGTATGAAAGATTGAGTAAATTTCTTTTGGAAAATAATTTCATTAGGGGGAAAGTTGACACCACTCTTTTCGTTAAGCATAAAAACAATGATATTTTATTAGTTCAAATCTATGTGTATGATATTATATTTGGTGCTACTAACAATGTTTTGTGCAAGGAATTTTCCGATTTAATGACAAGCGAATTTGAGATGTCTATGATGGGTGAGCTAACATTCTTTTTGGGCTGCAAGTAAAGCAAATGAAAGAAGGAACTTTCATTTGTCAAGCTAAATATTGCAAAGAATTGCTGAAACGATTTGGAATGACCAACGCAAAAGCAATAGCCACTCCCATGAGCACATCCGATCATCTAGACAAAGATGAGAAAGGTAAGGAAGTCGACACCAAAAAGTATCGAGGTATGATTGGATCTCTCCTTTATCTTACTGCTAGTAGACCGGACATCATGTTTAGCGTGTGCTTATGCGTTCGTTATCAATCGTGTCCGAAGGAGTCTCACCTAACTGCGGTGAAACGGATATTGAAGTATCTTGTTGGTACTGTAAATGTGGGTCTATGGTACCCCAAAGGTTCTTCATGCCAACTTGTTGGCTATTCCGATTCCGATTTTGCTGGATGCAAATTGGACCGCAAGAGCACTAGTGGCACTTGCCATTTGCTCGGTAGCTCTCTCGTTTCTTGGTTTAGTAAGAAACAAGTAAGTGTTGCATTGTCCACAACAGAGGCTGAATATGTAGCCGCGGGGAGTTGTTGCGCTCAAATCCTTTGGATGAAACAACAACTCTTGGACTATGGCCTAAGTCTTGATCATATTCCTTTTAGATGTGATAATACTAGCACCATATGCTTGACGAAGAACCCCGTTCTTCATTCAAGAACAAAACACATTGAAATTAGGCATCATTTTATAAGAGATCACGTTCTCAAGGGTGATGTCGAAATTGAATTTGTTGAAACCACAGATCAATTGGCCGACATTTTTACAAAACCCTTAGAGAAAGAGTCCTTCTTCCGAATTCGTAGTGAACTCGGGATTCTTGACTCCACGTTGATCTAAGTCATGCATTGCATTCTCCCTTTCACATGATTTCTAACTTGAGCGTCGGAAACGTCTAACGAATTTTTGCAGGTATCGCCCTAAAGGCAGGGGGAATTATAAAGATTGATGCAGAATAATCGATCTCTCCTAAGGATAATCGATTTCTCTTTAGTATATAATCGATTATCTAGTATCAATAATCGATTATGTTGATATTATTTGCTTTATTATGTCTTTCACTTTGTCCATTTTTGCTAATGTTAAAAGGGGGAAGAATAAGGGATATGCACTAATTTTTTATTGGCATAAATTGAGGGGGAATTCATATGTTGAGGGGGAACTAATTGCACATCTAGAGACTTGTTGCATATTGTTACATATCTTTACTTGTCTTGAATCGTCATTATGAATTATCAAATATGCATATCCCGACTAAAGTTTGCCATTATCAAAAAGGGGGAAATTGTTGAAACACGTTCTCAAGGCACTATACTAAACGTGTGTTCATATTTGTTGGTTTTGATGAATGACAAACTATGCGCAATTGACATATGACGAGGTCCAAGCACAAGTGCGCAATTGATATATAACGAGATTCAAGCACAAGACCAAGATCAAGCAAAGATATAAAGTTATACATGAGTCATTCTTTAATTGTGATCTTGATCCGATAACTTGACTCAAGACTTGGCTTCTCTCGTAAAAACATTTTTATCATATCATGCATATTTAATTTAAAGCAAAATGATTTTAAATCATGCATATTTACTTTAGTCAAAATGATTTTTAAACATGCCTCTAAAATCTGGACTAAGATAATCGATTATGTACTTATGATAATCGATTATGTTAAGTCAGCTGCATGACAATCGATTGTGAACTTATGACAATCGATTGTGTTAAGGCTGTGTGCATCAGATTTTTCAAATCTGCATGACAATCGATTGTGAACCTTATGACAATCGATTGTGTTGAGGCAGTGTACATCAAAGTTTTTCAAAGCTACAAAATAATCGATTGTGAACTTATGACAATCGATTGTGTTGAGGCAGTGTCTATCAGATATTTTCAAAGTCATAAAATAATCGATTGTGTACCTTTGACAATCGAGTGCATTGAGGCAGTGTCTAATTGATTTTTCAAAGACTGATATATAATCGATTGTTCTCATAGCATAATCGATTGTGTAATTGACCGTTGCCAAAATATATTCAAACACCGTCAGGTAATCGATTATAGATTTCTAATAATCGATTGTTTTAAATAAAATCTGAAAAAGATTTTTTGAACGTTGCCAAGTAATCGATTGTAGATTTCTGACAATCGATTGTTTTAAGTAAAATCTGAAAATGATTTTTTGAACATTGCCAAGTAATCGATTGTAGATTTCTGACAATCGATTGTTTTAAGTAAAATCTGGAAATGATTTTTTGAACGTTGCCAGTAATCGATTATTGATCTTAGATAATCGATTGTTAAGCGTAAAATCTGGGAATGATTTTTGGAACGATTGGCAAACAATCGATTGTGGCATTTCGACAATCGATTGTCACTGAGTAAAATCAGCAATTCTTAATTGGCAATTAGGCAACGGTAATGCATGGTTTTGCAACTATAAATACAGCTTCAAATCAGTCTTCTATACACAACAACTGATCATATTATTGCTATAGCTTGCATACTCTATTGTTCATCACTTTCTATTCATTACATAAGTTTTGAGAGCCAAAATTCTTGACGAAAGTTGTTGCGTTCTTGAGCGTATCTGTTTACTCATATCTACTCTATTAAGAGAGTCTTGTTTAAGTGAGTGCTAAGTGTTTTATACACTTGAAGGGAAGTGTTAGTCCCTTGTATTGTAAGAAGGAACTTGTGTTTCCTTTGGTTGAAGTCTTGGAGTGTTGTATCTTCGAGCAAAGTTTGTTGAGGCATGTGTCCTCAGTTTGTAAAAGTTTGTTGAGCACCCGTAAGCTTAACAGTGTTAGTGGAAATCTCGAGAGAGTCTCTCGGGGACTGGACTAGCCACGGGTTGTGGTGAACCAGGATACATCGGTGCGTTCGTTCTTATTTATTTACTTATCGCACTTATTTCTTTCCTGCAATTTTTAAATTCCGCAAGTTTACGATAATTTTTATTATAACGCTATTCACCCCCCCCCCCTCTAGCGTTGAGCGTATTTTCTAACAAATTATGCTTGAACTCCCGTATAATTTGCGGGAATTCCACCATAGTTATCCTGGAACTCCCGCAAAATTTGCGGGCGTATTTTCCGGATTTTGAACAGTGTTTTTGCTCAGATTTATCTTTACATAAAAAGTGGCTAAATTTCGATGACTTTTGAAACTTGGCTATTTTTCAACGACCAGTGGTAAATCTGGCTATTTTTAAATTTCTCGCGATTAACAGTGATAGACTGGAAAAGGAAACATATTTGTTGTATTTGGGGTAAGGGTGTATTGATGGGCCAAATGGGACTCATACTGGTGCAAAAGCTCATAGCGGGTCGGTCCTTACCAAAAAGCCCGTGAGTCCTGTACTAGCAGGCGGGCCTAGGCCGGTTCAGCAGGGCCAAACGGGCCCAATAGCTATTTTAAAAAAAATTAAAAAGGGCCAACGGTCAGATTTTTAAAATGGGAGTTTTACATATGTATACCATATAGCAAACCTTATTACCTCCCATGTTTAAGGTTTGTGTTTATTACAATTAAGCATACTAAATTTCAATTTATGTACCATAATTCAAATTAAGGGTATAATTATTGCTTCATTTATTCTAGGCATGATTTTTGGAGCATATATTCCTTTTTCCTTTCTTTCCTCTGCTCTTTCAAATTGATATGTTTAAATAGCCGCAATAGATTTTTAGGGAAAAGGGAACTTTTAACATAACAAGAAAATGTGCGTCAATGATTAGAAAGTTGCTTATGCACTTTTATAGAGTAAAGAATGTAATGTCTGCACTAATTATAGGTAGATGAACAATTCTCCATCTTCAACCACTTTAATGTAATAATAAAGAGGAATCGTCTTGCGGAAGATCAGTTATTTTATTACGGACAAAATCGTAACTTACATTTTAAAAAATATTATTGTAATTCAACTTCGAAGGTAGAAATTTCCTACTTTTAGTATAACTAGTTTCTATTTACGTGTTATCTCATATTAAGCAGTATAATTATTTTAACTATAATATGAATATTATTAAAATATATGTTAGGTTTACAACAATAATGCATTTAATCTCATATCAATACTGGTGAGTATGGTGATGAAACTGCCAAACAAAGTCTGTTAATTTAGTTGGATGCAGGTCCGGGCGTCCAACAATTCGCTGGTGAATAAAATATTATTTGGTATGTAAGAATTGATTAAATTTGGTATGCTTAAATTTTTTTGACACAAGATTATAGTGTAATTGTAGTATAAATGTAACAATACAATTTAACTACAATTTACAATTTATCTACAAACTATCTAAATTTTATCTACAATTTAACTACAATTTAACTACATTTTAACTACAAATTCTAGAAAAATATGTCTTCTTCTTCTTCGACGAGTTTCAATCTGAAATTCAGTCAAAACCAAGTCTAATCTTCACCAAAACCCCTCAAATTTGAGATATAAACTCCTAAACATATTTCGAATTATTTACAACAACACCCAATCCAAGGGATTTTTAATTGTAGCATAATTGGCATTTTTTACATAATTGTAGAAGACTTGTAGAAGTTTTAGCCTTCCCAATCTACAATTTATCTACAACTTATCTACAATTTATCTGTATTTTATCTACAGTTTATCTACAATTCTACAATTTAACTACAATTGAACTACAATTTAACTACAATTTCTGGAAAAATATGTCTTCTTCTTCTTCGACGAGTTTCAATCTGAAAATCAGTCAAAACCAAGTCTAATCTTCACCAAAACTCCTCAAAATTGAGATATAAACTCCTAAACATATTTTGAATTATTTACAATAACACCCAATCCAAACAAATAATGATTTTTGAAAATCCAAATTTGAATTCAAAGCTTTCAAGCTTTTTAATGGATATCAATGGTGGAAAATATATGGAGAAGGAGAGAACTACGCTGCAATAGATTTTCTTTCTTTTTAAATTTCAAAATTAATGGTGATAGAATCACCATTAAATGTGATTCCTACAAATTTGGAGCCTTTTTAGGGTAGAATATACCTATTTTTGGTTTGGTACAATTTTTGTAAGCAAAACATGGTATATGCGGGTAAATACCAAACCATACACGATTTTGGTAATAAGGTTTGCTATATGGTTTATATAGGTAAAAATCCCTTTTAAAATCTAGCCATTAGCCTCCAATTTTTAGCCGTTTGAAACTTTAAAAAAATAGTCATTTTGGCCCTAAACTTTGTTTGAACCCAAAGCTTTTTATAATTATACTTTTTCCTTATTCTCAACTATAAATACCCCTCGTTATATCATTATAATCCACATGTCGTGTTGATCCATCTTGACCTTTTATCACTTTCTTTAGTTTGTGTAAATTTGATGCACTAATGATGTACTCCTTATAAGATATTTAGAGAATTTGATCATTTCTGAAGTAATTATAGGTAATACTCTTGTTTATAAATATTTTCGATAATCATGCAACTTAATACTACATTAATAATATTTATTTAAAAAAATCTCGCTACTATTAATGATCATCATATCATCATACTACATTATAAGCATGAAGATTTTTAGGTAAAATTAATTTATTAATATATCCTCTAAAAACTGAATGATCAAATTACCCTCTACCTAAATTTATCTTCCATTAAATAATTATGTTATACTTAATGCGCCGGTAAAACTTTTTACAATATTTATAAAAAAAAAAATTCAATAATGGGTATTGTTGTACGTTTCGGCCGTTATTGATATTATGGAGGATTCATTAATTAAAAGTTTTTATGATATTTTCACACTTTGTTTTTATTCATCCTTTAACAATAAAGGATATATATATATATATATATATATATATATATATATATATATATATATATATATATATATATATATATATATATATATATATATATATATATTATATACAACTTCATGTATGCATCAGTTAATTATGGAATTTGAAGAATTCTTTACCATTAAATTTTGAGCACCATTATAAAGGCAGACACATCATAGCATTCACTATCTTACTTTTCGTGTGATCAAATTTAAATATTATGCAACGCCAATGAATAGAAGTTAACGCATTGGATGAGGGCAGGGAACCAAGGCCTTAACAATCCAATATTATTTTGTGATTTTATGGCATCATCAATACTACTACTATCTTAGAATAGTATTTGATTAGCATCACAACACATTACATCAACAATTCCTTCCCTTTTAGTCACAAGCACCCATTACATGGCAAAAAGAATAAAGTAAGTAGTAACCAGGCGATGATATTTCGTATTCGCTATTACATTTTTAATAGAGGTGAAAAGAGTGAGAGGCTCCTCCTTCTTTCTAACTCTATTCTGCCAAAAATAACCATTCAAAATGCAAACTCACACAACTGGCAACCAACTAGCAACAACAATTTCTCCAAAGCCACCTGACTTTCCTCCAATCTCCAATCAATGCTCATGCGAGGAGAAGATTTCCTACAAGGACACGTTGATTGGAGAATTAACTAACGATCTAGAGGACTTGGACAGCCCAAGTAGCTCACCCTCTCCCATGGATGTGCAACACAATGAACATGCCCAATATACTTGTCACGATCCGGATTTATCCACCATCGAGAATCGTGATAGTACCTACTGTCGAAGCTAGACAAGCCAACCCTTATAATTATTTTCACAAACTTAATCTAAAACAAGTTAAATACTAGGATAATTAATTAAAACATGCGAAAGTCTTTTAACAATAAAAATTAAAAAAATAAGGTGCGGAACAACTATCAATTATCTCTACCCAGTATGTGGTGTCACTGCTTACGGACAACTAAGGAGTACTAAACACAATAGTCTGAAAGAAATACATCATATGTCTGTTTGATACAAATAAAACAAACTAAAAAGAAATTGATAGAAGAGTCTCGGGGCCCGCGAACGCCAGCGAACTACCTCAGAGCCTCTGGACTGAAGGATCGCTCCCGAACTATGGCTGCGGTCCGTAGACTGCGTCCTGACCTATGCACAAAAAGGTACAGAAGCATAGTATCAGCACAACCGACCCCATGTGCTGGTAAGTGCCTGATCTAACCCCGGTGAAGTAGTGACGAGGCTAGACAGGACCGACCACAATTAACCTGTGCAGTAATGATATACAAGTTCGAGAAAGGAACAATAACAACATAATACAAACAAAACTGGGGGGGGGGGGATACAACATAAAGATGGAACCTCAGCAATAACAGTAACTCTAACTCACCTTTTCATAATCTACTCATCTACAGTGGATGGCGCGTCACACGATCCCATTATGCAATATATAAGTGGACGGTGTGCCACACGATCCCGCAGCATCTCAGGCCAATAACAATAGGTGGACGGCGTGCCACACGATCCCATAACGTATTTATAAGTGGACGGCGTGCCACACGATCCCATAATAAATATATAAGTGACGGTGTGCCACACGATCTCATATTATAACAAGATAATTCCAACAATCTCCTCAAAGGAGGCCCCATTAGGCAAGTTCATCAACACCACAGTTAAACCCGGCAAGGGTACAGCTACAGCCCAAAATATCCCGGCAAGGGAGGACTTAATAATAATAACTTACTCGTCCCGGCAAGGGAAAAGTACTACACTTCCTTCTTTGGCTTATTCACCTTATAAAATTCATTTCATATTTTCTTTAGTGGCCAACTAACTCAATTATTTCACATCTTCCAAATTCTAAGGCAATTACGACTCACGGTCATGCTTGACACTGGTGTATAGATACTCGTCACCATGCTATACACCGTACTCGATCATTTAGCAAATAGAAATCAAATACTCTAATCTTATTCCCTCAAACCAAAGTTAGATCAAACACTCACCTCGAAGGCTTTTAACTCAATTCACATTTCTAGGATAGCTTTACCCCTTGAATTTGCTTCAAAACCAGTCGAATCTAACCACAATTTACTCAAATGTATCAACAAATGCTAGTTAAATCAATTTGAATGCATAACAATGAAATTCCCAAAGTTTTACTCAAAATTCCAAAATACCCCTGGGCCCGCATGGTCAAAACTCGAGGTTCGAACCAAAACAGGCTTACCCATTCCTCTACGAGTTCACATATACAATTTGTTTTGAAATCGGACCCCAAATTGAGGTCCAAATCCCCAATTTTTATGAAAACCTAGGTTCTACCCTAAATCCCCATTTTTACCATGGAAAGCTTTGATTTAAGGATGAAAATATGTTAGAAGATGATAAAAATTGAAGAAACAAGTAAAAGTTGACTTACAAGTAGTTTGGAGACGAAGGGGTTCGAGACAAATCGCCTATGGTGGTTTTCGGTTTTGAAAGATATGAAAAATAAGGTTTGAATTCGTTTAAGTAACAGTTGCAGGGGTGCAGATGTCGCAAATGTGATATTAACTTCGCATTTGCGAACTGGGGAGAAATGGGAGGGAGCTCGCAATTGCGAGAAATAGTTCGCAATTGCGAACTGGGCCAGGAAAGAGAAGGACTCGCATTTGCGAGGAGAATGTTTGCAAATGGGAACTAGGTGTAGGCTGGGGGTAACTCGCATTTGTGAAATAGACTTCGCATTTGCGAAGTCCGGCTACCAGAGGGGGATTTCGCATTTGTGATGTAAAATATCGCATTTGCGAAGGGAGACCAAACAAAGGTGAACTCGCAATTGCGAGGCAGGCTTCGCAATTGCGAAATCTGCAAACACCAGCTGATAAGAAATGCACAAAAAGAGCCTAACACCTATCCAAAACTCACCCGAGCCCTCGGGGCTCCAACCCAAACATGCGCCCAACCTCAAAATCATCTTACGAACTTACTCGTGCGATCAAATCGCCAAAATAACATCTAAATCAAAGAATCAACCTCCAAAACTCATGATTTTCATTTCAAGTTCAAAACTTTCAATTTTTTCCACTTTTAGTCCAAAACACGTCAAACGACGTCCGTTTTCAACCAAACTTTACAGATAGCGCTTAACTCCCATTTAAGACTTGTATCAGGCTTTAGAACCAAAATACGAGCCCATACCACCACTTTTGATCAAATTTTCATTTTCATTTTACCTTAAGCATTTTCAAAAACAATTTCACAGAATGGCTCCGTACTCGGACTTGGGACGTCTTTTTGATTCCGGAAAAACGCTCGGGTCCCAAATTTCATTACGGACCCTCCGGGATCGTCACATCACGAGTCTGGATCCGTTTACGAAAAACGTTGACCAAAGTCAACTATTGCAATATTAGTATAAAAATTAATAGTTATTAACACAGGGTTCGAATATTTTCACATAAAAATCTTCCGGCTTCACGCCCGGACTTCACACGCAAATCGAGGCAACCAAATAAGAGGTTTTCAAGGCCTCAGAAGTGCAAAGATAGGGAGAACTACAGTGATGGCCCTTTGGGTCGTCACATCCTCCACCTCTAAAACAACCGTTCATCCTCGAACGGACAAAAGAAAAAAGTACCTGAGTCGGGGAATAGATGGGGATAACGGCTCCACATATCAAACTCGGACTCCCAGGTCGATGCCTCATGAGGGTGACCTCTCCAGTGAACAGGCACTGAAGGGAAACTCCTTGACCTCAACTGACGAACCTGCCGGTCTAAAATAGCCACAGGCTCCTCCTCATATGACAGATCCTTGTCCAATTGTACAGTGCCGAAATCTAACACGTGGGTGGGCTCACCGTGATACTTCCTATGCATGGATACATGGAAAATCGTATGCACGACTGACAAGCGAGGCGGCAATGCAAGTCTATAAGCCACATTCCCCACACGGTCCAGAATCTTAAACGGGCCAATATACATAGGGCTAAGCTTTCCCTTCTTCCCAAACCTCATCACGCCCTTCATAGGCGATACACGGAGCAATACTCGCTCACCAACCATGAAAGAAACATCCCTGACCTTACGATCTGCAACACTCTTCTGCCTGGACTGAGCTAATCGAAGTCTGTCCTGAATGATCTTGACCTTATCCAAGGCCTCCTGTACTAAATCTATACCCAACAACCGAGCCTATCCCGGCTCAAACCATCCAACTGGGGACCGGCACCGCCTACCATACAACGCCTCATACGGGGCCATCTGAATACTAGACTTTTAGCTGTTGTTGTAGGCAAACTCCGCTAAAGGAAAGAACTGGTCTCACGAGCCTCAAAAATAAACAACGCAGGCTCATAGCATTTCCTCAAGAATCTGAATGGTCCTCTCGGACTGACCGTCCGTCTGGGGGTGAAATGTTATACTCAACTGGACCTGGGTACCCAACTCGTGCTACACCGCTCTCCAAAAATTGGAGTTAAACTGCGGTCCCCAATCCAAAATAATAGATATGGGCACCCCATGAAGGCGAACGATCTCCCTGATATAAATCTCTGTATATCTCTCGAATGAATAGGTGGTGGCAACTGGGATGAAATGCGCTGACTTAGTCAGCCTACCAACATTAACCATATAGCATCAAACTTCTTCCGAGTTATCGGAAGGCCAGTAACAAAATCCATGGTGATTCTCTCCCACTTCCATTCAGGAAGCTAAATCCTCTGAAATAATCCATCGGGCCTCTGATGCTCGCACTTAACCTACTGACAATTTAGACAGCGAGCCACATATGCAACAATATCTTACTTCATTCTATGCCACCAATAATGTTGTCTCAAATCCTGATACATCTTCGCGACGTCCGGGTGAATAGAATACCGAGGACTGTGGGCCTCCGCTAAGATCGACTCTCGAATACCCTCAACATTGGGCACACAAACTCGCCCCTGCAACCTCAATATCTCATCATCTCCCAAAGTCATCTACTTGGCACCTCCTCTCTGCATCGTGTCTCTCAGGACACACAAATGGGGATCATCAAACTGCCGCTCCCGGAAACGCTCCATCAATGACGAGCGAGCAACTTTGCAAGCTAACACACTGCTGGGCTTAGAAATATCCAATCTCACAAATCTATTGGCCAAGGCCTGAACATCCAAGGCAAGCAGTCTCTGGCTGGACGGAATATATGCAAGACTACCCATGCTGGAGGACTTTCTACTCAATGCATTGGCCACCATATTGGCCTTCCCTGGGTGATATAAAATAGAAACAACATAATCTTTCAACAACTCCAACCACCTCCACTGTCTCAAATTCAACTCTTTCTGCTTGAACAAGTACTGAAGGCTCTTGTGATCCGTGTACACCTCACACGTCACACCATACAAATAATGCCTCAGATCTTCAAGGCATGAACAATGGCTGCCAACTCTAAGTCATGAGCTGGATAATTCTTCTCGTGGATCTTCAACTGCCTCGAAGCATATGCTATGACCTTGTCGTTCTACATCAACACTTTGCTAAGTCTGATGCGGGAAGCATCATAATATACAGTATAAGGCTCGGATCCCGTGGGCAAGACCAATACCGGTGCCGTAGTCAGGGCTGTCTTGAGCTTTTGGAAGCTTTCCTAGCACTCATATGACCACCTGAACTGGGCACCCTTCTGAGTCAATCTGGTCATCGGGGCTGCGATGGATGAAAACCCCTCCACAAAACGTCTGTAGTAACCAGCTAACCCCAAGAAGCTCCGAATATCTGTAGCTGAAGCTGGTCGAGGCCAGTTCTTGACTGCCTCTATCTTCTTCGGGTCTACCTGAATACCCTCTGCTGATATGACATGACCCAAGAATGCTACTGAACTCAACCATAATTCGCACTTTGAGAATTTAGCATAAAACTGGCTATCCCTCGGAGTCTGAAAAAACACCCTGAGGTGCTGCTCATGCTCCTCCTGACTGCGAGAGTATACCAAGATATCATCAACGAATACGATCACAAATAAATCCAAAAATGCCTGAACAGTCGGTTCATTAACTCCATGAATGCTGCCGGGGCATTGGTCAACCCAAATGACATGACCAAGAACTCATAATGCCCATACCGAGTACGAAATGTTGTCTTAGGGACATCAGACGCCCTAATCCTCAACTGATGATAACCAGACCTCAAATCTATATTTGAAAACACCCTATCACCCTAGAGTTGGTCAAACAAATCATCAATCCTCGGCAGTGGATACTTGTTCTTTATCGTCACCTTGTTCAACTGCCGGTAATCAATGCACATCCTCATCGACCCATCCTTTTTCTTCACAAACAACAGTGGTGCACCCCAAGGTGATACACTAGGTCTAATGAAACTCTTATCAAGCAAATCCTGAAGCTTCTCTTTCAACTCTTTCAACTCTGGCGGGGCCATGCGATACGTCGGAATAGAAATAGGCTGAGCGCCATGAGCCAGATCAATACAGAAATCAATATCCCTGTCGGGCGGCATACCCGGCAGGTCTGAAGGGAAAACCTCCAGAAACTCCTGAATAATAGGAACATAGTCGACAGATGGGACCTCTGTGCTGGAGTTGTGAACATATGCCAAATATGCTAAACACCCTTTCTCGACCATGTGTCGAGCCTTGACATACGAAATAACACTACGGGTGGCATGACCTGTGGTCCCTCTCCACTCAAGTCGGGGCAAGGCCAAAATCACGGTCTTGGCGTGACAATCCAAGATAGCATGATAAGGGGAAAACCAGTCCATCCCAAATATAACATCGAAGTCCACCATGTCCAAAAGCAATAGGTCGACACGAGTCTTAAGACCCTCAAATACCACTACACAAGAACGATGCACTCGGTCAACCACTATAGAATTACCAACTGTTGTGGACACATATATAGGAATACCCAGAGCCTCACTAGGCATGATCAAATAGGGTGCAAATTAGGATGACACATAAGAATAAATAGATCCCGAATCAAATAATATTGAAGCACCCATATCACAGACCAGAATAGTACCTGTAATCACATCATCAAATGACTCGGCCTCCGGCCTGGCTAGCAATGCATAGCAAGGGGATGGCCTCCACCTCTCTGAACTGCGTCTCTGGGACGATCTGCTGCGGATTGATCCCTACCTCTGGCTGTATGAGCTCCACCTTTACGCTCCCTACCTCCACCTTTATGGCATCTACCCTCGCCTCTGGCTTGCTGGACGGCATGTGGATCATCTGTTGCCTGAATCATTGGACGAAGACCCTGCTGTTGTGAACTAGTGGAAGCTCGAGGGCAATACTTGGCAATGTGCCTCGGGTCGCCGCAAGTGAAGCAAGCTCTCGGCTTCTGAGAATACCGAAGTGGTGGTGCACTGATAAGAGCTGATGGTGAACTGAAGAGCTGCTGGTCAGAATGCTGTGGCTGAGAACTACGACCACCTGCAGCACTATGTGAAGCCTGGAGTGCTGACTGGAAATGTCTCGGAGGATGGACTCTGTCATGAAAGTCCCTACCTCCAGATGAGGCACCACTAAATCTGCCAGAATGTCGAGGCCTCTTGTCTAAACCCTGACTACCTCCTCGAGCTAATGCCATCTCTACTCCGCGGGCCGCATTGGCCGCCTCCTGAAATGTAATAAAACTGCCAACCCCACATCCATCTATAGGCGAATGGGTTGAATCAATCCATTAATGAACCTCCTGACTGTCTCCCGATCTGTAAGGAGTATCACTACTGCATGGCGTGCCAAGTCAACAAATCTGGTCTCATACTGTGTAACTGTCATAGAGCCCTGCTGAAGATGCTCAAATTGTCTGCGAAGTGCCTCCCGCTGAGTGACGGGGAGAAAATTCTCCAAAAATAACTCTGCAAACTGATCCCATGTCAGAGCTGGGGACCCTGCTGGTCTAGATAGACAATAATCCCTCCACCAAGTCTAGGCGGATCCCACAAGCCTGAAAGTGCAAAAGACAACCCCATTGGTCTCCACTATCCCCATAGTCTTGAGGATCTCATGGCAGCTGTATAGAAAATCCTGGGGATCCTCCTATGAAGCACCGCTGAAAGTAGTGGTGAAAAGCTTGGAAAACCGATCAAGTCTCCACAAAACATCTGAAGACATGGCCGTCCCATCTCCGGCCTGAGCTATAATACCTGTCTGAGCTGCCACTGCGGGCTAACCAACAGAACCTGAGTCTACAGAACCTGTGTTCTACCATCTGCAAAAGAACAGAGTAGAACGACAATCAATATTTGAGAAACAGAATCGCACGACAAGAATGAACAAAGTGAAACTTCCCCTAACTCTGTAGCCTCTGGGGATAAATACAGACGTCTCTGTACCGATCCCTCAGACTCTACCGAGCTTGTCCGTGAGTTGTGAGACCCAAGTAACCTAGTGCTCTGATACCAACTTTGTCACGACCCGGATTTACCCACCATCGGAATTCATGATGGCTCCTACTGTCGAAGCTAGGCAAGCCAACCCTTATAATTATTTTAACAAACTTAATCTAAAACAAGTTAAATACTAGGATAATTAATTAAAACATGCGGAATTCTATTAATAATAGAAATAAAAAAAGGTGCGGAACAACTATCAATTATCTCTACCCAGTATCCGGTGTCACTGCTCACGGACAACTAAGGAGTACCAAATACAATAGTCTAAAAGAAATACATCATATGCCTGTTTGACACAAATAAAACCAGCTGAAAAGAAATGTATAGAAGAGTCTCGGGGCCCGCGAACGCCAGCGAACTACCTCAGAGCCTCTGGACTGAAGGATCGCTCCTGAACTATGGCTATGGTCCGTAGGCCATGTCCTGACCTGTGCACATAAAGGCACAGAAGCGTAGTATCAGCACTCTGGTAAGTGCCTGGACTAACCCCGGTGAAGTAGTGACGAGGCTAGACAGGACCTACCATAATTAACCTTTGCAATAATGATAGACAAGTTCGAGAAAGAAACATTAACAACATAATACGAACAAAACTGGGGGGGATACAAGATAAAGATAGAACCTCAGCAATAACAGTAACTCTAACTCAGCTTTTCATAATCTACTCATCTACAGTGGACGGAGCGCCACACGATCCCATTATGCAATATATAAGTGGACGGCGTGCCACACGATCCCGCGGCATCTCAGGCCGATAATAGTAGGTGGACGGTTTGCCACATGATCCCATAATGTATTTATAAGTGGACGGCGTGCCACACGATCCCATAATAAATGTATAAATGGACGGCGTGCCACACGATCCAATAATAAATGTATAAGTGGACGGCGTGCCACACCATCCCATATTATAACAAGATAATTCCAACAATCTCCTCAAAGGAGGCCCCATTAGGGAAGTTTATCCATACGAAAGTTAAACCTGGTAAGGGTACATCTATAGCCCAAAATATCCTGGAAAGGGAGGACTTAATAATAATAACTTACTCGTCCCGGCAAGGGAAGAACAATTCAACAAGAAGTCCTGGCAAGAGAAAAGTACTACACTTACTTCTTTGGATTATTCACCTTTTAACAATCATTTCATAATTTCTTTAGTGGCCAAATAACTCAATTATTTCACACCTTCCAAATTCTGAGGCAATTACGTCTTACGGTCATGTTTAACACTGATGTATAGATACTCGTCACCATGCCTATACACCATACTCAATCATTTAGCAAATAGCAATCAAATACTCTAATCCTATTCTCTCAAACCAAAGTTAGATCAAACACTTACCTCGAAGGCTTCCAATTCATTTCACGCTTCTAAGATAGCTTTACCCCTCGAATTTGCTTCAAAACCGTTCGAATCTAATCACAATTTACTCAAATGTATCAACAAATGCTAGTTAAATCAATTTGAATGCATAAGAATGAAATTCCCAAAGTTTTACTCAAAAATTCCCTAAATGCCCCCGGGCCCACGTGGTCAAAACTCGAGGTTCGAACCAAAACCGGGTTACCCATTCCCCCACGAGTTCACATATGCAATTTGTTTTGAAATTGGACCCCAAATTGAGGTCCAAATCCCCAATTTTTATGAAAACCTAGGTTCCACCCCAAATCCCCATTTTTAACCATTGAATGCTTTGATTTAACGATGAAACCATGTTACAAGATGATAAAGATTGAATAAAACTAGTAAAAGTTGACTTACAAGTAGTTTGGGGATGAAAGGGTTCGAGAGAAATCGCCTATGGTGGTTTTCGGTTTTGAAAGATATGAAAAATAAGGCTTGAATTCGTTTAAGTAAAAGTTGCAGGGGTGCAAATATCGCAAATGCGATATTAACTTCGCATTTGCGAAGTGGGAAGAAATGAGAGGGAGCTCGCAATTGCGAGAAATAGTTCACAAATGCGAACCGGGCCAGTAAAGAGAAGGGATCGCATTTGCGAGGAGAATGTTCGCAAATGCGAACTGGGTGTAGGCTGGGGGTAACTCGCATTTGCGAGATAGACTTCTCATTTGCGAAGTCCGGCTGCCAGAGGGGAATGTCGCACTTGTGATGGAAAATATCGCATTTGCGAAGGGAGGCCAAACAAAGGGGAACTAGCAATTACTAGGCAGGCTTCGCAATTGCGAAACCTGCAAACACCAGCTGATAAGAAATGCACAAAAAGAGCCTAATACCTATCCAAAACTCACCCGAGCCCTCGGGGCTCCAACCCAAACATGAACCCAACCTCAAAATCATCCTACGTACTTACTCGTACGATCAAATCGCCAAAATAAGATCTAAATCAAAGAATCAACCTCCAAAACTCATGATTTTCATTTCAAGTTCAAAACTTTCAATGTTTTCCACTTTTAGTCTAAAACACGTCAAACGACGTATGTTCTCAACCAAACTTTACAGATAGCGCTTAATGCCCATTTAAGACTTGTACCGAGTGTCGGAACCAAAATACGAGCCTGATACCATCACTTTTGATCAAATTTTCATTTCCATTTTACCTTAAGCATTTTCAAAAATAATTTCACAGAATGGCTCCGTACTCGGGCCTGGAACCTCGGATTTCGATTCCGGGAATACGCCCGGGTCCCAAATTCCATTACGAACCCTCTGGGACCGTCACATCACAGGTACGGGTCCGTTTGCCCAAAAGGTTGACCAATGTAAACTATAATAATATTATTATCAAAATTCATAGTTTTTAACACAGGGTTCAAATATTTTCACATAAAAATCTTCCAGCTTCGCGCCCGAAATGTGCACGCAAATAGAGGCAACCAAATAAGAGATTTTCAAGGCCTAAGAAGTGCAAAGAAAGGGAGAATTACAGTGATGACCCTTTGGGTCGTCACAATACTTATGAGGAAAAAGTAAAACGGACTCAAATAATCCTAATGGAACAGGACTTCAAACGAATTTATGAATCGTGGAAGTTCTCAGTTATAATCAAATTAATTGGAAAAAAAATTCTCCGTCAGTATCTAAAGACAAAGGCTCAAGCCCTGTGGAGGCCATCTAAAAACTTCTCATTAATAGATCTCGGAGAGGACTATTATACGGCTAAATTCAATAAGGAAGAAAATGCGAAAAAGGCACTCCAAAACTGACTATGGTTCATCAATGGCTTTTTCCTCTCAGTCCAAGAAATGGACACCAAACTTTGTAGCCACTCAAGTAACCCAAAGTTATACTGCTATCTGGTTGATATTACCCCAATTCCTAACGGAATTTTACGATGGAATTATACTACAAAAATTTGATGCACGTACATCCTCCACTCTAGGAGGACGTTATGAACGATTATGTGTCCAACTACCCATGGAGAAACAAGTTCAACCATATATCCTTATTGGATCACAAAAACAAATATAATGAAATAATATTCTTTGTAAATTATATGGCTGCCTTGGGCATTCAACTACCAAATTCCCTCACATAACCACTTATAACACACACACGCGCGCGACCAATAAGGAGATAAACTGAAAAAACAATATGTCCCCAACAATAGTGAATGGCAGACTGTTTCATTCCCCAGGAAAAGGACATCAACATTAAAATCAAGCATGCAGACAAGTCCCACAACATCAAAACTGCCAAGTATAAATGTCAAAATTTTCGAGGTGTCAACGGGTAAGTTTCTCAAAACTCAACACTTGAAATTAAGGGGAAAAAATCGCTCTCACCCCAATCCCTCAATAGTCCAAGGACTCTTAATAATCCTCTATTAAATTTAACTAAGAGTAATAATCCTAATGAAAGCACCATTACTAACTACTCAAACCATAATTACCACAATCCGGATCTCGAGCACCTAGATTATAACCATACCATCGGTAAAATGAATACCACTAGTGATTTGCAGGGCAAGGGCTACCCCAAGCAGACAGGTGGAAATAACGTGTCGCCTAAGAACTCTAATCTAATAGTGTATCTCTAAATATCTCCTACTACTAATGAAGGGCCTAAATAACCTACTAATAACCCTCTTACACCCAACAAAGAATTCACAAACAGAATACTCATTTACTAACCTCTCACAGTAATCATATTATGGAAGAATATATCCCAATATCATATTGCATGCAAACTAATACCCCCTCCTATGATGAACACTTGGCCAAAAGTGATCTCCATATGTCGGACGTGATATCCACAAGAGATATTGTTGAACACCATACGCAAGACCATTTCTCTTCTTTGCATATAGACTCTATCATTGCTACCCCCTCTCTTACTCCTCCAAACTCTATAGCTTGTGACCATCACCAAGTTATATTAACTACCCAGCATGCCTCGAACTCCACTCACCTTGCGAAGGAGATTTTATTTAATTCAAAACCAACGCCTCAATCGTCCTTATCCAATGGACAACCTACCTCCATTGCCACCTCATATCCCCCCCTCAACCAGTGATTTACACTCAGCCACCAAATCCACCCAACCATCAACCACAATCCTGGATAGAATTAGGCCTCATAGGCGAAGCAATTTCCTTCAACCTACATATCAACGGGCAGGAATAAGTCGTAATATCCAAAACACAAGCTACCTTGCTCAGCTTATCTCGGAGGGCATGCATTTGGCCGTGACAAACTACTTCAACCAAATGTGGATTTCAAATATCCTCCAACCACTGGTTTCTTCACCCAACCAAAATCTAACCACCAACATGCAAGAGATGTGGAACATTCCAGGGAAACCCAACAATGTGATGCCACAGAATATCCCACTCAACCTATCTTTCTTTGCTCCAGAGAAGACGTTCATGTTGAACCCCATCTTCATCCCATGGACATCCCAGACACATCCTATTCAACAGGTTCCCCCACAAAATCTGCAAGCCCAACTCAGAATCCCCCTCCTCCCATGCATGCAGAAGCCCAACATATGGACATGCAAAACCAAGAGGAACACTAAGAGGTGGAGGAAGAAGCACTCCCTCATCTTGGAGAACCCAGGGTGACATTCTCAAACCTAAGCGAAGTAAAAATACTAATCTTCAAGGAATGGCTTGACAAGAAGTGCATCATCAGTTGTCCACTCACCATGTTCAAGTGCTCGATGGATATACCTTCCCCCTTTCCCCCCTCCCTCGATCCCATAGTACGGAAGAATGTACTGATACCGGTACCCTTCCACACGAGGAACAATGCACCAGCAGCGAGGGAGAACAATCAAACACCTTCCAACCCACCCACGATGAACCAGCCATTTAACTTTATAATATGGAATGTACGGGGTGCAAAAAATGTAAACTTTCATCGAAACATTAGAGTGCTTATGGATACTCACAGACCCAGCATGGTAGCATTGCTGGAACTAGAATGGCTAACTACCTCTCAATACTGGAAGACATCAACTTCACAGAGATGATAAGGTTCCAGGAGAGGAGCAAACTGGAGGGCTGGTCAACCTTTGGAATCTCATCATCAACAACTTCACTAGGCATAACCAAGAAATCCATATCATGATTGAGGTAAAATCAAATCACATAAATTGGCTTTTTAGTTCTATCTATGCTAGCACTGATAACTATAATTGATATTTCTTATGGAATAATAAAAATATCTATAACTCCTATAAAGGTCCTTGGCTTATGGAGGAGGGAGGTTAATGATGTGATTGACTCTCAAGAAATATTAGGAGGCAGGGCAATGAACTGAAAGCGTGAAAAAAATATTTTAAAGAGCCTAAACTACTGCAAATTATTTGATGTACGTTTTAAAGGGTGTAAATTTACTTGGTCAAATCATAGAAAAAAAATGAAAAGGTCTGATAATGGAGCGTCTCGATAGAGTTTATGCTAACACGGAATGGATAGATCAATACCCTGAGGCCTCCATAATCCACCTCGCAAAAACTCACTCCGACCATACTCATTTCTCTCAAAAAGAAAAATATAGACTATATCAACAAGCCCTTCCGTTTAGAAACAATGTGGTGATCACATCTTTAGTAAATAAATATTGGGTCACAAATCATCTCATAACATCCACAAAGTTCTTTGAGAAGGATGTTAATAACTGGAGTAAAGAGGTTTTTGGTGACATTCATAGGAAAAAAAGAAAGATACTAGCAAAGCTATGTGGTATTCAACTTAGTCCAAGGTATGGCACTAGCATTTTTATTCAAGAGCTAGAAACTAACTTACATCAACTATATAATGAGATCCAAAAGCTCGAGGAGGATTATTGAAAATTACGTTCTAGAGTTATATGGATGAATGAGTCGACGCTAACACAAAACATTTCAAATCATTGTAACTAATAGGAAAAGAATTAATAAGCTTACCTTCTTTAAATATGACTCTAACAACTGGATAGATGACCCCAAATTCATAATGGATCATATGGTCAATTTTTTCAAGAACTTATTTACCACAAACCATACCCTATCCTACTAGCATACCCAAAATGGTAGCACCCACCCAAATAAACACTACCCTTTCTCGTGCCTAGATCACACGCTTATGGACTCTGAGATCAGAAAGAAATATATCCCTTCATCCTAATAAAGTTCCACGACCTGATGGCCTCCACCCCCTATTTTTTTCAAAAATACTGGAATAACATTAAAAGCAATGTTATGGACTTTTGTCATAAAGTATTTAGGGAAAGCCATATTCCAGAAGATATTAACTAGACTTACATTTTCCTAATCCCTAAATTTGAAAACGATAATAATTTAAAAATGTTTAGGCCAATAAGCCTTTATAACACTATTTACAAAATAATAGCCAATAGGATGCAGCCCATTATGCAGAATATAAT
This sequence comes from Nicotiana benthamiana, assembly GCA_034376525.1. NCBI lineage: Eukaryota > Viridiplantae > Streptophyta > Magnoliopsida > Solanales > Solanaceae > Nicotiana > Nicotiana benthamiana. The sequence goes on from CM067336.1 coordinate 121,801,697, forward strand.
TGGCCATCAACAAGCCAGCTTCATCAAGAGTAGAAGGGCTTGTGAAAATACTCTAATTATACAAGAAGTAATGAACTACATAAAAAATTCAAAAACTAAGCAAGGTAATATGATAGTCAAAATAGACCTAAAAAGGCGTTTGACAAATTGGAATGGTGATTCATCCATAGAATGTTAACCTTTTTTAACTTCTCTACTAAAATGATTAACCTAATTATGTGCTGGATCACCTCCTCTAGCTATATCATCCTTGTCAATGGCACCAAGTCTGAATCCTTCATTCTATCAAGAGGAATTAGACAAGAGGACCCTATATCACCCTACATTTTTATACTGTGTAAGAAAATGTTTTCTATAATGATCAGCCACAATGTGGATAATAAGAAATGGGACACTATTAATATTTCACATAGAAGCCCTCCTTTATCGCACATATTTTTCGTAGACAACCTTACTCTAATGGGAAAACATAATATAGAAACCGCTCACTCTATGATACGTTGCCTTGATACTTCTGCCAGTTATCAGATCAAACCATTAGCAAATCTATTTAATAATATCTAAAGAGTATCCAAAGTTAATAAAAACAACCTCTTGACCCTTTGGAATATAAAGTAGTAAAACCTTTGGTACATACCTCGGCTCTCCAGTCCTAAACGTTAGCCCAAGAACAAAAGATTATCAATTTGTCATTGATAAAATGATAAAGAAACTAAGTATTTGGAAAGCTAAGTGGCTCAACACAGCGGGGAGGTGCACCTTAGTATCCTCTACTCTAAATATAACCCCCAACCATATCATGCAATCTTCTATGCTCCACAAAGAAAACTCTAAAGGAAATCGGCAGAATTCCAACGAGACCTTCTATGGAACTCATCCCCTGACAAGAGGAAACTCCATAAGATTAATTGGAATATTGTTACAAAGGATAGTGCATGGGTGGTCTGGAGATTAAGAAAAGATGAAAGCAAAAATCTTGCCCTACTCACAAGATTAGTATGGAGACCGATTAATAATCCAGATTCCCTTTGGACTAAGGTAATCTCTAGTAAATATGCTAATACTAAGGGAAATGTGACAAGCTACCACACTTGGAAGAGCATACTTAGAGGATGATACTATTGCAATATTGGTACCAGATGGGAGACTAACAACAAGGCCCCCCTAAGTGTTTGGAAATCCAACTGGATCCCCAACGTAAGAAACCTTAGAAATGCAATCGCGGGGCCACTAATGGGGCATGAGGATAACTTTACAATAAATAAAATTAGGAAGTAGGGTGAATGGAATTTCACAAAATCACATTTGACCTTCCTACCCGAATAATTGATAGCATTACTGCAATCACACCTCCTAATGATAAATCTTAGAGTATTCACAACGTCTGGCATGTTTTCGACCTCTTCGTGTTATCAAATCATAAACGAAGAGGAAAAACAAGACATAGATTTCAGCTGGATCTGGAACTTACATTTCCCAAACAAGATCAAAATTTTCATTTGGAAGTGCTATCATAATAGACTTCTACACGATCTTATTTGGCAAAAATAGGTATTAACATCGATCCAATTTGCCCTTTTTGCAAACTCAACGAGGAAACAATTTATTACATATTCTGGGATTGTTCTACTATTAACAATTTATGGTATATTTATGGTCTCCTTCTAAAAGATAAGGCACAAAGTACTCACTGACTTGACTATATTAGGCAAAATAATAATTACTTTAGCCACTACTATCTTTTTTTGAGTGAGGTTTTTTCCTTTGCCATATAGAATATTTGGAAAAATAGGAATATTAATAACCACAATAATACTTTTCACAAAATTCATTGGACAACCGTTATTAACACTTCTCTAGAATATAAACTCGTGACTGAAAAGTACATTACAAACTCCCCTTGCAAGTCTATAACGGTAAGTTGGCACAACAACCGCAAGGTTGGCTTAAACTAAACATAATGGTGTCTTCAATGCTGATAGAAGCCAAGGTGAAATTAGAGGAATTGCTAGAAATCATGCAGGGCGCTGATTAATGGCATTCACATAAAGGTGCACACACTCTCATCTGCTCAAGTGAAACTTCAAGCACTATAGAAAGGCCTCCAGATGGTTATCACCCACATCCTGCTTCCAATAGAAATTGAAACGGACTCTTCAGAAATAAAAAACATGATTGAGCAGGACCATCCTACTTACATACGTTTAATTTCTACATGCATGTTGTTACTTCTTCAGGCGAGGCAGAAGGGGCAGGTAACCCTCAAGCATAGTTTCAGGGAAGGAAACACAGTGGCACATATTTTGGCTGAGGAAGCACTCATGCAATCCAACATAAATAAGCTTCGTCTTTTGTCTACTTCCATCGGAACCGGCAATGACACAGTATCAAATGGACATGGAGGGTTTTTATTCTGTAAAAATTACTTTTGCTACTACTTGCACTAAGTTGGTTGCGTTATAAAATGTTGATGCCTTAGAAGGCTGTAGTGCAAATGTAAGTGCCAATTGCCATAGTTTGGGTTGTAATATGTCAGAACCTGACACTTAGCTATTATTAATATATTTCCTACTGTTAAAAAAAAGAAAAAAAAAGTGGTAACCAGAAGTTTTGTTAAAGTTTTGGCTTGAAGTTATAGCCAATTTGAATACTTTTGCGATGTGGACCTTGTAGTGTAGTTTTTATCCTTGTCGTCTCTTACTTTTTCTATTGAAGCACTTTGAATTTATAGCAAAATGTAATGAGTGTTCTAGAAAAAAAAAATTATTTTATGGAAGTTTCGCATAAAATTAGGAGGAGATTATTTTTAAAAAACAAAAGGCATGATGGAGTGTTTCTTCTACCGTCCTCTCTCCTTTTTCATTGAAGTACTTTAAATTTAAAGAAAAAAATGATGAGAATGCTTTAGTAAAAAATTGCTTTTAAGGAATTTAGCATAAATACAAGGAGATTAAATACAAAATATATGTTTAATATGGGAGTACTTGGAGGACCAAACGAAAAGAATGAAAACAAACTAAGTACAAAAGGAAAAAAAGAAAAGAACAATTTACGAGAAAGAGAAAGCAAAGAATAATTAATTAGTTTATTCTATGTATAGAGTCGGTCAAAATGGGAGTTTTCAGTTACTTGAAGTCTTTTTATCTTTAATTACGTATTTATTTATTTAATTTTTATAAATAAAATAGAATCCACATAGAAAAAGTTATATACAAATTTAACTTATGTATCATAATGCATAAAGATATATATTTAGTTCACATATTTTATTTAGACATAGTAAGCCTTTTCACTTTTCAATGTAACTCCTTTTAGCTTTCCACTGGTAATACATTAAGTGTACTATTTTTTCATATATTCTACGAATTATATATGGTCTTTTTTGAAAATCTTTGTGTCACTGTATAAATATACTATTAAAATTCCTTTTTCTCATATCATTGTTCTTTTAATTTGGTATACTTGCTCAACAGGTAAAATAGATAGGCAAGTATAATTCTCTTTGACGTTAATTCCGTTTTCATCTTTTCTTAATTGTTTTTTGAAAATATATTCAAGTTAAATTATTGTATTATAGTTATTATTGTTTAGAGAGTATAGAACTCTTGTCCGCTCTCGTGCATATTTTTTTTAAGCTTTTATTTTTGGTTTCTTACTTCTTACCTATTGTATAATAATTAATTTTGATATTTTACATTACCCCTACGAATTAATTATCCAACCATGTAAATCATAGTTAAGAAAACTTTCTCAATGAAAATCTAATAAAACTGAAGCAAAAAGAAAGGTGAACAGATTTGAAGAAAAAATTTATATATATATTAAAGCAAGAAAGTTATTATATATAATCTACATTGTGATTAAGCCAAGTGGCATATGGAGAAAGGCGACTTGGCATTTTAGGATAATTAATTGGAAGAACTTAATGATAATCTATATAAAGAATTCGAATGGATAATCCAATTCTAATCAATGAAATTTCCAAATGGTAACTTTGTACCATAATAAGAAATGAGCTTATATTTTGGAATCTGTTCGCAAGTACATTTATTAATTGGATTTTCATCTAATTAAAATTAAGAGCCCGTTTGGCTTAGCCGATTTACATAGTTGATAAGCATTAGATGCTGGAAAGTATTTTTAAGTGCTGAAACTGATTTAAAAAATAAGCAATTACGTGTTTGGATAAAAGTGCTGAAATTAATAATAAGCAACTGAAGAACTGGGTATACAAAGAGTTTTGTTTAGAAAGAATTATTTTAAGGATATAATAGTAAATATTTTGGTCAAACCGTAAGTGCTAATAAGCTGGAATTTGATAAGTTGGGAGAGACCAACTTATGGCTTTTGGCTTATAAGCACTTAACTTATATGCACTTTTAATTTTACAAAATGCGTAAATAAGCCAAAAAATGCTTGTATGTCAATTTGACCAGCTTATAAACTTAGCCAAACATCCCTAAGTACTTAATAATTAAATTAATAGCATTGCTTTAGTATAATCAAATTAATTGAATTTTACATGTATACAAATTGAAAGCCAAACCTCTTAGCATCGATTTTTATATTTTTGAAGAAAAAATAAAATGTTTTAGTAGTGTAAAGTTATTACCAAACTACATTTTGTATTTATACCATTTTCAAATTACACAAAGATCAAAATTACAAAAATGAATTTGAGCTAATTTATCTAAATGGAGGTGACCATCTAATCTAAGATAGGTGATTTTATGGATGTCACGACCCCAACCTGATCGTGATGGCGCCCGGCTACGAGGTTGGGCAAGCCCGACCAAACCACAACCCAAAACAGCATTCTAACCCAAAGAAGAAATTTAAGATAACACAGCGAATTTAATATCAGATTCCCAACTAGGAATAGACAATGCCAATAAAATGCAGCTAAGTAAGAACAATAATCCTCCAAAAACCGAGGAGTCACGAGTACAGAGCCTCTAACAAAACAGGATACAAGTCTGAACGGAAATGATACAAAGTCTGACAAATAGCAATATGAACATGTCTGATAGAGACAGAGTAAGTGGTCCTGCGGACGCTGAGCAGCTACCTCAATACTCTGAATAGCTCAGGAAGTCGACAGCAGCCGTACTAGGTCTCTAGAGCACCTGGATCTGCACACAAGGTGCAGGGAGTATGGGGTGAGTCTATCAACTCAGCGAGTAATAAGCATGTATAAAAATTCGAAGATAAAAAAGCACGAAATAACATAAAATGAAGCTATCTAGCAGTTCTATACAGTACCGGTCACAGATATGTACAGAACAAGCAACAGTAAATAAATGTACGAGATGCAATGCAATGCATGACACTGTGGAACGTGCAGCCCGATCCATATGGGTACCCGCGCCCACTCTGGTGGTTCAGACTCCGGAGGGGCTCCTACAGCCCAAGCGCCATATCATATAGTGCCAATAGTTACCATTGTTTCCATTATAATATACGGTGTCAATAGTTACCACTGTTTCCATTTATAATACATGGTGCCCATAGTTACCGCCGTCTCCATTTATAATACACGGTGCCTATAGTTACCACCGTCTCTATTTATAATACACGGTGCCCATAGTTACTACCGTTTCGATTTAATATAATGTACAGTCCAGAAATAGTGAGATAGTACTCATCGGCCTGAAGTATCATTTAAAAATCATTTAAGTTTTCAAAATGTATAAATATGGCTGAGTTTGCAAAAATAGTATTTAAACCTGGTCTGAATTCAAATAAATATGCAAATCATGATAATTATGAGATAACGATCCCTGAAGGATTCTACAAGTCGGCACAAGGCCCCAAACATGGCATCAAGCCCACATATCATCAATATAGTATGCGAAGCAGTCGCCAACATAGTACAATTTATCCCTCGGATTGGACCGAATCACAATTTCCAACATATACGACCCCGCACTAGCCATGGAGTGTGTGTCTAGCCTCATAATAGCATCACAATGTGATATACCGGGGTTTCAAACCCTCGAGTCATCATCTACACTCATTACTCACCTCAAGCCAGCCACAAACTAGATCGCCTTTCCCTCGAGAATCAACCTCCCCGGATGCCAAATTTGGTCAAAACCAATAGGAATACGTCAAAATAGGCCATGGAATATAATCCAATCGAAATAACTCGAAATACACCCAAAACTACGAAGTTGGCAAAACCCAAGCCCTGGTCAACTTCTCGAAAAATTATTAAATTTACATTTTCAGAATCCTCGTCTCGCCAAGAGTCCGTGCATATAAAATTCATCAAAATCAGAGTTCAATTGCTCCTCCAAATCCCCAATTTTCATTTGAAATTCCAAGCCTTAGTTCTTCCCCAATTTAATTTGATTCCAGAAATTTAAGGGTTAAATTCATGTTTAAAAGATGTTTTGAGTCCATAAAACTGAGCTCTAGTTAATCCCCTTCGAATCCCTCTTCAATTTGCTCAAAAAGCTCTCTAAGATGTACAACAATGGAGGAAATATGGTGGGTTCGCGACTGAAATGTTTTACACTTAGCAGATCTGCTAAGGTGCCTAACCCTACACGAACGCGAAGCCCCATCGCATTCGCGATGACAAAAAATTCCTCCTGCCAAAACTGCCATTCGCGAACGCGGCTCCATCTCGCGAACGCGAAGGCCCTCGGTCCTACAATTACGCGAACGCGAACGCGAAGGGCAATTGACCTAGAAATTCTATGCGTGCCCAATACTCTACATGAACGCGATCCCTGTACGTGAACACGATGACAACCTTCCAGCCTCCCAAATCTCCTCTACGCATTCGCAACTTACCCCAGCGAACGCGAAGAGTGTTTTCCTGCAACACCAACAGCTGAACACCAGCAACCTTCTTAGTCCAAAAATAGCCCGATTGACCATCTGAAATCACCCCGAGGCCTCCGGGACCTCAACCAAAGGTACCAACATGAACAATTACCTCATTCAAACTTGCTCGAAGCATAAAAATACTAACATTAACATCAAAAGTCACCAAACTCCTCGAATTCAAGCCTAAGTTAACAAGAACTTTTCCAAATTCGCATTCGATCCAAAACCTGACCTAAATACCTCCGAATGACCTTAAAATTTGTAGACATATCCAAAATAACCTAAAGAAGCTACTGAAATTTTGGGAATTCCATTCCGACCCCCAGATCAAAATCACACCTATCAACCGGAATTCACCAAAATTCGAACTTAGCCAATTCAAGCCTAATTCTACACCGGACCTCAAATTAAATTCTGGTTTTTCTCCCAAGTCATAAATCACCATCCGAAAATAGTGGAATCATCGAAAATCCATTCCGATCCCTCTAACTCACAAGTCAACGACCGGTTGACTTTTCCAACTTAAGCTTTCCTTAAAGAGACTATTGGTCTCATTTGTAACCAAATTCAACCCAACTCACTTCAAACTCACCAAACACATATATCAATACACGGAGAAATATAATACGGGGATAACGGGGCTGAAATACAAAAGACGACGGGTCGGGTCGTCACAATGGATGATTTTGAGTGGAGTTTTATTTTTTTGTATGTTTAGGAACTGTTGGGTTTATGTATTTAATTAATAAACTAAATAATTAAAAGAGGGTGAATGAGAAATGGAGGGAAATGAAATTTTTGAGTGAAATTTCAAGTTTCCCTCTCTTGGCATATGGACATTGTCCCATATGGGAAGAGGAAGAGATTTTGTATGGGTTTATAAACAATTGTTCTTCTTCTAGCTCTTAAAGAATTGAGAAGAAAGCAAGCCTCGTGCCTTCGTCGTTGTCGTCGTCGCTCGGCTTCGGCTTCGATTTCGTATTTGGTCAAATGATTGATTGATTAATTTTTTGGACCAAATTTATTTGTTAATAATAAAATATTAACAAAAATATGTTATTAAATATTTGTTAATAACATAATATTAGTATTAAATATTAAATATTAAATTCAATCTATTTTTCTGCTTTTTGTAACAAAAAATTAACTACCCATCAATATTTCCTCTTTATTTTCCCTCTTTATTGTTGAGTAAATAGCCATTTATGTAATGGCATTTATGCTGTGGAAGTTTTGCAGAAACAGCCATTCTGAAGAGTTTCACCTCTTCAGATTCCAGCCCAAATTTTGGTTATAAATACAACACTATTCTTCTCAGAATTTCACTACGAATTTATGAGTTTTCTCTCCTTCTTCTGCATACTTTTAGCATAAAAACAAAGCAAAAAGTAAGTGTGATTTTGCTACTGATCTTTGTGTTCGCTGAAACACTGCGTTTGGAGTACCATTCACCAGTGTGTAATTCGTTCTATCCTAGGAGGAAATAATCCATAACCTTGGGTGCTAGAAGGGGGCTAAATTCCTTAAGGAGATACTGTAAATTCAGTGGGCTCTAATTGTTTATGATCATTTTGTTTTATGTCATTTCTGTTTATCATAATTTCTGTTTATATTAATTTATATTTCCAGAATTATTTTAAAATTACAGTTTACTAACAAGCTTAAGGAATTTAATATATTTTTGTATTTTTATTATTATTTTCTGGAGAGTAAAACCTTTGTGGTTTTGTACTCTATTAAAATCTACGTGATTTTAACATTGGTGTCATTCTTTTATAGAAATGACTAATGAGAATGAGAACCAAGCTGTTCTAATGGTGATAGCCAATGCGTCAATGAGCCGAACACCGGCAGCATTGGCACCGGTGGAGAAACCTGAAAAAAATTTCGGGAGTGATTTCAAGCGCTGGCAGCAAAAGATGTTCTTCTATTTGACTACCTTAAGTCTTCAGAAGTTCATCAAGGAAGATGTTCCTGTGCTGGCCGATGATACTCCTGATAATGAACGCTTGCTCATGACTGAGGCGTGGAAGCATTCAGATTTCTTGTGCAAGAATTATATTCTTAGCGGGCTGGAGGATGCTTTATATAATGTCTACAGTGGCGTGGAAACGTCAAAAGAACTGTGGACTGCGCTTGAAAGGAAGTATAAAGCTGAAGATGCCGGGTTAAAAAAGTTCGTGGTTGCAAAGTTTTTGGACTATAAAATGGTAGATAGCAAATCTGTTATTACTCAAGTCCAAGAACTGTAGATGATTATTCACGATCTCCTTGCTGAAGGTAAAAATCAAATTAATATTGATGTTGAAAGTAGTAATCTTAGTACTCATACTAACGGATATTTCATTGAAGGTCTTGTCATCAATGAAGCATTTCAAGTAGCAACAACGGTTGAGAAGTTGCCTCATTTGTGGAAGGAATTCAAAAACTACTTAAAACACAAACGTAGGGAGATGTCTCTTGACGATCTCATTATTAGATTGAGAATTGAAGAGGACAACAAAGCTGTTGAAAAAAGAGGTCGTGGAAGTTCAACAATAATGGGAGCAAATATTGTTGAAGAGAAGAAGAAGAAGAGAAAGAAAGCTTCTGGTCCAAAATACAACCCAAGTATGAAGCGGTTCAGTAAAAATTGCTACAACTACGGAAAAACCGGACACAAATCTATGTAGTGCCGTGCTCTGAAGAAAGACAAGAAGAAGGGTCAAGCAAACATGGTATAAAAGCATGATGATGTTGATGACTTATGCACCATGCTTTCCGAATGCAACTTAGTGGGAAATCCTAAAGAGTGATGGATTGATTCTGGGGCCACTCTCCATGTTTGTGCTGTCAAGGAAGCTTTTGCTACTTATGTTCCTGTTAGACCCGATGAGACAATTTCCATGGGAAATGCTGCAAAGGACAAGATTGAAGGATGTTGGAAGATATTTCTAAAAATGACTTCCGGTAAAGTTGTGACTTTGAACAATGTCCTTCATGTTCCCGAAATTAGGAAAAATTTAGTCTCTACTGGACTTCTTGTTAAGAATGGATTTAAGTGTGTTTTTGTTTCCGATAAGGTTGTAATAAGTAAGAATGAAATGTTGTAGGAAAAGGTTACCTCACTGAGGGCCTTTTCAAGCTGAATGCAATGGTTGTGGAGAATAATAATAAAATTTCATCTTTGTCTTACTTGCTTGAGTCAGTAAATTATGGCATATATGTTTGGGTCATGTTAATTATAAAACCTTATGGAAAATGATTAATTTGGAAGTATTGCCTAATTTTGAATGTGACAAATCAAAATATCAAGTATGTGTGGAATCCAAGTATGTTAAACATCCTTATAAGTCAGTTGAAAGGAATTCAAATACTTTAGACTTAATTCACACAGATATTTATGATATGAAGTCAATACCATCTCGCGGTGGAAAGAAGTATTCCATAACTTTTATTGATGATAGTACTAGATATTTCTATATTTACTTAATTAATAGTAAATATGAAGCAATAGACGCACTCAAGCAATACAAAAATGAAGTTGAAACACAACTTAACAAGAAAATGAAAATGATAAGAAGTGATAGGGGTGGTGAATATGAATCTCCTTTTGAACAAATATGTTTAGAACATGAAAATATTCATCCAACAACAGCCCCTTACACGCCCCAATCCAATGGGATTGCAGAAAGAAAGAATCGTTCATTAAAGGAGATGATGAACGCGTTATTGATAAGTTCTGGTTTGCCACAGAACTTGTGGGGGGAATCCGTTCTCATGGCTAGCCGAATACTAAATCGAGTACCCCATAGCAAAACACAATCAATTCCATATGAGAAATGGAAATGAAGGAAGCCCAACTTGAATTATTTTAAAGTGTGGAGGTGTTTGGCAAAAGTGCAAGTTCCTAAACCCAAAAGGATAAAAATAGGACCGAAAAATTTTGATTGTGTTTTCATATGATATGAAACTACTAGTAAAGCATATCGATTTCTGGTTCATAAATCAGAAAATCCCGACATTCACAATAATACGGTTGTAGAATCAGATAGTGCTGAATTCGTTGAAAATATATATCCATATAAAAAGGAATGTGAGTCGATTGGTGAAGGATTTAAACGACCTCGGGAAGAAACAAAAGAAAGTACACTTAACCAGGATGATCCAAGACGTAGTAAACGTCAAAGAACGTCTACTTCATTTGGACCAGATTTTGTGACTTTCTTATTGGAAAATGAGCCTCAAACATTTAAAGAAGCTATGTCTTCTTCGGAATCATTGTTATGGAAAGAGGCAGTCAATAGTGAAATTGAATCCATACTGAACAACCATACATGGGAATTGGTTTATCTTCCTCCTGGAAATAAACCGTTGGGTTCTAAATGGATCTTTAAGAGGAAAATGAAAGATGATGGCACTATTGACAAAAATAAGGCAAGACTTGTGGTCAAAGGGTATAGACATAAAGAAGGTCTTGACTATTTTGATACACACTCTCCAGTTACAAGAATTACGTCCATACGAATGTTGGTAGCGTTAGCTGCAATTTATGGTCGTGAAATTCATCAAATGGAGATGAAGACGGCCTTCTTAAATGGAGAGTTGGAGGAAGAAATTTACATGGAATAACCTGAAGGGTTTGTGGTTCCAGGTAAAGAAAAGAAGGTCTGTAGACTTGTTAAGTCCCTTTACGGACTAAAACAAGCACCCAATCAATGGCATACGAAATTTGACCAAACAATATTGTCAAATGGGTTTAAGATAAATGAATATGATAAATATGTGTACATTAAAAATGTTCCAAATCACATAGTTATTGTTTCCTTATATGTGGATGATATGCTCATAATGAGTAATGACATTGTCAACGTAAATGCTACTAAACGTATGCTAACTAGAAAGTTTGATATGAAAGACTTGGGGGTTACGGATTTAATTATGGGAATTAACATCCATATGACTTCTCAAGGTCTGAAATTTTCACAATCTCATTATATTAAGACAGTACTTGAAAAACTCAAGCACTTGGGCTTTGAAGTTGCAAAGACTCAAATTGACATGAATCTTGCATTAGCAAAGAACAAAGGCCAAAGCATATCACAATTGGATTATGCTCGTGTGTTGGGATGCTTAATGTACATCATGAATTTTACACGAACAAATATAGCTTGTGCTATAAGTAAATTGAGTCGATATACGAGTAATCCAGGTCAATCTCATTGGATGGCCATGAAACGAGTTTTGGGGTATTTAGTACATACCCAGGGCTTTCCTTTGCACAATAGTAAATATCCTGCAGTCATTGAGGGATACTTTGATGCAAATTGGATCACCAGATCAACTGATTCTAAGTCCACAAGTTGATATGTGTTCACTATTGGTGGAGGAGTAGTATCTTGGAAGTCGTCCAAACAAACTTGTATTGCCCGCTTGGAGGAGCGGTATCATAGAAGTCGTCCAATCAAACTTGTATTGCCCGCTCTACAATGGAGGCTGAATTCATAGCCTTGGATAAAATCGGTGAAGAAGCTGAATGGCTCCGGAATTTCTTGGAAGATATTCCATTTTGGCCCAAACCGTTGACACCAATATGCATACACTGTGATATTCAAGCGGCAATTGGAAGGGCTGGGAGCATTATGTATAACGGTAAATCTTGTCATATATGACGAAGACATAAAACCATTAGACAATTACTCTCTAGAGGAATTATCACAATTGACTATGTAAAGGCAAGTGATAATGTGTCGGATCCACTTACAAAAGGCCTAACTAGAGAGGTAGTTGAGAAGTCATCAAGGGGAATGGGACTGTGGCCGAGAACAAGTCATAGTGGCGGTAACGCTACCTAGAAGACTAGAGATCCCAAGATCAAGGTTCAAAGAGATCAAACAAAGCCATTTATGATGGTTCAACATTGTCAACTAAACTTTTGGTCCATTCCCGTGATGAGACAATGTTCAATACAAAGGATAAAGCATTAAGGCTTTTTAATGATTTCTAAGTTTGATACGGGGTATATCAAATAGTGTATCTATGGGATGACACATTTAGGAATCACCTATGTAAGTGTGAAGTGTTAGCCGCTTCAAGGAGAATTTTGTAAGGCGAGTTCTCTATGCACTTATGAAATCAGGCGGTGTTCATGGCTGAAACGGACACAACATGAGAACCAAAGACGGTTAAGGGTTGGTTGTGTGACTTGTGGTTGTCTAGGGTATACACCAAAGTTTGACGGTTCAAAGATATCAAATCTACCGATTGATCGAGTATATCCGACATAAGCTCACTACGGAAAGTTCAAAGGGAAACCCACTTATCCAGATGCAATTAATCCTTGCTTGCGAATCACACAGTTTGTCATGCATACTTCCGCAAAATAGCCATTCCCCATACATGTGGGGGATTTTTGGGTTTATATATTTAATTAATAAATTAAATACATAAAAGAGGGTGAATGGGAAATGGAGGGAAATGAAATTTTGAGTGAAATTTCGAGTTTTCCTCCCTTGGCTGTCACGACCCAGATTTTCCCACCATCGGGAGTCATGATGATGCCTACTGTCAAAGCTAGGCAAGCCAACACTTTAAATCATTTTCACAAAAACCTTATTCTAAAACAATATAAATACTGAAATAATTAAATAAAACCACGCGGAAAACTTTTATCAACAATTGCAATGATAAAGTGCGGAAATTAATAACATGTCTCTACCCTGTATCTGGTGTCACTACTCACGGACGACTAAAAGAGTACTAAAAAGAACAGTCTGAAAGAAATACATAACATGTATGTTTTGATACAATAAAAATAAACTGGAAGAGATAGAGGAGACTCAGGGCCCGTGAACGCCAGCGAACTACCTCAGAGTCTTTGGACTGAAGGATCGCTCCCTAACTACTTAGCGGTCTGTAAGTTATGTCCTAACCTGTGAACAAAAGGTCACAAAAGTGTAGTATCAGCACAACCGACCCCATGTGCTGGTAAGTGTCCGGCCTAACCTCGGCGAGGTAGTGTTGAGGCTGAACCGGACCTACCACAATAAACCTGTACAGATATATGTGCAATAACAGAAAGAGAACAAGAATTTAAATAGATAATGGGGAGGGGACATGCTGGGGGTGTAACAGTTCAATTATTACTTCAAAAACAGGAAATGGAACTGAATATATAATAATAAATAGAGAAAGCCTGTGAATCAGCACTGCACAACACCATCCTCCGTGCTTTTACTCTCATTTCTCACCAAAAATGTTAAATATAATGCACGGCATCACCCTTCGTGCTTTTACTCTCATTTCTCATCCAGGTTGTCAAATATAATGCACGACATCGCCCTTCGTGCTTTTACTCTCAATATACAGTGCACGACATCACCCTTCGTTCTTTTACTCTCAAATACATAGTGCACAGCATCACCCTTCGTGCTTTTAATATCTCTTCGTCACCCAATCAATGGTCACAACCAAACGGGAACGGAATATTTAACAAGACAAGATATCCCGGCAAGGGAGAATAGCTCAACAATAAATCCCGGCAAGGGAATACAGCTCAACAATAAGTCCCGGCAAGGGAAAACTGCTCAACAATAAGTCCCGGCAAGGGAAAGTACCAAAATTCCTTTTTAGTTCATTTGCTTCTCAACTATCACTTCATAGTTCATTTAACAAGTAATTATCACAATTGTTCACTTCTTTCGAAATTTTAATAGCAATTATGACTCACGGTCATGCTAGACTCGGGCGCATAGGTAACCATCACCATACCTATACACCAACTCCACATAGCACATAGCAAATATTAACCTAATCCACTTCCTTCAAGCCAAAATTAAATCAAACACTTACCTCGAATCCGAAACAGACTAACCGTCCGTCTGGGGGTGAAATACTATACTCAACTGGACCTGGGTGCCCAACTCATGTTGCACCGCACTCCAAAAATACGAGGTAAACAGCGGACCACAGTCCGAAATAATATATATGGGCACCCATGAAGGCGAACGATCTCCCTGATATAAATCTCAGCATATCTCTTGAATGAATAGGTAGTGGCAACTAGGATAACCCATATGGCATCAAACGTTTTCCAAGTCATCGGAAGGCCAGTAATAAAATCTATGGTGATTCTCTCCCACTTCCACTCGAGAAGCTCAATCCTCTGAAATAACCGACCTGGACTCTGATGCTCGTACTTAACCTGCTGATATTTCAGATAACGAGCCACATATGTAACAATGTATTCTTCATTCTGCGCCACCAATAATGCTGTCTTAAATCATGATACATCTTCACGGCGCCCGGGTGAATAGAATACCGAGAACTGTAGGCCTCTACTAAGATCAACTCTCGAATACCATCAACATTGGGCACACAGACTCACCCTTGCAACCTCAATACTCCATCATCTCCCAAAGTCATCTCCCTGGCACCTCCGTGTTGCACCGTGTCTCTCAGGACACATAGATAGGGATCATCAAACTGCGCTCCCGGATACGCTCAATCAATGACGAACGAACAACCGTGCAAGCTAACACCCTACTGAGAAATATCCAATCTCGCAAATCTATTGGCCAAGGCATGAACATCCAAGGCAAGCGCTCTCTGGATGACCGAAATATATGCAAGACTACCCATGCTGGCGGTCTTTCTACTCAATGCATCGGCACCACATTGGCCTTTCCCGGGTGGTATAAAATAGAAACATCATAATCTTTCAACAACTCCAACCACCTCCGCTATCTCAAATTCAACTCCTTCTGCTTGAACAAGTACTGAAGGCTCTTGTGATTCGTGTACACCTCACACGTCACACCATACAAATAATCCCTCCAGATCTTCAAGGCATGAACAATGGCTGCCAACTCTAGGTCATGAACTGGATAATTCTTCTCATGGATCTTCAACTGTCTCAAAGTATATGCTATGACCTTGCTGTTCTGCATCAACACTGCGCCAAGCCTGATGCGAGAAGCATCACAATACACAGTATAAGGCCCGGTTCCCGTGGGCAAAACCAATACCGATGCCGTAGTAAGAGCTGTCTTGAGCTTCTGGAAGCTCGCCCTGCACTCGTCTGACCACCTAAACTGGGCATCCTTCTGGGTCAATCTAGTCATCGGGGCTGCGATGGATGAAAACCCCTCCACGAAACGTCTGTAGTAACCAGCTAACTCCAAGAAGCTCTAAATCTCTGTAGCTGAAGCTGGTTGAGACCAGTTCTTGACTGCCTCTATATTCTTCGGGTCCACCTGGATACCCTCTGCTGATACGACATGACCCAAGAATGTGACTGAACTCAACCAAAATTCGCACTTTGAAAACTTAGCGTATAATTGGCTATCCTTCAGATCTGAAGAACCACCCTGAGGTGCTGCTCATGCTCCTCCTGGCTGCGGGAGTATACCAAGATGTCGTAAATGAATACAATCACAAATAAATCCAAATAAGGTCTGAACACTCGGTTCATCAACTCCATGAATGCTTTCGGGGCATTGGTCAACCCAAACGACATGACCAAAAACTCATAATGCCCAAGTCGAGTATGCAATGTTGTCTTAGGTACATCAGACGCCCTAATCCTCAGCTGATGATAACCATAACTCAAATCTATCTTTGAGAACACCGTGGCAACCTGGAGCTGGTCAAATAAATCGTCAATCCTAGGTAGTGGATACTTATTCTTTATCGTCACCTTGTTCAACTGCCGATAATCGATGTACATACTCATCGACCCGTCCTTTTTCTTCACAAACAACACTGGTGCACCCCAAGGTGACACACTGGTCTAATGAAACCCTTATCAAGCAAGTCCTGAAGCTCCTCCTTCAACTCTTTCAAATCTGGAAAGGCCATGCAATACGGTGGAATAGAAATAGGCTGAGTGCCAGGAGCCAGATAAATAGAGAAATCAATATCCTTATCAGGCAGCATACCCGGCAGGTTTGAAGAAAAAACCTCGGGGTACTCCCGAACAATAGGAACAGAGTCAATAGATGGAACCTCTGCGCTGGAGTCGCGAACATACGCCAAATATGCTAAAAACCCCTTCTCAACCATACGTTGATCCTTGACATACGAAATAACACTATGGGTGGCATGACATGGGGTCCCTCTCCACTCAAGTCGGGACAAATTTGGAAAGGCCAAAGTCACGGTCTTGGCGTGACAATCCAAGATAGCATGATACGGGGACAACCAGTCCATCCCCAATATAACATCAAAGTCCACTATGTCTAAAAGCAATAAGTCGACATGGGTCTCAAGACATTCAAATACCACCACAGAAGAACGATGCACTCGGTCAACCACCGAAGCATTCAGAATTTTTTGTGCATTAATTATATTCTAAGCGGGCTAGAGGATGCTTTGTATAATGTCTATAGTTGCGTGGAAACGTCAAAAGAAATGTGGACTGCGCTTGAAAATAAATATAAAACTGAAGATATCAGGTTGAAGAAGTTCGTTGCTACAAAGTTTTTGGACTATAAAATGGTAGATAGCAAGTCTGTTACTACCCAAGTCCAAGAATTGCAAATGATTATTCACAATCTCCTTGCTGAAGGTATAAATCAAATTAATATTGATGTTGAAAGTAGTAATCTTAGTATTTTTAATAACAGAAAGTTTATTGAAGGTTTTGTCATCAATGAAGCATTCCAAGTAGCAGAGATGATTGAGAAGTTGCCTCCTTTGTGGAAGTACTTCAAAAACTACTTGAAAGACAAATGCAAGGAGATGCCTTTTGAAGATCTCATTGTTTGGTTGAGAATCAAAGAGGACAACAAAGCTGCTGAAAAGAGAGACCGTGGAAATTCAACAATAATTGGAGAAAATATTGTTGAAGAGAACAAAAAGAGAAAGAAGGCTTCAGCTCTAAAATACAACCCAAGTAAGAAGCGGTTCAGTGGAAACTGCTACAATTGTGAAAAAATCGGACACAAATCTACGAAGTACCATGCTCAGAATAAAGACAAGAAGAAGGGTCAAGCAAACATGGTTGAAAAGCATGATGATGTTGATGACTTATGTGTCATGCTTTTCGAATGCAACTTGGGGGACAATCCTAATGAGTGGTGGATTGATTCTGGAGCCACTCGCCATGTTTGTGCCGTTAAAGAAGCTTTTGCTACTTATGCTCTTGTTGGACCCGATGAGACAATTTCTATGTGAAATACTACAAAGGCCTTGATTGAAGGATATGCAAAGCTATTTCTTAAAATGACTTCCGGAAAAGTGGTGACTTTGAACAACGTCCTTCATGTTCCCGAGATTAAGAAGAATTTAGTCTCTACTGGACTTCTTGTTAAGAATGATTTTAAATGTATTTTTGTTTTCGCTAATATTGTAATAAGTAAGAATGAAATGTTTGCAGGAAAAGATTATCTCAGTGAGGGCCTTTTCAAGCTGAATGTAATGGTTGTGAAAAATAATAATAAAATTTCAGCTTCGTCTTACTTACTTGAGACAAATGAATTATGGCATACACGTTTGGGTCATGTCAATTATAAAACCTTATGAAAAATAATTAATTTGGAAGCATTGCCTAAGTTTGAATATGACAAATCAAAATCTGAAGTATCTGTGGAATCTAAATATGTTAAACATCCTTATAAGTCAGTTGAAAGGAATTCAAATCCTTTAAACTTAATTCACATAGATATTTGTGACATGAAGTCAATATCATCTCGCGGTGGAAAGAAGTATTTCATAACATTTATTGACGATAGTACTCGATATTTATATGTTTACTTACTTAATAGTAAAGATGAAGCAATAGACGCATTCAAGCAATTCAAAAATGAAGTTGAAATGCAACTTAACAAGAAAATCAAAATGATAAAAACTGATAGAGGTGGTGAATATGAATCTCCTTTTGAACAAATATGTTTAGAATGTGAAGTTATTCATCAAACAATGGCCCCTTATATGCCCCAATCCAATGGGATTGCAGAAAGAAAGAATCGTTCATTATAGGAGATGATGAACGCATTATTGATAAGTTCTGGTTTGCTACAGAACTTTTGGAGGGAAGCCGTTCTTACGGCTAGCTGAATACTAAATCGAGTATCCCTTAGCAAAACAAAATCCATTCCACATAAAAATGAAAAGGAAGGAATCCCAACTTTAATTATTTTAAAAGTGTGGAGGTGTTTGGCAAAAGTACAAGTTCCTAAACCCAAAAAGGTAAAAATAGGATTGAAAACCATTGATTGTGTTTCCATAGGATATGCGACTAATAGTTAAACATATCGATTTATGGTTCATAGATCATAATATTCCGACATTCATAATAATACGGTTGAAGAATCAGATAGTGCTGAGTTCTTTGAAAATATATATCCATATGAAAAGGAATATGAGTTGATTGGTGAAGTATCTAAATGACCTCGGGAAGAAACAAAAGAAAGTACAATTAACCAGGGGGATCCAAGATGTAGTAAACATCAAAGAACGTCTACTTAATTTGGACCAAATTTTGTGGCTTTCTTATTGGAAAATGAGCCTCAAATATTTAAAGAAGCTATGTCTTCTTCGAAATCATTGTTATGAAAAGAGGCAGTCAATAGTGAAATAGAATCCATACTGAACAACCATACTTGGAAATTGATTGATCTTCCTCCTAGAAATAAATCGTTGGATTCTAAATGTATCTTTAAGAGGAAACTGAAAGATTATGGCACTATTGACAAGTATAAGGAAAGACTTGTGGTCAAAAGGTATAGACAACAAGAAGGTCTTGACTCTTTTGATATATACTCTCCAGTTATAAGAATTACATCCATACGAACGTTAGTAGCGTTAGCTGCAATTTATGGTCTTGGAATTCATCAAATGGATGTTAAGACAGCCTTCTTAAATGGAGAGTTGGAGGAAAAAATCTTCATGGAACAACCTGAAGGGTTTGTGGTTTCAGGTAAAGAAAAGAATTATGTAGACCTGTTAAGTCCATTTACGGACTAAAACAAGCACTCAAATAATGGCATGCGAAATTTGACAAAATAATATTGTCAAATGGGTTTAAAATAAATGAATGTGATAAATATGTGTACATTAAAAATGTTCCAAATCACATAGTCATTATTTGCTTGTATGTGGATGAAATGCTCATAATAAGTAATGACATTTCCAACATAAAGTCTACTAACCGTATGCTAACTAGCAAGTTTGATATGAAAGATTTGGGAGTTGCTGATTTAATTCTGCGAATTAAGATCTTTTAGACATTTCAAGGCCTGGCATTGTCACAATCTCATTATATTAAGACAGTACTTGAAAATTAAAGCACTTGGGCTTTAAAGTTGTAAAGACTCCAAATGACATGAATCTTGCATTAGCAAAGAACAAAGGCCAAAACATATCACAATTGGATTATGCTCGTGTGTTGGGATGTTTAATGTACATCATGAATTGTACACGACCAAATATAGCTTGTGCTATAAGTAAATTGAGTTGATACACAAGCAATTCAGGTCAATCTCGTTGGATGACCATGAAACAAGTTTTAGGGTATTTAGTACATATCCAGAATTTTGTTTTGCACTACATTAAATACGCTGCGATCATTGAGGGATACTGTGATGCAAATTGGATCACCGGATTAATTGATTCTAAGTCCACAAGTAGATATGTATTCACTATTGGTGGAGGAGCAGTATCTTAGAAGTCATCCAAACACATTTGTACTGCCCGCACTGTAATAGAGGCTGAGTTCATAGCCTTGGATTAAGCAAGTGGAGAAGCCGAATGACTTCGAAATTTCTTGGAAGATATTTCATCTTGGCCCAAACTATTGGCACCAATATGTATATATTGTGATAGTCAAGCGGCAATTGAAAGGGCTGAGAGCATTATGTATAATGGTAAGTCTCGTTATATACGACGAAGATATAAAACCATTAGATAATTACTCTTTAGTGGAGCTGTCATGATTGACTATGTAAAGTCAAGTGATAATGTGTTGGATCCACTTACAAAAGGACTAACTAGAAAGGTAGTTGAGAAGCCATCAAGGGGAATGAGACTGTGGCTGGGAACAAGTCATAGTGGCGGTAACGCTACCTAGAACACAGGAGATCCCAAGATCTAGGTTCAAGAAGATCAAACAAAGTCATTTATGACGGTTCAACATTGTCAACTAAACTTTTAATCCATTCTCGTGATGAGACAATGTTCAGTACCAAGGATAACACATTAAGGCTTTTTAATGATTTCTAATTTTGATACGGAGTATATCAAATAATGTATCTACGAGATGACACGTTTAGGAATCACCTATGTAAGTGTGAAGTGTTAGCCGCTTCAAGGAGAACTTTGTGAGGCCAGTTATCTATGCACTTATGAAATCAGGCAGTGTTCATGGCTGAAACGAACATAACAATGAGAACCAAAGACGTTTAAGGGTTGGTTGTGTGACTTGTGGTTGTCCTACATAAGTTCACTACGAAAAGTTCAAAGGGAAACCTACTTATCCAGATACAATTAATCCTTACTTGCGAATCACACAGTTTTCCATGCATACTTCCGTGATATAGACATTCCCCATTCATGTGGGGGATTGTTGGATTTTTAATATATTTAATTAATATATTAAATACTTGAAAGAGGCTGAATAAGAAATGGAGGAAAATAAAATTTTTGAGTGAAATTTTAAATTCCCCCCCTCGGTAAATGTACATTGTCCTATATTGGAAGACGAAGAGGTTTTTTATGGGTATATAAGCAGTTTCTCTTCTTCGAACTCTTAAAGAGTTGAGAAGAAAGCAAGTCTTGCACCGTCTTCATCGTCGTCGCTCGCTTGCTCGACTCGGCTTCAACTTCGGCTTCGGATTTGGATTTGGATTTGGATTTGGTCAAATGATCGATCGATTGATTAATTCTTTAGACCATATTTATTGTTAATAGTAAAATATTAACAGAAATATTATTAAATATTAATTTTAATTACATAATATTAGTATTAAATAAATATTAATATTAAATCCATTTCAGTTTCCAAATTTCAGTTTTCTTCTGTTTTTGTAGCAGAAAATTAACTACCCGTCAATGTTTCCTCTTTATTTTCCCTTTTTATTATTGAGTAAATAGCCATTTATGTAATGACATTTATGTTGTAGCCTTTTTGCAAAAACAACCATCTTGAAGAATTGCACCTTTTCAGATTTCAGCCCAACTTTGGCTATAAATACAACACTATTCTGCTCAGAATTTCACTACGATTTGTTGAGTTTCTTCTCCTTCTTCTGCATACTTTTGGCATCAAACAAAGCAAAAAGTAAGTGTGATTTGCTCCCGAACTTTGTGTTCTCTGAAATACTTGGGTTTGAAGTACCATTACACCAGTGTATAATTCGTTCTATCCTGGAGGAAATAATCCATAACCTTGGGTACTATGAGGAAATTAAATTCCATAAGGAAACACTGTGAATTCAGTGGGCTCGAATTGGTTTTCTGTCATTTCTGTTTATGTTAGTTTCTGTTTATATTCGTGTATACTAATATGTTGGAGTTCCAGCATAATATGCTGGAAGTTCATACGCAGGTGCACCAATCTCCGGTATATTATGCTGGATCGGTCCCTATTGCAGCAAGATAATGACTTTACAAAAGCTAATTATTTTTGAATGACCAGTCCAAAAACTGGGTAGCCCGTGCTATTTTTACAAAAAAATCACCGCTAGCAATGGTGGTCATAATTTGACCTGTTCAATTCAAAATAATTTCAAATGAAATTGGGTCAACAATCTATCCATTTTTTAAAATATATATATATATATATATATAGAAACTAACTTCGCCAAAGATAGTCAATTTATGTATATATATATATATATATATATATATAGAAACTAACTTCGCCAAAGATAGTCAATTTATGTTTAACCTATTATGAATTGTCGTTGAAACTTTGTCGATGATTTGGGACAGAAGCTGACTGAATCCCGTTGCATCAATTCCTAGCTCAACTACCCTCCCGATATTTATGCAATTTTCACGTTCCTACTTCTTCTTTTTGATTGAGTTAAAATTACGTGTAATAGGATACTACAGCCAAAGTAAATTAGCAAAAATTTGAGGACACACATCAAGATATGGGGGCGTGCGAGAATTCCGAAATTCAAATTGAAATCTGATTTTTTTATTTATTTTGGTTTGGATTTGAATTTCGGATTTAATTTTTAAAATTTTTGAATTTCTAATTGGATGTTGCATTTGTAACTTCAAATTTTTGGATATTTAATTTTTATACTTTATATTTAGTTCATTATTCATGTGCAAGTAATAATAAGTCCAATATCTTACTCATTAGACATTATCTCATATATTCGATATTAATTATTAAGTTACTGTACAAATATAATCTAGTTGGACATGGTTTTACTATAATTCTTATTGGGTAATGTCTCTTATTGCATTTTTTTTAATGATTGTTCCATTACTTTAATATTTTATTTGAATGATTGCGGTGGGAATTGGGTACACTTTAGGCAACTTAACATGAATATTTCATTTGAATGTTCATTTTTATAATTAAAAAGAACTCTCAACTTATAGGTGCAAAATCAAAAATCCAAAATATTCAAATCGATTAGTTCGAAAATAAATTTTAAAAATTCGATCCAGTCCGAACTTATTTGGATTGGATATGAATTGTCATTTTTTCAATTTGAAAATCAAAATTTCGAACCAATTTTTTTTATGTAATTTGAACAGTTGGAACGCAAATAGACGAATAACACGGAAATAAGTCTTTTAATTCCCCAACCTTCATTAGCGTTTTTAGCACTTTTCCTCTTCTTTTTTTCCAGACGAGTCAAGTAAGAATAAGGGAAAGAATATGACGGCAAAATAAACTAGTCTTTCCTTAAATAAAAAAATAACACTGGCCGTTACATTTCCTTTGGCCATTGGGTACTTTCTCACCCAACACCCCAAATGTTTGTTCGTTCATCCATTATCAGTTACCTCTATGGTGTGACAGCTTCTTCCTAAAAATAGTAAACTCTCTCTCCTCTTTAATCTTAGCATTATTTCCATTCCAAGACAACTCATTAATCTGATTTGATATAAACCATACCTGTTCTCTTCCTATTTCTCAATACTTTGCTACATTGGCCGTAGTGATGTAAACTATACTCGAAATCAGAAAAGCAAAGAAACATTAGTTTAATAAGCAAAATAAAAAAATAATTCCAAGCCCGCAAATTGCTTGTGAGTTTTTAAAGAATTTAATTTGTTTAAGGTTTTGGATTAATTCCTTCCATAATAGAACGGTATAACTACTCTGTAATACCGGCAATCGAAATTACGAAATTTCAGCGAACTCAACAAACAGAGCAGATTATACTTGATACTTATGTTTAATTTAAAATAATGCAACAATGTAGAAAAGAGAAAAGAAGTTTTCAGATTTTCCATATATGAAAAAATGAGGTAAAACCTCTAAATTTATAGACAAAGGAAGGGTGAGATAGCTACAATTCAAAAGTTGTCTCTTCCATTTCCCATACACATTCGTTCACGAAACCTAACTAATATTGCCTTAATAACTTTTGTTATGATCATGGGCGGATCTAGCTTATTATATGTGAGTTCTTCTGAACTCTGTAGCTTTTGCACATATTCTTTATATGTATTATAAAATTTACTAAATATTTATAAATATTTAATTGTAATCCAATTGCTTATTATATATTTATTTAAAATCATTATAGGGACTACAAACTTTAATTCTTAAATCCGCCTCTAATTGTAATAACTAAGTGAGGCAGGTAAGATTTTTCTGCCGTTAAGTAAAGTTTTCATAATCGAATCCTGTAAATAAAAAAAATCTAATAGAATAGTAGCTTTTCTTTTCAGTAAATTTTACACGACATGAATTTAAATTAATTGTGTGAGTACAATTTCAAATATTATTTGCAAAAAAGCAAAAAGAAGAAAACAGCGAATTTTCATTTGTGTCAGAGCATTGTTGAATTTCTTGCTGTAGCATGTGTAGTACTATTGGACTTCAACATACTATATTCTCCTGGCAAAGTGGCAAATTTTCAACGTAGGAATGTGAATTTTATTCGTTTTCTTTCAATTTCTTTTTCCATTTTTAATTGGGCCGGGTTGGTTAACATGGTTAGTCTTGAATCTTGTGATCAACTGACATGTATTTTTAGGAGGTGGGTTGGGTGAGAAGAATTAATTATTTTAATCAAGTTTGAATTACTTTATGATAATCAATTTAAGGATAATGTTCTCAATGATCAGCACTAAAAACTACTTACTACAGTATATACATTTGAAAGGCCAATAAACTTTAAAGATGGGTTTTAAGGAATCTTGAATTTTGCTCGTTGTGTGTGTTCCAAGTTTGGTTGCACTGACTAAGTGGAAGACACGAGGGGAGTTCACCTTTTTTTTTTCATCCGGTATTTTGTACTTATATTAATATCTAATTAAATTTGAATTTTGCTATTGAAAGTCGTAAAAACACTTTCTAATAAAGACAATTTCATATGTAAAGCTCTAATCTAATTTTTTAATTGAAGATCGTAGAATAATTACCACTGCACCACGGTTCTTGTTTGTGGAAGTTTAGATCATTATAACTCACATGCTGTGATGGGTCCATTCTCTGACTATCTTCACATTTTGTCACTTTATTTATCCTGCAAACCTTGTAGCTTGTTTTTACCTACTAATGATGAATACACTTTCATGTTACATGTCCCAATTCTTTATGAGGAAAACCCATACTATTCTTATGGTCAAAATTAGAGTAGGGTATAATCAGAAGTACCAATGTAAATCCTTGCCAATATTCATTGATTATTTAGTAAGTTTTACGACAACGTACTTATTACTCCTGCTGGAAAATCAAGAATTGGTATGGCATTTTCCCATTGGGCTTGGGAAACAGGATTTCAGGTATTTGGTGATTTTTTTTGGCACATCTCTTAAAAGAAACTGCTTACTTGTAACTTTTGCCACGGGACAGACCAGTCGCTCTCCAAGGCTATAAAAATAAATTTTAGATTTTTATCAAATTTTACATATAAAATACATGAAAGTGATTATATATATCTATTGACTTTATACTTTCGGGTGTTAAACTATATGTCTCAAACTATATTTCTTTCATATGAAATCAAATCCTATCTTAATTGTTTCTCCAGACTTAAGATCCTCGTATATATAGTTAACGCTATTATAAATGTCGTCAATGAACATTTTATATTGGTTCTAACCTTCTTATTTTCATATAGACAAAACATAGAAATCTCTTCATTCATATATCCAGGTACCTGAATCTCTCCTGAGATTTTATGAAGTGTTATGTCATGTGATCTTCTGGATCACTTGCCCTCTTTGCTTATTTTTTTTTTTATCAAGAAGTTTATTTGAAACCGATTTGTCTATATGCTTCAAGCGCACCATAGACTCTGTCCTTATAGGATTTAATAGGAGCATTTGCAATGAACATATATTTATGAACTTCAAGTTCATACTATTTATTCGAAGATCTAGATGTACAAATGATAATTCATTCCACGTAACTTGTTCTCAACTGTTTATCTTTTCTCCCCCTCATGTTAAAAAAATAACTTGCTTCCTCAAGTTTAGAAATACACATTTGTGCGTTATGATGTTAATTAAATTATACATTGCACTTCTATAATAATAAGATGTGATTATTTCGTTCCTGATCCTGAACCACTTGTGAGGGGAGAATGTAATATACTTTCGTATATAACGTAAATCAAACAAATATAAATAACTTCGTTCTCATAAGTATATAATTTAGCTAGCAAGTGGAGGCTCTCATTAAATCATTTTGCGAAACCAAATGTGATGTAAACCAACTTATCAAGATGAACTATCTTGAATAGAAAATCTGGAAATTATGCCCAAAATTAAAATATTGAGCAAGTTACTTTGCAAAAATCATATTGCGGTTTAATAATAATCGCAAATGTAATTATCTCATAGATGTATCTGACATGATATACATGGTAGGTAAATGGACCCATATTCACCATTGATCTTTCCAACATTCATGAGATTTAATCCCAATTTTAGTTAGTCTATTAATTAATAAGAACAAGCAACATAAGAGATTCGTAAAAAGCTTTACAGTACTTTAATATTTGCCCATATGAATTCTCTTTTATTTTTGTACATTATACTTAAATTAACATGGCTAAACCAATTATGACAATTAGAGAAATTATATTAATAAACTTCTGGTTTACACCATGACGTGTGCAATTATGAATAAACTCCAAGTTTATTATGATATGGAGTTTTATATCAATAAACTTCTACTTTATTGTAGCATTCTTTTATTTATGTAGTACAAACCGGAGATAAAGCGAGTAGCTTTTCACATACATATCACCCCGTTACAAGTTGTAGTAATATAAGATACTAAATCTTCCCTTTATTTATAGTCTCAATATAACCTATCGCTTTTGCGAATACTTTAGAAATTCCATAAGTTTCTTTGAGATTATTATTGTACCATACCTTATTGATAATTTTTTAATTTCTCCAAAATAGTATAACTGGCTCTTTTAGAGCTTTTAATTAATTTTATACTATCACATATTCATCAGCATCCATATATTGAATATCTCTTTCAAGGAGAAGGTTAATACAATTGTGGTCATGGTCAAAATCATTCAGGCAAGATATGTTGCTTCTATTACTTTTTCCTGTAATAATCATATTGCCATAATATTTTGGCATAATCACAATAGGTACGTGATCAATGCTCATTCATGCCATAATAATAAAATTATTTTCTTATTTCATCTCGAATTTCCTTTTAGAGACGAGTGTGGTATATTCACTGCCACTATCACGTTCATATTCTTCCAAGAAAGAATATATATATTCATAAATCATATTTTGTCACATTCATACCATGAATGAATTATAATCATCTATATGTGCTTTACAAAATCTTATATCGAATCGATGACAAACATTACATTCACAGATTGAAAGATTATTTTGAGAATCCTAATTATTCTCATTATTAAAATGAAGATGATTATAATTTCATTCATTGTCACGTCCACATCTATTGATACTTCACGGTAATAATTTATTTTCTTTCAGACTTCTCACATATTGCTATTACATTCTCTTAATGGAATGAGAATGAAACAAATTCAATGGGACGAGTTTCTACTTCTTTGTCCACAATCATACATGAATTTGATTATGGCAAGACATAGAAATTTGATCACTTCAGGTGGTTATAATTTCGTACAAACTATATTAGAGTTATAATTAAAGTTTATTGTTTTTACTTGTATTTGAAATCAAATTATAGAATTTCAAGAATCTAAAAGAGAAAAATAAGGTAAAATACTTACCTTAAATTCAGAATTTGATCATGAAGGAAGTTCATGAAAAAAATTATGCTCAATTCTAAAACTTCTGCTCAATTGGTAAGAGTCTCATGCTGATAACGTGTTATAAAACAATAAAAGAATAAAAGAGTAATGCAGAGAAAAGTAGAGAAAGAGAATTCTTATTGATTTGGGGTGAATTTCAATGGAATAGAACCCTCTATTCATATGGAAAAAATAACTTAGCCACCAAGTAATAAACCCAAAAATCTGTGTAAACATAGACATTAACCTTAAATGCGATTTTATTTATGACAAGGAATAATTTCTACCACTTTACTGTTTTTCAATAAATCAGCCTCAAAGTATACTAGCTATGTTGTTTTTTTTTGGTAAGAGTATACTAGCTATGATGAACGTCATGTTTCTTGGCCTTTTCTCCTGAAATCCAATTCTTTTATCATCTTCTCGATAAAAATAAATAACAATGATATCAATAGGAGTAGTGTTATGAAATAGAAGATTCTTACACTTCTATTTAAGGTGAATGTCTTTAATGTATTTAATTAGAGAGATTTTAGAGTCCTATTATTGGTAGCAAGATCTTCCTCCTCCCTATAAATAGAGGTGCTCTCTACCATTGTAATTCACTCCTAACTCTCAATAAGAAGAACTCTCTCTACTCTTCTCTCTATTGTTATTGTTCTTGTTCTATTGTTCTTGTCTTTTGCTTTAGTTTATAACACGTTATCAGCACGAGACTCTACCGTCTCAAGTATCATTCTCGAAAATCCAAGGTATTTTCCCTCTTCCTAATTTAATTTTCGAGTATGTCTGACATTATGAAAAGAAAGTTCGTTGCCCTTGAAATTTCGGGCAAGAACTATATGACATGGGTGTTGGATGCTGAAATCCACCTAGATGCTATGGGTCTCGGAGACACCCTCAAAGATAAAGAAAAAGCATCCACCCAAGATTGTGCGAAGGCCTTGATTTTCTTGCGCCACCACCTTGACGAAGGTTTGAAGATTGAATATCTCACCGTCAAGGATCCACTCGTTTTGTGGAACAGCTTAAAGGAGAGATATGACAACCTGAAGTTGGTCACTCTGCCACAAGCACGATATGATTGGGCCCATCTGAGGCTACAGGACTTTAAGTCCGTTTCTGAATATAATTCTGCTATGTTCAGAATTACTTCTAAACTGAAGCTATGTGGAGATAACATCTCCGATTACGATATGCTTGAGAAAACGTTTACAACGTTTCATGCCTCCAATATGGTACTGCAGCAACAGTACCGAGAGAAAGGCTTTACGAAGTACTCTGAATTGATTTCTCTCTTACTAGTGGCTGAGCGTAATAATGATCTGCTCATGAGAAATCACGAAAATAGACCAACTGGGTCTACACCACTGCCTGAAGCAGATATGGTGCACTCGCATTATGCCAAACATAAAAGGGACCATGATCACGGTCATAAACGGGGTCAAAGCCAAGGACGTGGACAAGGAAGAAATTCCAAAGAAGTCCGTCACCCCCCAAAGAGAGATAATCACCGAAAGCAGAAACGGTGTCCAGAAGATCCTAAGGCAAATAGTTCAGAAACTATATGTTATCGTTGCGGTGGAAATGGGCACTGGTCTAGGACTTGCCGTATACCAAGACACTTGGTTGACCTTTATCAAGCATCTCGAAAGAGAAAACGCCCTGAAACAAATTTTGTCTCTAACGACAACTTTGACTTCACCCACCTGGATGTGGCAGACTTCTTTGAGCAACCCGAGGGAAAGATAGACCACCTAATCGGTGACGGAACCGTGATGAAAGAAGATGGAGCTGTTTGATTCTACTTGTATTAGTCAATGAATAGATTAATAGTCATTAGCATTAGCTCGTATTAGTTAGTTCATAAAGCAATGTTAGCAGTAGTTCTTTAGAATATCTTCAATATGTTCAAATATCAATAAAACTTTTATTTTCCAGTGGGGGTAATCGACTAGCCTGAAAAACTAGTCGATTATCAACTATTTTCGCATTAAAGTTGAAAACAATTGATCAACAATCGATTGTCTTTGGCTAACAATCGATTGTCTTGAAACAGTGTGTTCTGGAATTTTTCAAAAATAGCCAACAATCGATTGTCTTTGTCTAACAATCGATTGTCTTGAAACAGTGTGTTCTGGAATTTTTCAAAAATAGCCAACAATCGATTGTCTTTGTCTAACAATCGATTGTCTTGAAACAGTAAGGTCTGGAATTTTTCAAAAAATAACAAATAATCGATTGTGTGTGTTCAACAATCGATTGTCTATGTTCCAACAATCGATTGTGTGTTTAATAATCGATTGTCTTATGAAAAACGCTGAAATTTTCAAACTGCATAGTAATTGATTATGGACAACATATTTGATTTTGTTAGTCAACTGTTAGTAGCAGATTTTGAAAATATTATGTGACACAAAAGGATTGAACTTGTTTATTCTTATGTTCGTGTATCTCCTTTTTTTTGTATGTCAAACT
This sequence comes from Nicotiana benthamiana, assembly GCA_034376525.1. NCBI lineage: Eukaryota > Viridiplantae > Streptophyta > Magnoliopsida > Solanales > Solanaceae > Nicotiana > Nicotiana benthamiana. The sequence goes on from CM067336.1 coordinate 121,832,389, forward strand.
ATGGGAAAGCAAAATGGATATCTCACAAAGCGAACTTGGATCAACATCCAACTGTAAAAGTATTTGCCTAGTTGATTCATGTACTACACATACAATACTCAAAGAAAGGAAGTATTTCTCTCAACTGAATATGTGTAAGGCAAACATTACTACAATCTCTGGAAGTAGTAAATTGATTGAAGGCTCCGGAAGAGCTATTGTAACTCTGCCCAAGGGCACGATGTTAATCATAGAGAATGCAATGTTCTCCTCCAAGTCTATGAGAAACTTGTTGAGCTTTAAAGATGTACGCCGGAATGGCTACAATATTGAGACAATGGATGAAGATAATCTTGAATATCTCGTCCTCACTTCAAAGAATGTCTCCGGCCAAAAGAGGGTTATTGAGAAATTCCCGTCTTTATCTTGTGGCCTGTATTGGACAAGAATTAGTGCAATTGAGGCACATTCAACAGTAAATCTAAAGAATACTGAGTCCAATACATTTGTACTTTGGCATGATCGACTGGGTCACCCAGGATCAACCATGATGAGACGGATTATAGAAAGCTCATATGGGCATCCGTTAAAGAATTTCAAAATTCTCTCAAGTAATGAATATCCTTGCACTTCGTGTTATCAAGGCAAGCTGATTATCAGACCATCCCCAACAAAGGTTGGGACTGAGTCACCCCAGTTTCTGGAACGTATACAAGGGGACATTTGTGGACCTATTCACCCACCTAGTGGGTCGTTTAGGTATTTCATGGTCTTGATAGACGCATCCTGTAGATGGTCTCATGTGTGCCTGTTGTCATCTCGCAACCTGGCGTTTGCGAAGTTAATGGCACAAATCATTAGGCTACGAGCACACTTTCCAGATAATCCAATCAAGTCCATTAGACTGGATAATGCTGCTGAGTTTACATCCCAAGCATTTAATGATTATTGCTTATCAATCGGGATAAAAGTTGAACATTCTGTAGCCCATGTTCACACTCAGAACGGTCTTGCAGAATCGTTAATTAAGCGCTTGCAGTTGATTGCAAGGCCATTACTGATGAGAACGAGGCTGCCCACTTCAGTGTGGGGTCATGCCATATTGCATGCAGCAATGCTAATTCGCCTCAGGCCGACGAATTACCACAAGTATTCTCCGTTGCAATTGGTTTTGGGTCATGAACCCGATATATCCCATTTAAGGATATTTGGATGTGCCGTATATGTGCCTGTAGCACCGCCATCCCGCACCAAAATGGGTGCGCAAAGAAGGTTAGGAATATATGTTGGGTTTGATTCGCCCTCCATCATTCGCTACCTTGAAACATTGACAGGCGACCTGTTTACTGCACGATTTGCAGACTGTCGATTTGATGAAACACTTTTCCCAAAATTAGGGGGAGAAGTTTGTGAAACCAAACGGGAAATTTTGTGGAAAAATGAATCATTATCTCATCTTGATCCACATACCTCTACTTGTGAGAAAGAGGTACAAAAGATTATCCATTTGCAAAGAATAGCAAATCAAATGCCTGACGCATTTACGGACTTGAAGAGGATAACGAAATCCCACATTCCTGCGGAAAATGTTCCGATCCGTATTGAAGTCCCTATTGGACAATTATCTAGTGTCATATCCAATGAGTCAAATGCACGCCAGAAGCGTGGCAGACCATTAGGTTCCAAAGATCGAAATCCTAGAAAGAGGAAAAAGAACGATATAAATGACACTATGAAAGAATCACATGAGGACGCTCATGATTTGATTAATTCCGAGATTCACGAAGAATCTATTGAGCCTGAAGCTCTTGAAAATACGGAACTACTCCCAAATCCAATTAATATTGAGGCAAATATTAATCGAGTGGATGTTGTGGTAGATAATGTCTTTGCTTATAATGTAGCATCTAACATTATGAAAGAATGTGAGGATCTCGAACCTCAATCTGTGAAAGAATGTCGAGAAAGACATGATTGGCCAAAATGGCAAGTAGCAATTCAATCTGAATTGAATTCGCTGGCAAAACGTGAAGTTTTTGGCCCTATAGTTGAAACACCTAATGGTGTTAAGCCCGTTGGCTACAAGTGGGTCTTTGTACGCAAACGAAATGAGAAAAATGAAGTACAAAGATACAAAGCACGACTTGTTGCACAAGGTTTTTCCCAAAGGCCTGGTGTCGATTATGAAGAGACATATTCGCCTGTAATGGATGCGATAACCTTTCGTTATCTCATAAGTTTTGCTGTCCATGAGAAGCTGGACATGCACTTAATGGATGTCGTTACTGCCTATCTTTATGGCTCACTTGATAACGACATATACATGAGAGTTCCCGAAGGACTCAAGGTGCCAAATGCGCACAATTCCAAATCTCGGGAAATGTTTTCAATCAAATTGCAAAGGTCCTTGTATGGTCTAAAGCAATCAGGACGAATGTGGTATAATCGTCTAAGTGAGTACTTGTTGAAAGAAGGCTATATAAATGATGCCATTTGCCCATGTGTGTTTATAAAGAAAACAACATCGGGATTTGTTGTACTTGCCGTATATGTTGATGACATAAACCTTATTGGAACCCCTGAAGAATTCCAAAAGGCAATTGATTATCTAAAGGATGAATTCGAGATGAAAGATCTCGGTAAGACTAAACTATGTCTTGGTTTGCAAATTGAATATTTGGCAAACGGAATTTTTGTTCATCAATCTACCTATACAGAAAAGGTACTGAAACGGTTTTACATGGATGACGCACATCCGTTAAGTACACCGATGGTTGTTCGTTCACTTGAAGTGAACAAAGATCCATTCCGACCTAAAGAACGGAATGAAGAGATACTTGGTCCTGAAGTACCATATCTTAGCGCAATTGGTGCATTAATGTATCTTGCAAATACTACAAGGCCGGACATTTCTTTTTCAGTTAATGTCTTAGCAAGATTTAGCTCGGCTCCTACGAGGAGACATTGGAATGGGATCAAACACATATTGCGGTACCTAAAGGGGACTACCGATTTGGGCCTATTTTATGGAAAGAATTGCAGCCCGGATCTTGTTGGTTATGCTGATGCTGGATATTTGTCCGACCCACACAAGGCTCGATCTCAAACGGGTTATGTGTTTACCTGTGGAGAAACCGCCATATCTTGGCGATCGACTAAGCAATCAATTGTGGCTACTTCATCTAATCATGCCGAGATAATTGCTATTCATGAAGCAAGTCGGGAGTGTGTGTGGTTAAGGTCGATAATACATCATATCCAAGACAAATGTGGTTTGAAGTGTGATAAACTACCCACGACTTTATATGAAGATAATGCAGCATGTATAGCTCAATTGAAGGGAGGATTCATAAAGGGAGATAGAACGAAGCATATTTCACCAAAGTTATTCTTCACACATGACCTTCAGAAGAATGGTGATATCAATGTTCAACAGATTCGTTCAAGCGAAAATATGGCTGATTTGTTTACAAAATCTCTACCAAAGTCAACCTTCAAGAAGCTAGTTCACAAGATCGGGATGCGAAGACTTAAGGACATAAATTGATGTTCTTATCAGGGGGAGTTAATGCGCGTTGCACTCTTTTTCCCTTACAAGGTTTTGTCCCACTGGGTTTTCCTTGCAAGGTTTTTAACGAGGCAACCAATAGGCGCATATTCAAACATGTGTACTCTTTCCTTACTTTAATTTTTCCCATTGGGTTTTGTTTTAAGGTTTTAACGAGGCACATCATTGAATAGACATTCAAGGGGGAGTGTTATGAAATAGAAGATTCTTACACTTCTATTTAAGGTGAATGTCTTTAATGTATTTAATTAGAGAGATTTTAGAGTCCTATTATTGGTAGCAAGATCTTCCTCCTCCCTATAAATAGAGGTGCTCTCTACCATTGTAATTCACTCCTAACTCTCAATAAGAAGAACTCTCTCTACTCTTCTCTCTATTGTTATTGTTCTTGTTCTATTGTTCTTGTCTTTTGCTTTAGTTTATAACAAGTAGTAAAATTTCGAACATAATAAATAAATTTCTTATATTATATAAGATCTTATCTTAATCTGTAAAAATTGATCACTATCACTTATTATTGAAGATTAAGATTCCATAAATTGTGGCGCAAGAAATGATCTATAATAAATTAAATTATTCGAACCCAAAGCCAGCTATATGTCCTTAACTAGAAAAAGAAAGAAAGGGGTAGTTAGGGAGTAGGAAAAATTATATAGGGGCATCCTGGTAAAAAAAAGGAGAAAGAAATAAACTAATAAGGGACCCACCAGCCTACACGTGCCTGTCCAAGCTATGCACATGCTTCACCCCGCACCCACTCTCCACGCCCTAAATTAATTACTAAATTAATACTAATAATTAATAAATCTGGCGGAGTAAAAATTCAAAAAAATTTAAAACCCCTGAATAAATCTTAGTCCTCTCTCTCCTCTTCACACACACTCACATCCTAATTTCCTCATTTTCCTCTCTTTCTCTCTCTATCTGTCTATCGTAGCTCGAAGTCCCAACAAAGCAAGCAAAAAAGCAGAGAGTAGATTCAAAGGAAACACAAACCCTCCCTTTAAAAAAATACAAATATTTTCTCCAACTTCTCCTTCTTAGATCTCTTAATTTATTGCTTTCCATAGAACCCAAGCTGAGGTAAAGAGTCTTGAGCTAAAAGAAGAAGAAGAAGAATCTGTTTGTGGGTTGTGGTTTTTGGAGCAATTTGGTGGGTTGGTTCAAGAATGGAAAAAAGCACTCCAGTTAGAAAGTCACACACTTCCACCGCAGATCTGCTTACTTGGTCGGAGAATCCGCCGGAAAATTCTCCGGCTATTGGTTCTGCTGCTTCCTCCGCCCGTTCACGCCAGGTGAGAGGATAACTTTCCCTAAAAAACATTTTTAAAAATAAAAAGATTATTTTTTATGTGGTTTTGAAAGTTAAGGTTTTTGTTTATGTTTTTTTTGCCGGTGAAATGACAGCCGTCGGATGGGATCCAAAAGGTGGTATTTGGAGGTCAAGTGACAGATGAAGAAGTTGAGAGCTTGAACAAGAGGTAAAAAATATTTCAGCTTTTTGTGATTTTTGTATCTTAATTTACGGAGTATTAGTTTTTGTCTTTTCTGTTTTCTGTATATTTCGATTTTGTTAATTTATCTGAGCGAACGAGAGGGCATTAATGCTTCCATGGGCAGATATAGTACGAGGATTTGTTTGATTTATTTTGTTTCTTTTATTTTTGGCTCTATTCTTCACGGTTTTAACTGTGCTTTCTTCTCTGTTCTTTTTCTTTTATTTAAATGATTTTTATAGTCGACCGGCTAGTTTGGAATGAGCTGTTGTAGTAGTTGTTGTATCAATTTGACAATATCTGGCCAATGCTTTTGTAATTTGTCTGCTAATTTTGTTAAGTTCTGACCTTAGGATATTACATTTTTATGTCATATATCTAATCTCATTCATGCATTCGGATCTGCACTCAGCAGTATATGTGTTGCTTAACTAGAAGTGATTTAAACATCTTACAGAGCAATCTTTGTCTGGATAGAGCTTTATCAATAATTGACATAACCTAAGTCATATTTGACAGAAAAAGAGATATTGGATTGTGTTAATCATGGTATTTTGTCCCTTGAAAAATATTCATCACCTCCATTATTTGAAATGTCTTTATTGTTCTGTATTTTCCTGACGTCTCAATGTCTCTGATATCTATGAGTATATGATTTTTGGAATGATGTACCTTTCTCGTTTTGTTTTTTGTTACTTAAGTTGTGTTGGATAAGCTGAAACTGTTAAGTTTGGCACTGTCGCAGGAAGCCTTGTTCGGGTTATAAATTAAAGGAGATGACAGGTAGCGGTATTTTTGTAGCTGATGGAGAAAATGGCAATTCAGAATCTGACAGTGCTAGTGCCATCCCTAATAGAAGGATGTATCAGGTACATATCCTTCTTTAAGTTATCTATATAGTTAATCAATTCATCATATATGGTCTTCCCATCCTATGTACATACACAATCATCTACGGACTTCGTATCCTCTCTATATATAACCTTACGAACTGACTTCTTACACCTGCTTTTTTTCCACAGCAAGCTGTAGCTGGTATTAGTCAAATTTCATTTGGTGATGAAGATACTTTGTCCCCAAAGAAGCCAGTCACTATCCCTGAAGTGGCAAAGCAGAGGGAGTTAAGTGGAACTCTAGAAAGTGAGGCTGAGATGAAGTTGAAGAAACAACTTTCTGATGCAAAGACCAAGGAGCTTGTTGGCCATGACATCTTTGCTCCTCCACCTGAAATTCAACCTCGTCCATTGGCTGCTCGTGCATTAGCACTAAGAGAAAGCATTGCCATTGGAGAACCTGCAAATAATGTATGTACATCTATCAATTTCTTTACGTTCAATTTATAAACTTGCATATTCCACATTCTGTTTCGCATTCCATAGGGTCAATCTTTATCCAATTACTTTGTAGAGCAGCAATTGTATCAGGAGCATAGAGGTTGAAATTGGCAACAAACTATCCTTACTGTTAATAGAGTCTCTAAATGATCCCACAAGAAACTGTTTCCGTTAGTCTTTAATCCTAAAAATGCGGAGTCTCTGTGCATGTATTAGGCTTTAGCTAAAAAATCTTGGCCTAGCTTAGCTTAACCTCAGGTCGGTTGAGGCGATGAATTGAGTGCTCAGACACAAGTTTTTGACATCTCTCTTCTGATTACTTTTCATCCGATTTCTGATTCCCTGCAACATTTGTCAGCAAAATATGTTCAGCCTCGTTCTTTTAATCTTTTCAGGGTGATGTGTCTGGTGATGAACAAGCAGTCAAGACCGCCAAGAAGATTCCTGAGAAGAAACTTGCAGAGCTCACCGGAAATGACATTTTCAAGGGCGATACTCCTCCAGCATCAGCTGAGAAGCATCTGAGTTCAGCAAAGTTGCGAGAAATGAGTGGGAGTAATATATTCGCGGATGGGAAAGTAGAATCTCGGGACTTCTATGGCGGGGTTCGCAAGCCTCCAGGTGGTGAGAGCAGCATTGCATTGGTGTAACTTGCTAGGTCTAACTCGATTTACATCATTATTAATTGTGTTTCCTTTTTATCCATTATTATTTGTAGTTGGGGGTGTTTGGTTCTGATGTGATTTGACCAGTGTTCTGGAATTTGGTATGTCCTAGGTCTTATTTGACATGTCGACCAGAGCTTTATGGACTTTTGGCTAATTGGGTTTTTATGTTCATAAATTTGTGTTTCTGGTGCAGTTTGTTTTTGTGAAGATGTGTCGTCTGAGTTCAATTAATTAATTAGTTAATTAATTAATATTGGTGTCCTTTTTAGACTCTGGTTCATATTTCTACCATGCTTGCACCAGTTCGTTAGATCACTTTCCTGTTTGGCTTTAAATTAATGTAAATTCTTTGTCTATTGGTCTGTTTAAAAGTTAGTAATTCTTTGGTGAAGGATGGGCTGATCTTTGTATTTACTAGGAAAAGATCTGCATTTGAAGGGGTGTTAGATGTATGGATTTATCATAGAGCTCTTTGAACTAAAAAAAAAACCAAATTTGGAAAAGAGAAAGCGATACAAATAGCGAACAGAATTTGCAGAATTCGTTCACTTAAAAAGAATATTCCAAGGCAAAATAAATTGTTTCCTTTCGAGTAACATATTTGGTCTTTGATGTGCACTTCTAATTGTAAATGTTCAGATTAATAGATGAAATCACAGAGAAACTAGAGAGAGAAAGTAGAGAGAAGGAAGAGAGTTTGAGAGAACCGAAGAGTCGGTTATTGGGAAAAGAGAAAGATGAAAAAATCTGTCCAGAAGCTTCCCCTATACTATACATATATTTTACAAAATAAAAATGAAATGGACCGGGTCGGGTACAATTGACCCGGGCTCAGATATGACACATTAGGCTCATAAGTGTCAGTGGCCCAACACATGAGCCCAAAGTATTTATCATCACTGCCCATTATATACACTCTATATACATCAGATATACTAAACCAATATACAATTACACAGCTATTGAAATGGCTTGGAAGCCATGTAATTTTGTAAGTCAACACCCCCCCTCAAGTTGGAGGGGGACACCACCTTCAACTTGGACAGCAGCGGATGTAGAGCAGTGCCAGTTAGGGGCTTGGTGAGAAAATCAGCCAGTTGCCGAGAAGTAGATACATGTAACAATTTGATGAAGCCTGAATTGACCTGATCACGCACAAAGTGACAGTCCACCTCTATATGCTTTGTGCGTTCATGGAAAACAGGATTAGTAGCAATGTGTATGGCAGATTGACTATCACAGTAAACAGAAATTGGAAGGGAAATAGGAACACCAAGATCAGATAACAAGCGAGATAACCAGGAAAGCTCAGCCACAAGTTTGCTTAAAGCCCGATACTCTGCCTCAGCAGATGATAAAGAGACAACAGGTTGTTTCTTAGATTTCCAGCTGATCAAAGAACCACCCAGAAGAACAGAAAATCCAGTAACAGACCTTCGGGTATCAAGGCAAGCAGCCCAATCACTGTCAGAATAACCACTCAAAGAAAAATCATCATTGGCAGAGTAGAAAAGGCCCATAGAGGAAGTGCCTTTAAGATATCGCAACACATGTAGAGCAGCATTCATATGAGGTACTCGAGGACACTTGAGAAACTGACTTAAATGTTGTACAGCAAAGCATATATCAGGTCTGGTATGTGTCAAAAATAAAAGCTTACCCACTAAACTCCTAAAGTGATCAGGAGAGGGTTATATGTCACCACAATCAGCAAGAAGTTTGACATTTGTATCTAAAGGACAGATAACAGAAGATACACTACAACAGTCAAACTGATGCAACAGGTCAGAAACATATTTCTGCTGATTGAGGATCATTCCACCAGGAACATGAGACATCTGAATCCCCAAGAAATAATGCAAGGACCCAAGGTCCTTGATTTTAAACTGATCATCAAGAAACAGTTTCAGAGTAGAGATTTCATCATTGTCTTCTCCAGTGATAATAATATCATCCACATACACTGCCAGAATAACTAAAGACCCAGATGTGTCTTTGATGAATAAAGAATAATCATTCAAAGAGTGTTTATATCCTCTGAGAGAAAGAGCATGAGACAACTTGGCATACCATTGTCTGGAAGCCTGTCTCAGCCCATAAAGAGATTTTTTGAGTTTGCAAACCAGAGGAGAAGAAAGAGGAGAAACAGAATCAGAAACAGCAGCAGATACAGTTAAGCCAGGAGGCAATTTCATGTACACATCCTCATCCAAATCACCATGTAAAAAAGCATTATTGACATCCAATTGAAATAAGTTCCAATTCCTTTTCACAGCAACAGCAATCAAACATTTAACAGTACACATTTTGACCACAGGAGAAAAGGTTTCTGTGAAATCAACCCCTACAACTTGAGTATCCCCCCTAATAACAAGTCTGGCCTTATACCTTTCAATGGACCCATCAGCCTTGTACTTAATTTTATAAACCCACTTGCAACCAATTGGTTTCTTACCAGGAGGAAGATGGACAACATCCCAAGTTTGGTTGGTGTCCAAGGCCTCAAACTCCTTTCTCATGGCATCCTGCCAAGCTGGAACTGAAGCTGTCTGAGAGTAATACAGTGGTTCAGTTTCCAAAGAGGAAGAAGAAGAGCCAGAGAAGGCTGGGAGTTGGCAGAGATAGTCCTTAAGATAGGATGGAGGATTATGAGTTCTGGTAGATTTTCTGAGAACAGGAGCAGAAGAAGAAGAGGGCAAAGTGGGAGGAGAAGGTTGATGGATAGAGGAAGGAGAATCAGAAAGAACATCATTTTCTCCAAAAGGTAAGGAAGAAACAGTAGGCATGGGAGAATCAGTCAAGCCATCATCTTCTCCAGAAGGAACATAAGGGAATGAGGAGGCAGAAGGTGAAATAACAGAAGATGAAGATATAAAAGGAAAAACTGATTCATGAAATATAACATCTCTGGAGACCAAATAGTGTTTGGAATTAAGATCATATAATTTGTAACCCTTTTTGCCAAAAGGATAGCCCAAGAAAACACAAGGGATAGCTCGAGGCTTCAATTTGTCCCTTTGAGGGATTGACACAGTGGCATAAGCAAGGCATCCAAAAGCCCTTAAATGAAGAAAAGTGGGAGGTTTCCCATACAACAATTCATGAGGAGATTTGTTATGTAACAATCTGGTAGGTATTCGATTAATCAGGTATGTAGCAGTGAGTAAACAATCCCCCCAGAAAGAAGTAGGCAGGCCAGACTGAAAAAGTAAGGCCCTACAAGTCTCAAGAAGGGTTCTGTGTTTCCTTTCAACAACTCCATTTTGTTAGGGAGTGTGGGAACAAGATGTTTGGTGAAGGATGCCTTGGCTGCTAAAATATGAAATGCCTTCATTGCTAGAACCCAACTCCAATGCATTATCACTTCTAACAGTTTGGACCACAGTATGAAACTGGGTCTTAACCATAGAGATAAAGGACTTAAGCATAGAAAAGACATTGCCTTTGGAACCCAACAAATGAGTCCATGTTGCTCTTGAAAAATTATCAACTATTGTGAAGAAGTATCTACACCCAGAAAAGGTTGGAGTGTGATAAGGTCCCCAGGTGTCAGCATGAATCAGTTGAAATGGTTTAGAGGATTTAATGGAACTGTCAGGGAAAGAAAGTCTAGTTTGTCTTGCCATAGGGCAGACAGAACAGGGGAAAGGTTGCTTAGAAGCAAAAGGGAAAGATAAACCAGAAATACATTTCATATGTGCAAAAGGAATATGACCAAGTCGCAAGTGCCAAATGTAATTCATATCAGAATTCAAATCATTATTACAATTGACACTGGTTACATGTAAGGAAGATGAAACAGTTTTATTATCAGACAGAATTGTATCATTACAAGTAATAGGCATAGAAGACAAAACAGTAAACTTGCTAGTATCACAAGAAGTAGAAGCAGAACAAACAGAACTTGTTGAAGAGAGGGAAGATGAAGGAGGGACCCATGTCAGCTTATACAAGCCATCAGTTTGGTTACCAAGATCCAGTGGCTTCTTCAGAGAAGGGCCCTATAACATTTGGAGGAAACATGAATGTTCAGAGAACAGGACTATACAATGTAATTCCTTCACCAACTTATGGACAGAAATTAAGTTGTGTGTAAAAGAAGGAATTAACAGTACATTATGAAGAACAATAGAAGAAGTCAATTGAAAGGAGCCAATGCAAGTTACTTTTACTTTGTAACCATTAGGAAGGGTCACAAGATAAGGGACAGATAAAGGTGTAAGGTTAAAAAGTAGTTGTTTGTTATAGGTCATATGATTAGATGCACCAGAATCTATTATCCAAGACACATAATTAATACTAGTAAGCATGCAAATTTTGGAATCAGAAACTGGGCTCTCAGTTAGCATAGTACCAGCAAAATTGACAGCACACATGGGAGAAGAGTTTGGAGCATTGGAACCCCCTAGCTGGGTTTGTTGTAAAAGATTCATCAGTTGATCATAATGCTGACTGCTCAACCCAGGTATCACAGAAGACTGACCATCTGTTTTTGAGACAGATTCATGGTTGGCAGCAGGATTCCCTTGAGGAACAGACAAATGACCATCAGAATTTGAAGCAACAGCATTAGCAGCACCAGATTTCCTCCCTTTGAAGGTTGTATGTTGTGGATACCCATGAAGTTTGAAGCATTTATCAATTAAATGCCCAGACTTCTTACAGTATCTACAGAACAACGACCCTCTACCTTGATCAAAGTTAACTCTTTGTTTAAAAGAAGAGAAAGTATTAGGCATTGCAACCTTGTTAGAGTCAACTGGCTTCCTGTTAGAGTAGGCATTAAAAGATACAGAATCCGGATTAAAATGAGAGGGAGACTGGATATGCCTTTGTTTCTCATCATTCAGGAGGATATTATACACACTGTCAAGGTTTGGAGGGGGCTGCATCATCAGAATATTGCTCCTCACCCCTATGTATGTGTCATTGAGGCCCATTAAAAACTGAAACACTTTAGAATCATCATTTTCCTTTACTAAACCTTCCTTAGCAGCACACACACATCTTTGCCCATGGTTCACACACATAGATTCAACTTCATCCCATAAACCTTTAAGTCTATTAAAATAGGATGCTATATCAAGGGACCCTTGAGAGGTGTTGCACAGCTCTCTTTTTAATTCATAAATTTTGGTCCTATTGGCAGTACCATAACGTACCTGAAGTTGTGACCATATACTTTCAGCAGTATCAGAATAATGCACGGACTCAGCAATCGCAGGAGAAATAGAAGCAGTTAGCCATGAAATTACCATACTAGTACACCTGTCCCATAATCTCTGTTGAGCCGCATTAGTGGCTGGTCGAGGACATGTTCCATCTATAAGACCAATTTTATTTTTAGCAGTCAAAGCAACAATTATTTTTCTTCTCCATCCCCCAAAACCATCACCTGAGAAGGGTGTGGGGACAAGAGATACCCCGGGAACATCGGAGGAGTATATAAATAAAGGACTTGAAGAGTCCAAAAGACCAGTATTGGTGGTACCAGTATTGGTGTTAGCAGTATTGGTGTTAGCATCCATGATATATCAACAAGGAAGAACAGATTCAGCAACCAAAAATGTAACAAATCAAATAGTCACACACAAAGCCAAATAATCAAACACAAAGCCAAAAACCGATATACACAAACCAGGTGCACAGCTTTAAAACAAAGTTACCCTCCTTCTTCGCTACCGGAAGAAGATCGGCCTTCAAATAGTAGTGAAAACCCTAGGTATGAAACCCTAGGTTCAATCGTCGATTCAGTCACCGGAAATACAAGAAACGATGTCGGAAAGTTACCCAAACATCCACAAGATGAGAATCGGACCACCGGAAGACGGTAAACCAGCAAGTCAAAACCACCGAAAACCCTAGATACCGATAACTCACCAGAAATCACCCAAAACCGATCAAAACGTTGTTAAAACGTTAAGGTTAAGAAGATTCACCCGGATATCATGGTGTAAAACACTTTGAACCATGTCCGACCAAAAAACTGAATCATCACTGACCGTTCGATCTTAGAAAAATCATCAAAAATCGTCAAACAAATGTTCAAAAGTGATACCGATGTGGGAATAAACATGATCGGATCGTTGTAAGGCTCTGATACCATGTAAATGTTCAGATTAATCGATGAAATCACAGAGAAACTAGAGAGAGAAAGTAGAGAGAAGGAAGAGAGTTTGAGAGAACCGAAGAGTCGGTTATTGGGAAAAGAGAAAGATGAAAAAATCTGTCCAGAAGCTTCCCCTATACTATACATATATTTTACAAAATAAAAATGAAACGGACCGGGTCGGGTACAATTGATCCGGGCTCAGATATGACCCATTAGGCTCATAAGTATCAGTGGCCCAACACATGAGCCCAAGGTATTTATCATCACTGCCCATTATATACACTCTATATACACTCTATATACATCAGATATACTAAAACAATATACAATTACACAGCTATTGAAATGGCTTGGAAGCCATGTAATCATGTAAGTCAACACTAATTAACCTAGCAAAATATTCAATTCTATTCGCTATTGTTGCTACATGAACCATGTTTTTCACCGAATTATGCTTGTCATTTATGTTGCATTTTTTGGGTATATGGAAAATATTTACTAAGATTGTGTTTTCCGTTAAAGAAATAAACGTGAAATTACAAAGGACACTCTCCAAGACCACCTTCATAGAAGTTGTTTATAGGAGGAGATTTTAATCGGCATATTGGGACGAATGTTAGGGGCTATGACGAGGTTCATGTTGGTTTCGGCTTTGAGGCTAAAAAAGCGGCTTTGAGGCTAAGAATGGACGAGGTGGTGCTTTGTTGGATTTTGTTGGTGATAGCAGACTCTAGCTTTCCTAAGAGGGATAAGTATTTGGTTACATTCCCATTATTGTACGTTACTGAGTTCTAAACTAATAATTTATATTTATTTAATCAAAAATTAAAGATAAAATACATGATTTGGACAAAATCTACTGAATTCGGCCGAACCCGTAGCCAGCTTTGCCTCTGATGAAGGATGAGGAATGCTGTAAAAATTGCACAGGGCACCCTATTTGTTCGCTCCCATTTAACCTACACCCATTTTTAAAAAAATTTAACTTGTACCCAGTTTTTAAACAACTTCAGCCCCATTCTCCCCCTCCTCCCCCTCCTCCTTCTGTTGCTTTTAGTGATGTTATGAAACTTCAGTTCAGGTGATGATTGCCATAAGTATGTTTATCAAATTATTTAAAAATAAAAAATAATTACGTAAGTTAGTAAACAATAATTTGTGAATATTTTTACGTAATTATGTTCTTTTCACGTTTATTGTTTCCAAAATTTATGATTTGGATACTGTTGGAAATCTGATTATTTTATAGTAGAAATATACTATGAAAGAATAAGGTGATTATTTATCTAGTATGTTAGAAAGGTTTTTAAAAAATTTCATCTTATATAGTGCTAGATTTTTACAAATGAATTAACTAACTTCAACATCTTCTGCTGAAATTTTTGAAATTTTTTATGACAAAACTAATGAATCCAGGACAAAAAAACTTCAGCTTATGTAGTGTTGAAATTTTTACAAATGAACTATATAACTTCAGCATCTTCTGCTGAAGTTTTTGAAAAAGCTTATCTAGGACAAAAAAAACTTCAGCTTATTTAGAGTTGAAGTTTTAACAAATGAACTAAATAACTTCAGCATCTTCTGTTGAAGTTTTTGAAAAAAGATTTATGACAAAACTAATGAATCCAGGACAAAAAACCTTCAGCTAGTTTAGTGTTGAAGTTTTACAAATGAATTAAATAACTTCAGCTTCTTATCGGGGACAAAAAAAACTTCAGCATATTGCATTTGCTACTTCAGGCCCGTCTGCTGGAATGCTGAAGTTTTGCGTGATTGCCTTTGCTACTTCAGCCCCGTATGCTGAAGCGAAAAATGAGTAAACTTGTAATTTTTTTAAAAGCGGGCACACGTTAAAGCGTGACCCAAAAAGTAAGTATAGATGCTAATAACCTAGGAATGTACTAGCTAGGTGGAATCTCCTTTTGGAACTAATTTATTTTCTCTCTCCATTACTAATTTATTTCCTCTCTCTTTTATCTCATCAATACTGAGACAAATTAGGAACATTGGCTGAGCGTAGCACTAATATGCTCAAGCTGTTATGTAGTAAGTTTAATTATAAATTTTTACTTCCCTCGTCCCTTTATGAGAAAAATAAAATTTTAAAACATGAACTATTAAAGAGAAATAAGTGAATCAAACCAATGTTATTCAACAGTGGTGACCTCGAGCTTAGTGACCTCGAGATGAACCAAAAATAATAAAATAAGAACAGTAAAGAGAAAGAACAATTCTGATGAACATTAAGCAAAAAGTAGAGAGTATATTCTTCCGATGATTAGATGATGTTACAAATGATTGAGGTGACGTTTATATAATAGGAAAATTCTAAATAAGGTACATTTCTATTTGCAGTAAGGAATATCATTGTTACATCTGTCTAACCGCCTAGTACTGAATTGTACAATTCTATTTCGAGAATTGCGTCATAATCTTGGGGACGTGACGGAAATTTTGCTTATTCTATTACAACTAACGATATTTTTCGGGGTCGAGCATACTTGGCTTTGGTATTCCTCGTACTCATATCTTCGGGCATTGCATTCCGTCCTCGAGCTCGAGTCTTGTCTGTCTAACTCGACCTTACTAAAACTTGGAGCTAAGACGATCCCTTGAGCCTGAGAAATCGGGCGTGCCCGATTTTGACCGTATACAGATAGTCCTCATTTTTTAGAGTAGGTCGATAAGAAATGATTATATCTTCAGTGCTCTGACGCCTCGGTTTAAATGTCGATCTCGTGATGTCAGCGACTAAAAGGTTGGTTTCGTGCGGTTCCGAAAGTCATTGGAGGCAGCTGATGGTCGCTATTTGGCTTCCCAATACGCTTAAGTGACTTATATAAATAGGCCAACTTCACAACTTTTGCAAGATTTATTTCTCTAATCGTTTTCAGAATCTCATTAGCTCATTCAACTTTTCTGAGTTCACCCGTCTCTTTAACTTGCCCTTAATTTATCATCAACCCTTTCTCTCTGAATTTCTACACCATAATGGCTAAAATATCTAAATATGTTCCCCAAAATAAAAAGCCTCTTCATCATTGCAACCGACAAGGAGTAAAATGGTGGTGCCACCTTGTATCGAGGAATGTATTCCCCCGCCATGTGAAACAACCTCCAATTTCAAAATAGAGAAACCTGTATCGACACCAGGTCGATGTGAGCCCATGTCTCGATACATTTGTTTGATAACCGAAGGTGAACTCTAACAGGTGAAAAATTACTGCAACTGGGAGAATAAAGATATAGTGATCCCTTCCCCCGAAGAGGACATCACTACCCACAAAGCAGGGTACTTAAGCGTGTACACTTAGCCATTTACTCTGGGCCCTACCGATCCAGCTCTAGGTCCTATTGATGTAGTTATTCTTGATTTTTTCCAACAATACCATGTGACTCTTGGCCAGATATATCCTTCATTCCGGCGAATCGTCAATCTGATTAGATTCTTCTCGAAATAGGTCGACTGAATGCCTTTTTCCCTCGATCCTCTGATCAGGCTATACATTCCTCGTCTCTATCGAGGTGGCCTAATAAAGCTACAATACCGATCCACAAAATCTCTTTTCTCCAGCATCGATGAAGTCAAATATCGAGGGTGGATTATCTGGTTTGTTGGATTCAGGAATTCCAATCTAATACCTGCTGAGAGGATGCCATTCCCCGAAAAATGGAATATGAAACGTAAGTACACGTTTGTCAAAAATTACTTTATGCACTATTTTTCCTTTTCTTTCTCGACTTCACCCCCTTTTCTCGGTCTAACCCCTTTCCTATTGTGTAGTTTTTGCTTGGTTTCCTGGTGCGGTTACAAACCTCGAAGGTTGGGTCCGGAAGCTGGTCTCTACTTCTTCGTACGCGGAGCGTAGCTGGCATGACTTGGCCAAAGTTCGATTGGAAGCTAAAAACCATGGTGAGTCCGCTTGTTTGCTTATTTGTGCTTCTTAGAGAAATACTTACTTTGTCTTTATGCAGGCCTCGGAGAATCCGTTGCTATGTGGCTGCCCCTACCCATTGAAGAGGAGATCTCAAAGTCTTCCAAAGAAAAGAAAAGAAAGTGGAGGTGGTTTGCGAATTACCCGAAACCAAAAGAATGCAAGGATCAAAAGCCTAAGGCCGATACTATGGCCTATCTCCAGGAACAGTCCAACGCCTTAGGTAAGAGGAGGAAGAGAGGGAGGACGATGAATGCGTGTTGGTAGTTTGAAAAACAGGAAGCACTGTCACTTCGAAGTTTGCGAACCAATGATGGCTGATGTGGTTCACTCCAAAACTGAAGAAATTTTAGAGGGGAGTTTGGACAAAGTCCCCGAGCCCTCGTGCAGCAAAAGAGCACCTCGTCTTAGAGCACTTGAAGGGTGAGACTGAGGGGCCCGGTCCCGAGGTCCTTCAAAGGGAAGAGAATGCCTCGAGGGATCCCTTGGGTTAATCAACATGGATGAGTCACCGCCTAGTCCTGAGTTCTCCGAAGGGAAACATTGAGATGCTCGAAACATGGGAACAAGGAGGTCCACATCATCCTGCGCTCGAGAAATACGCTGCTTCAGCCCTCGAATCAAGGAAAACAAATTAGAGACAAGAATCAGGGGATACACAGAGTTGTACTCACAATTTTATTAAAAAAGCATTTTTCTTTACATTTGTTTCGTGATTGCAGCTATTAATTTCCGTACACGAAAAAATCCTCAGGTGGGGACGAGCCGCGAAGGGCATGATATCTTTTGAGAATGCCTTGCAGGGATCGAAGATGGCTCCGACCCAGATGCTTCTTTTATTTTCGACGAGGCTCATCGGCTCTTCAAACAAGTAAGTTTTTGTCCTTAAAAATTTATGTCTGCGCTTTATCCTTGTTGTTCTAAGTCAAACTTTTCCTCTTTTGTGAAGGTTGTGATGATCCATAAAGAAGAATTCTCCAAGCCTTGAGCCGAGCTTGCTCTATGTGAGGCCGAGCTTAAGAAAATCTCAGAAGAGAGGGACGATCTTAAAACCCTCTATGTCAAGAAAGAGGATGATATCAGCTATCTTCGACCTGAATAGGAAAAGGCTAGTTACGAACAAATTGAGATTATCGAAAAGGTACTATACCCTTCGAGGTTTTGTTATGCATTTGCCTGATTGATTGGATAACATATCAACTTTGCTGGCTCAACAAAAAGGTGAGCTGGTGGAGCAGCTCCGAGAGGAGCTCAAGACGAGGGAGGCCAAGACCCTAGGGTGGAGGCAAGCATGGACCGTCTCGCCTCGTAGAAAGATACTCTTCGGGAGTAGATGGATTCAATTGAAGTCCAACTTCAAAGTGTGAAGGAGGAGAGCTTGGCTCGGAGCTGCAAAATCGAGAAGTTTGAAGCTAAATCTGTTGCTGAGTTTGCTAAGGCCAAATCTGAAGCAGAGGCATTTATTTCTCCGTATCGAGCTGACGCTGAAGCATCTAACACCCGGGAAAACAAGATCTCTGGTGCGGCTGAGGTTAAGCTATCATGTGCACTTAACCATGCCAATGATAGTCTCGGAGAGAAATCCTGGAAGAGGTGTATGCTTGCGGCTTCGATCTCTCAGCCGATATTGAATGGGCAAAGACTTTGGAAGAAGAGGCTTCCACTTTGCTTTCGATGTTGAGGATTCAGCCAGTGGCTCTGAGAGTGGAGGACACGAAGATGAAGTCACCGAGGATGAGGCTCTCGAAGAAGCGACTCCCAAAGATGTAGCTGCCAAAGATGTGGCCCCGAAGTAGGTTTAAGTTTCTTTTTGTTTTTATGTTTTTGTGCAAGGACCCTCGTGGGTTTTGTAAATATCTTTTGTAAACATCTTTTGGAAATACAAATGGACCTCTTTGTTTCAACTTTGACTTGAGTTGAATTTCATTTGTCCTCATTTGTGAAAAATTTGACTGTACAACTCAAATGATCGGTCCGAGTATTGGTTAGGACTTAGAACATAATAAACCCGTAGGTTTTCATTGATCTATATGATATCCCCAAGGTTTTTGTTAATCCCCGAGTTAAGTTTAAATTGATTTGATGTAAGCTTGGGATGTCGGGACTTTTGAGTCTGAGTTGATAGAGAGAAAGTTCTCGAACCATATATATTTTGGCCCTTAGGCTATAGTAGGTTAGACATTAGGCTCTTTTGGGTTGGCCCTTAGGCTCTTTAAGTTGGCCGAGCCGGCATTTAAAATGGCTATAACTTTTTCCTCTTTTTGGCTAAAATACTTAGTGAAAACTTTTATCTGCCTTAGCATGTGATTTTGTACCCGTTTTGGATTTTTCAGAGGTTCTACATATCGAAACCTTATTAATATTCAAATACCTCTTGAGGTTGTTTTGAAGACTGATGTTATCGAAGCCCTTTTTTTTCGTTTTGCCAAGGGTAGCCTGGTTTAACCATTTTTTTATAGTGTTTGAAGGCCTTTTATTTATGGCGGAAGTCGGACATCTACGAGCCGCATTATTTTGGTTGTAGCCTTTTTGTATGACCGTAGTCTTTAATATGTCCATTGCCTTCATGTATGTCTCTTGGACTTGTTTCTCGATAACCTTTCGAACTTGTTCGAAAAGTTAGTCCCCAAGTATATTGGCCTTGGCCTTTGTTTTGAGGGGATGCGTCTTTAAGGTCTTATGAGTTTGAGTTTTCGTTGACTTGGATGTGATGACTATCGATGACGGTCCCCAAGTATCTCGGGGTTGCATTCGTGTTTTGGCTTTTTAGTCGTTTCCCGTAGGATTATATGTGTAGAGCTCGCATAATAGTAGATTCTTTGAGGCACAAAATGTTTCTGATATAAATAGAATGCTTCTTCAAATAGTTGATACATGTGTACATGCTTTGCCGTCAACGCTCGACTATTCTATATGGACACGGTTCATTTGACCATTTGGCCTATTAAAAATTTTTCCCATCGATACTCTCTTAAGCGTGAAGTATTTTACTAGAAAATATGGCCACCAAGGGTGATGCCCCAGTATTCGAGGTTGATTGAAAAGAAGCCTTGGATATTGTTGAGTTCTCCTTAGGTGGCATATAGTTGTTGCCTCGTTAAAAACCTTGACAATAAAATCCATTTGGGACAAATTCCGATCTAAGGGAAAAAGAGTGCAACACATGCTTTAAAATCTAAGGCCTTCATGTAAAACGATGCCTTCGATAGCTTTGATCATACGCATGTAATAAGTTAGTTTCATCTTTAAATGGACAGGAAGACACATTCATTCCTTATAACAATATCGTTTGAGTAACGATACGTTCCAATTGTCCGCAGTTATTCACCTTCCATGGTTCTAAGTTTGTAAAATCCTTTACTAACAACTCCGAGGACTCAGTATGGTCCTTCCCAATTCGGGCCTAGTTTCCCTTCATTCGGTCTCGAGTATTGAGGGTAAATTTCTGTAGAACTAAGTCCTCAATTCTGAAGTATCGAAGGCTGGTCCTTCTATTGTAGTATCTTTTGATCCTTTGCTTCTGTGCGGCCATCCAAACCACTGCAACTTCTCAGTTTTCATCTAATTGCTCGAGGCTAGTATTCATGGCCTCGTGATTTGACTCCTCTGATGCATGTCAAAACATGGTTCTGGGTTCTCCGAGTTCGACATGGATGAGGGCCTAAGAGCCATATACTAGAGAGAATAGAGTGGACCCCGTGCTAAACTTCGATGTTGTTCGATATGCCCAAAGGACCTCGGGTAGGATTTCTCTCCATTCCCTTTTGCATCGTCCAACCATTTCTTCAAGTTTTGAATGATAGTTTTATTTGTTTACTCAGCCTGTCCATTTCTAGTTGGATGGTATGGTGTTGATAAGACCGTCTTTACTTTGTGTGCTTCAAGGAACTCCGTTACCTTGCTACCGATGAATTTTTTTCCATTGTCACATACAATCTTGGAAGGTATCCCAAACTAGCATATGATATGGTCCAGATGAAGTCAATAACTTCTTTTTCTATGACCTTCTCGAAGGCCTGTGCTTTTACTCATTTAGAGAAATAATCAGTCATAAACAAAATAAGTTTAGCTTTACTTGGGGCCGTTGGTAGGGGTCCGACTATGTCCATTCGCCATTTCATGAAATGCCACGGGGATAGGACTGAATGAAGTTGTTCTCCGGGGTGATGGATCATCGGTGCAAATTGTTGGCACTTATCACATTTTTTGATAAATTTCTTAATATCTTTTTCCATACTTTTCTAGTAATATCCTGCTCTAATAATTTGCTAACCAAAGACTCGGTGTCAGAATGGTTCCCACAAGTACCTTGGTTGATTTGTGGTAGAATATAATCGGTGTCCCCCGGCCTAAATATATTGCCAATGGTCCATCAAACTTTCTAATATATAGTGTTCCATCTTCACCTAATGCGAACCTAGTAGCCTTGGTCTGTAGGTCCCTCGATTCTTTGAAGTCCGATAGGAGTTTTCCATTTTTAAAATAGTCGATATACTTTTTTATCCAGTCCCACGTCAAACTTGTTGAATTTATTTTGGCATGACTCTCTTCGACTACCGACCTTGATAACTGGGAGGTAGTCCCCAGGATGATATCATCTTTTTCAACTGAGGACCCCAAATTAGCAAGTGCATCGGCCTCACTATTTTGCTCTCGAGGCACATGATCCAGAGTCTTTTCCTTGAAGAGATGTAATATTACATGTAGTTTATCTAAGTATCATTGCATCGTATCCTCTCGAAACTCAAAACTTTTGCTTACTCGGTTTACCACCAATAGTGAATTACACCTAGCTTAAATGACTTATGCTCCCAAGCTCTTGGCTAGCCCGAGACCTGCAATCATGGCCCCATACTCGGCCTCATTATTAGTTAACCTAGAAATTTTGATAGATCTTCTAATGTTACTACCTGTAGGTAGCTTTAAGACAATGTCAAGCCCGAACCCTTTCACATTCGAGGCACCATCGTGAAAAGGGTCCATACCCCCGATGATGTAACCAAACATTGCAGGAGTCCTTTCTCCAGTTCGGGTACGAGGGTCTAAATAAAAT
This sequence comes from Nicotiana benthamiana, assembly GCA_034376525.1. Classification (NCBI taxonomy): domain Eukaryota; kingdom Viridiplantae; phylum Streptophyta; class Magnoliopsida; order Solanales; family Solanaceae; genus Nicotiana; species Nicotiana benthamiana. The sequence goes on from CM067336.1 coordinate 121,854,534, forward strand.
CAACCGAAGTCATCTAGGATTTGAGCCTTGATGGCCATTTATTGATATTCGATATCGTACCCGCTAAGTTTGTCGACCTATTTGGCCAGCCGGCCCGATAGCTCGGGCTTATACAAAGCAATTCGAAGGGGGTAAGCGGTTAATACACATATAGGATGGCATTTAAAATATGGCTTTAGCTTTCTAGATGCGCGTATCAATGCAAAATTTTTCTAAGTGAGGGTATCTGGTTTCAGCATCTCCGAGAGTTCGGCTTATATAATAAACAGGGAATTGCGCACCTTGCTCTTCTCTGACTAGTACCCAACTTGCCGCTATCTCGGATATGGACAACTATAAGTAAAGTTTTTCATCTGCCTTCGGGGAGTGTAGCAAAGGCATGATTGATAAGTATCGCTTAAGTTCTTCCTAGGCTTGTTGGCATTTCGGGGTCCATGCGGATTCCTTTTTCTTTTTGAGCAAGAAAAAGAGCTGGTGACTTTAATCTGATGACCTCAAAATGAATTGACCTAAAGCAGATATTTGACCCGTTAGCCTTTTCACGGCTTCACACTATCCAAGGTCGTGATATCCTCGATGGCCTTGATCTTATCGGGGTTAATTTCAATGCCCTGATTAGACACCATGAAGCCGAGGAACTTACCTGAGTGACTTTGAAGGCACATTTGTTCGAGCTAAGCTTCATGTTTTATTTCCTCAAAATGTATAACATTTCCTGCAAATAAGCTAAATGGTCCTCTGACGCAGGAATTTAACCAACATATCATCAATATAAACTTCCATTGTTTTACCTATTTGTTCTTCGAATATTTGTTAACTAGGCATTGGTATATAGCTCCTACATATTTTTTAGCCCAAACGGCATTACGTTTAACAATAAGTTCCAAACTTAGTAATAAATGAAGTCTTTTCCTTGTCCTCTAGGTTCGTCTGAATTTGATTATACCCAGAGTAGGCATCGAGAAATGTTATGATCTCGTGGCCGACCGTAACATCGATCATGTGATCGATGTTGGGCAGTAGAATAATATTTCGGACATGTTTTGTTCAAGTCCTTATGGTCTACACACATTCTAGGTTTGTTTCCTGTTTTAGGAACTACAACTACATTTGCTAACCATTCAGGGTATTTTACCTCCCGAAAGACCCTATTTTAAGAAGTTTGGTTACCTCGTCCTTTATGAATGCATGTTTCACCTCGGACTGGGGCCTCCTTTTTTTGCTTCACTAGTTTGAACCTGGGGTCCATGCTTAGCCTATGTGTGGTGATTTGCGGTGGAATCCTTTTCATATCTTTCTCTCGGGCATGTATTCGATCAGTATGACCTGCTCCAACTCCCCGAAGTTGACTTGGTTGTGTCGGACTCTTTGGGAATGACGAAGGTTTGAGGAGTAAGGAAATCCTCTTCTTCGTCCTCGATTACCTGTTGCTCCGATTCCGTCGAGGTTAGAGATGGTGACGGCTGTTTAGCCGCATGCCTACCTTTGGTGCTCGATTTCTCCAAGGTCGAAGGCTCTAGTATCGGCACTACCTCCTCGACTGCAAAAAACTCCTCTGCAGCATATTTCTCCCCTTAAACTTTTTTTACTCCCTCATCTGTTGGGAATTTCATGATCTAGTGTAGAGTTGACAGCAATACCCTCATGTTGTGTATCCATGGTCTCCCGAGGAGTGCATTATACCTCATTTGCCTTTGGGAACATGGAATTTTTATCCTGTATGGTTCTGACTATATTTACTCATAGGGTTATCCTTTTTTTTGTCGTTTCGGTTGCCATATTGAAACCATTTAGTACCCAGATGTAGGTACAATCTGATCTTGTAGGTCCAGTTGTTCCATGACCCTTGATTTGATTATGTTTGCCAAGCTAACCGGATCCATAGAACATGCTTAACTTGAATTTCATTTAAAAGAATAGAGATTGCCAGGGCGTCATTGTGCGGTTGGGATATGTCTTGTGCTTCCTCGTCACAAAATGATAAGACGTGTTTGGGCACATAGCTCCTTTGTTTTTCTCAGGTGATCGATACCTTGGTGCGTTTGAACACAGGTCCTTGCGTGACGTCGACACCGCTAATGATCATTTGGATTACATGTTGTGGTTATTCCTGCTCATTTTTTCTTGCATCTCTCTCCCTGAAGTGATTTTTGGCTCGGTCACTTAGAAATTATCAAAGATGACGCTCGTTGAGCAACCGAGCTACTTCTTCCCTTAGTTGCTTGCAATCTTCTATTCTAAGACCATGTGTCCATCATACTTGCATATCAAGTTTGGGTTCCTTTGAGAAGGATCGGTTTGTTTAGGCATGGACCACTTGTCGTCTTTGGTTCTTCCAGTAGATGACACAATCCCCGATGCATTATGCTGAAGCTGTACTCCGACAATCGAGGTGTCTCTGCGGGGTTGACCCGCTCTTACTCATGAGTCCTCGAGAACTTCAACCTTGATCGTTTTGGGAGGTGTTTCGACCCGAGCTGTTGTTTCTTTAGTCGACATACAGTTAATATTGCTCCTTATTTGACCTTTATTGCTCGTCCTTGTCCCTTGGGGGCTTAGTGGAGAATCAATTTAATGAACTGAACCTGACGGGGCTCCCAACTGGTCGTCATCGACCCTGATTTTTAATCGATAACGATTGTGCACATCTGACCACGTCACATGTGGATACTCGATTAGATTCTGCTTTAACTGTCGAGATGCAATCGAGCTCCTTTCATTTAAACCTTGCATAAAAACTTGTACTTGCCATTCATCCGAGACCGGTGGTAATTACATTCGCTCCATCTGGAACCTAGACACGAACTCCCTCAGGTTCTCGTCGTACTTTGTTTTATCTTGAAGACGTCCGATTGTTTCGTTGCTACCTTTATGGCCGCGACGTGTGCTTTCACGAAGGCAGCTGCCGACATAACAAATGAATCAATTGAGTTAGGAGGTAAGTTGTGATACCAAATCATAGCTTTTTTAGAAAATGTTTCTCCAATCTTTTTCAACAAGACAGATTCGATCTCATCGTCATTCAAGTCATTTCCTTTGATTTCGTAAGTGTATGAAGTAAAATGCTCGTTAGAGTTGGTTGTCCTATTATATTTGGGGTATATCGGGCATGCGAATTATTTTAGGTACGGGCATCAGAGCCGCGCTGTAAGGGAATAGTTTTTGTATGAACTTTTTGGCGCTAAACCCTTCAAAACTGGAGATGCCTCAGTATTTGGTCAATACGGGAGTGTGAGCACGTGATTTTTGCCCTATAGGAATTACTCCCATAAAATTTAAGAAAATAAATTTTTTCTAGTTTTGAAAATTTTATAGGATTTTGTGAGAATTTGTATTAGTTGTTTACTTTTTTTTTTGCACGTTTGAGTTATATTAAAATCATGAAAATTCCAAAAATACCATGCATTGTGTTTAAATTTTGTTTTCAATATTTTTTAGGGTTAATTGGTTAAATATTTGTTTTATTAAAATAAAATCACAAAAATGGCCTATTTTACATTTTACCTTTTATATTATCGATTTCTCTTTTAACTTAGGATTAGATGATTTTTATAATTTTGTAATTAGGTAATTAGTTTAATTTTGCAATTGAGATTAATTTAAGATTTTTATTAAAAAAGGAAAAGAAAAAAAAAGAAAAGAAAATAAAAGAAAAGAAAAGGGTTAAAAAAATTAAATTGAAAAGGAGTGTTAAATTCGTAATTGGGCCATTTTAGCCAAAACTAGCCCAAAATTACCCAAATTTGCCCCAAAATCCAAGCCCAAATAAGCTTACCCGGTCCGGCCTTACCCCTACGCCAAATGACGCCGTTTCTGATCCCCTCATCTCAACCATTGGATCATTGAGATCCAACGGCCGGGAACTCATCACTCCGCAATATAAAACTGTCCTAAACGATTTTCCCCCTTGTTTCGAACCCCATTACGTCTCCCTTACCTAAACCCTAATTAAATTTAACTGCCCTAAATTACCAAGCCCCCTCCGGCCGGCGGCATGACTCAATCGATCCTAAGTTCACACCATACAATCTCCACCCACCCATCTTTCATAATCCATCATGAGTTTCCCCGAGATCCTCACTCATTGGTCCCAATTTCAGATGTGATTCCCAAAAGAAATTGAAAATCCTAGTCTGTTCCTCTTTTTGAGTTTCAAGTAGATTTAAGGTTGATTTCGATCCAGAATTTATGCCAATCGGTTGTTCTTGTTAAGAACAATCGATTAGCATCAATTTTGGCTCTTTTCAAAGTTCACCAGATTTCATGCACAATCAAAGACCGGCAAAACTTCGTCAAACACTGTTGTAGGTATATTTCCTCATATTTCTTCTCTTCTTTAGATTCTTCTCTTCCACATCACTCTGATTTCTTCTACTTGTTTTTATGTTTCTTTGATCGAAAAAAATGATGAAGAGGTTTAGATAGTCATAATCTTGGGCTGGTAGTAGTTTAGGGTTCACTAATCCATTTGTGTTGCATCAGAATTCTCTTGTTTGTTGAGAGTCTATTAATTTGGTTTAACTCGTGTTTAATTTTGAATCAGTTGTTATTATTGTAGTTATCAAATGGTTATCACTGTTAGACCTATCTTAGTATTAGGTTTGAATTGTTCTGTTTTGCTTCATTTCTGACTCATGTTCATGTCAAACGAATTTAGGGTTAGTGTAAAAGTTAGCTGCATAGGGATTTGCTCTTTTGATCCTTATTTTACTTTGATTTTGATCTCCGTGTTGTTAGTGTTAAAACACACTTTCAAAGACGTTGAACTAAAGTCGTATTCGTTTTTGTAGGTTTTGATGAATGACAAACCGACGTGGATGCAAAGTTGACAAATGCCAAATCGTCGTGAATACGAAGATATCATTGAACAAACAAGGCGAGAATTATGGCTAACGGACCAAGGAAGAGTCCAAGTAAAGAAGAGTCAAGGACAAGACCAAGAGATGTATTAAAGACATTATTGAGTTGTTTGCATTGTGATCTTGATTCGACAATGGATTCAAGTCTTGGCTTCTCTCTAATATCATTTTATCAAATCATGCATATCATAAATATTTTTGTTGACCAAAATTTGGTGACCATGCCCAAACCAAAAATCTGACCGTCGGCTACCGTCGACTAGAAGTTGGCTAGACGTTGGCTAGACATCGTCATGGTTTTTGACGTTTTCATTTTAGCTAAAATGGTTTTTGAAATATTATCATTGGTTTTCACTTCTGGGCATATTTAAACATATTCCAAATCATTATTTCATAAAAACCACACTTGATTCATGGTCGTCGTCTAAACACGTGAAAAACGTCTTTGACAAAGTGACGCGACGTTTATGACCTTGGAGACTTGATTTTTAAGAACTAAGTCTTGGTTTTCACTTTTTATACCATAAACAAGCTTTTCCAACACTTGTTTTTGATTTGGAACACTTTGGTTTTTGGGTTGGTTTTCAAGGTTAAATAATCGATTATCATGTTCCAATAATCGATTATCTTGCTAATGTAGCAAAACCCCAACTTACAGAAGGTCCAAATAATCGATTATCACCTTCAGATAATCGATTATCATTCTCTGATAATCGATTATCATGTGTTTCCAGCCCGAACTTGAAACTACAGAGAGGTTGAATAATCGATTATCCTTTGGAGAATAATCGATTATCCTTTGGAGAATAATCGATTATCTAGTTACCGTTGCCATCCAACGACTAGTTTTTTGAACGTTGAAGTAAGATAATCGATTATGCAGTTAAGATAATCGATTATTCTGCCTTTAATTCAAAATTGTTGTCTAACTATTGAGCATCGGTTAGTTGATCCTTGAGGGCTATAAATAGACCCCAAAACCTCTCATTTCCATAACAATTCTTCAACAATCTATTATACTTTCATTGCATTCAATTCATTCATATTTCATAGCTTTTGAGAGCCAAAATCTTGGAGAAATTGTTGTGTTCTTTAGCGTTCTTAAGTCTACTCATATCTGCTCTATAAGAGAGTCCTGTTCTTGAGTGATTAGTGTTTGTATATACTTGAAGGGAAGTCTAATCCCTTGTTGTTGTAAGAAGGAAGGTTTCATTCTTTCGGTTGAAGTCTTTGAGTGCGGTATCTCCGAGCAAACGTTGTTGAGGCTCGTGTGACTCGAGTTCTCAAGTTGTATTGGTTTGTTGAGCACCTTTAAGCTTAACGGAGTTAGTTGCAGCTCGAGAGAGTCTCTCGGGAGACTGGACGTAACCACACGTGGTGGCGAACCAGTATAAATTTGGTGTGCTCCCTCCTTACTCTTTTTATTTCCGCATTTACTTCGATTTTATTCCTGCGATTTTTGTTAAATGCTATTCACCCCCCCTCTAGCGTTGGGCACTTATTCGAACATTTGGTATCAGATCCATACTCTTTGAAAGACTTAACAGTTTGAGAGAAACGATCTATGGCTTCTACTCACAATCTTTATGCAGGAATTGGTGAGGGACAATCAACCACGAGGCCACCACTCTTCGATGGCACAAATTATACCTATTGGAAGGAGCGGATGAGAATATTCATCCAATCCAACAACTTTCTATTGTGGCAAATCATAAAAAATGGTGAACAATTGCCCACTAAGAAAGTCGAGGATAAAGTCGTCCTAAAGACGGAGAATGAATATGATGCGGAGGACATCAAAAAGGTGGAGAACAATGCTAAGGCCATCAACATGCTGTACTGTGCAGTAAACCCCGATGATTATCGGAAGATTTCATGTTGCACCACAGCCAAGCAAATGTGGGAGAAGCTAGAGGTCACCTACGAAGGTACGGACCAAGTCCGAGAGGCTAAAATCGATTTTCTAGCCCTTGAATATGAATTATTTCGTATGAAGGAGAATGAGAAAATCGACGAAATGTGTGAACGATTTTCAAAAATCGTCAACGACCTCCACGCACTCAAGAAGACGTACACGGACAAGGAGCTTGTACGAAAAATCCTGTGGAGCCTCACCCCGGAGTGGCGTTCCAAAGCCGATGCCATTCAAGAGTCAATTGGCATCACCAACGTCACAATAGACGGACTCCGGGGAAATCTAAAGACGTACGAGTCCACCATTCTTAACCCTCCTTTGGAAGATCAAAGGAAAAGAAGCATTGCACTCAAGGCCTCCACATCACAACCTCAAGTCATTGAGGATTCAAGCGATGAGGATAATGAGTTTGGACTCGTTATTTAAAAGTGCCACAAGTTCATGCGTAAAGAGTATGAACGGAAGGGAAAAAGGCAAGGAGGACCACCCAAATGCTATGGGTGTGGAGAATTTGGGCACATCAAACCTAAATGCCCAAACACAAAGACGGAAAAGAAGACCGTCAAGAAACAAAGAGCCTACATCTCTTGGGGAGGCGACTCCGGGGATGAGTCAAGCGACGGAGATGAAGATGAGACCGCCAACTTATGTCTCATGGCACATGAGGAAGCACAAGAAGAGGTATGTGAATCTTCTCCTAAAGATCCTTATACTTATGAAGATATGCAAGACGCCTTTGATGAGTTATATGGCGAATTTGTTAGCGCTTCTAAAACCATTAAGGATTTAAAGAAACAACTCTCTTCAAAGGAGAAGGAGGTTGAAAAATTGAGCCAAGATAATAAAAAATTAAGAGAAGAAAATAAATTTTTTGGCAAAAGAAGCGCCGACAAACCCGAAGGCTCAAACGAAAGTTGCAAGTCTTGCAAATCTCTCAAAGACCAAGTTGAAAAACATAAGGGGACTTTGAACAAATTTAATACTTCTCATAAAAACCTCAATGATGTACTTGGTAATTTGAAATCTACTAAACATGGCTTAGGTTTCGAAAATGATATTAATATGAACGAAAAAGTTGAGCCAAAACCTAAACAACCTAAGGCTCAACCTAGGAAAGATAAAATTAATATTAATAGAAAACCTAGAAATAATAATTCTAGGAACACTAGACATCCTAGAACAAAAGCTAGGAGAAATGTTGAGCACTTTAGAACACCTAGAAACGATTTTCAAACAGTGCATCAAAATTACACTTCTCAAAATAGGGTAAATGAATTTAGACCACCTAGAAGCTATTATCAACCTAGGAGAATGCATAATCCGAATGTCATTTGCCATTATTGTAATAGGATAGGTCATATAGCTCCGGTTTGCTTTACTAGGCATAGGCATCTCACGATTAAACAATCACACTACCACTTTGCACCTAACACCCAAGGACCCAAAATGGCTTGGGTACCTAAATCTCATTGAGTTGATTTGTAGGTGTGCTTGAAGGCATCAAGTGTACTTTGGTACCTTGATAGCGAATGCTCCAAGCACATGACCGGAGATGCATCCAAATTTTTACAAATAAGACCCGCCAAAGGAGGAAACGTAGTCTTTGGAGACAACAGCAAAGGAAAAATAATCGGCATTGGATCGGTTGGTAAGGATGAAACCTCCTCTATTGATAATGTTTTATTAGTTAAGGGTCTTAAGCACAATCTGTTGAGCATAAATCAATTGTGTGACAAAGGAAATCGTGTGATTTCAATTCTAAATCATGTACGGTTGAACGCCTTAGTGATAATAAGGTTATTTTACATGGTGATAGAATTGATAATATTTATATGGTTAACCATGAAAATTCTTCATCAAACTTTGCTAAATGCCTCATAAGTAAAGAGGACGATATGTGGCTATGGCATCGAAGAGTAGCTCATGTTAACATGAATCTTTTGAATAAATTGGTTTCACAGGACTTAGTAGTTGGTCTCCCAAAACTCAAGTTTTAGAAGGACACCATTTGTGATTCATGTCAAAGAGGGAAGCAAGTAAAGGCCTCTTTTAAATCGAAAAATGTTGTCTTAACGACAAGGCCTTTACAACTTTTGCACATGGATCTCTTTGGACCATCAAGAACAAAAAGTTTTGGTGGGAACTACTTTGCCTTTGTCATTGTTGATGACTACTCTAGGTACACATGGACATTATTTCTAATTCACAAAAGTGAGGCGTTTCAAGTTTTTAAAAGTTTTCTTAAACGTGTTCAAAATGAAAAGAGCACAATAATTACATCCATAAGAAGTGATCACGGTGGAGAGTTCAAACGAAATCTCTTTGCGGATTTTTGTGACGAACTTGGCATTGAGCATAACTTCTCCGCTCCACGTACACCACAACAAAATGGAGTGGTGGAACGTAAAAATCGATGTCTCGAGGAGATGGCTAGAACTATGCTCGATGAAGCAAAAATTCCTAAGTATTTTTGGGCGGATGCCGTGAGTACCGCAAGCTATGTGTTAAACCGAGCCGTCATAAGACCGATACTCATGAAAACGCCATATGAGCTTTACAAGGGAAGAAAGCCAAACCTCTACCATCTTCGAGTTTTTGGTTGTAAATGTTTTGTTTATAATAACGGAAAGGACAACTTGGGGAAATTTGATGCAAAATCCAATGAAGGCATCTTTCTCGGTTATTCATTGCGTAGTAAGGCCTATAGAGTCTTTAATAAATGCACCTTAACTATTGAGGAGTCCCCTCATGTTGTATTTTTCGAAAATGATACTCGCTTGGCGAGAAAGGATATTTGTGATGATCTTGCAGATTCATTGGAGAAGATTAATCTTCAAGGCGATGTGGAAAAAGAGAGCCCAAAGGAAGTCCAAGACGAAGTCATGGAACAATCTTTGAAAGAGAAACAACCACAAGAGGAAGAGACGGTGATGCCTAGAGCTTGGAGGACGTCTAGAAATCATCCTCTCGATAAGGTAATTGGTGACATTGAACAAGGGGTATGTACTCTAAACTCTCTTAAGGACAACGTAGGACACATGGCTTTTGTATCACAAATTGAACCTACAACCATTTCCGAAGCAATTGAGGAGGAGCATTGGACCTTGGCAATGCAAGAGGAGCTTAACCAATTCAAACGTAATGATGTTTGGGAATTGGTGCCAAGACCCAATGATCATACCGTAATTGGTACGAAATGGGTGTTACGTAACAAACTTGATGAAAGTGATATTATAATTAGAAACAAAGCTAGGCTCGTAGCTAAAGGCTACAATCAAGAAGAAGGCATTGATTTTGAAGAAACTTATGCACCGGTAGCACGTTTAGAAGCTATTCGTTTATTACTTGCTTTTGCTTCATCTATGGATTTTAAACTATACCAAATGGATGTCAAGAGTGCCTTCCTCAATGGGTTTATTCAAGAGGAAGTGTATGTTGAACAACCCCCGGGTTTCGAAGACCTTGAGTTCCCCGATCATGTCTTCGAACTCAAGAAAGCACTCTACGGTCTTAAACAAGCTCCCCGAGCTTGGTACGAACGTTTGAGTAAATTTCTTTTGGACAATGAGTTCAAAAGGGGGAAAGTTGATACAACACTTTTTATCAAGAGTAAAAACAAAGACATCCTCTTGGTTCAAGTTTACGTAGATGACATTATTTTCGGTGCTACTAACGAATCTTTGTGCAAGGAATTTTCGAAAATGATGACAAGTGAGTTCGAGATGTCAATGATGGGTGAGCTCAATTACTTCTTGGGATTGCAAGTGAAACAAATGAAAGAAGGGTTTTTCATTTGTCAATCTAAGTATTGCAAGGAGTTGCTCAAACGTTTTGAGATGAACAACACCAAAGCAATGGCTACTCCCATGAGCACATCCAATCACCTTGACAAAGACGAAAAAGGTAAGGGAGTAGATGTAAAGAAGTATCGAGGTATGATCGGATCCCTTCTTTATCTTACCGCAAGTAGGCCGGACATTATGTTTAGCGTTTGTTTATGCGCTCGGTATCAATCTTGTCAGAAGGAATCACACTTAACTGTGGTAAAACGGATAATAAAATACCTTGTTGGCACTATGAATGTAGGACTTTGGTATCCCAAAGGTTCTTCATGCCATCTCATTGGCTATTCCGACTCTGATTTGAGGGCTGCAAATTGGACCGCAAAAGCACGAGTGGAACATGCCACTTACTTGGTAGTTCCTTAGTATCATGGTTTAGTAAGAAGCAAGTGTTGCGTTATCCACCACCGAGGCCGAATATGTGGCCGCGGGGAGTTGTTGTGCTCAAATCCTTTGGATGAAGCAACAACTCTTGGATTATGGCCTTAGTATTGATCATATCCCTCTTCGGTGTGATAATACTAGCGCCATAAGCTTGACGAAGAACCCCGTTCTTCATTCAAGGACGAAACACATTGAAATTAGGCATCATTTCATTAGAGATCATGTTCTCAAAGGTGATGTCGAGATTGAGTTTGTGGAAACAAAAAATCAATTAGCTGACATTTTCACAAAACCTTTAGAGAAAGAGTCATTTTTCCGCATTTGTAGCGAACTCGGAATACTTAATTCCACGATGATCTAATGCGTGCATTTGTGAAATATTTTATTTGAACTATCACTAACTTGAGCGTCGGAGACGTCTAACTCTTTTTTGCAGGTCTCAAAATGGCCACAAAGTCAGGGGAACAAATTCAAACCATTTTGAGTTGCATTGGAAATTTTCTGGAATTTCAGAAGCGCATAATCGATTATCAGACTACCATAATCGATTATTCAATGCTTCTGCATCTGCAAGAATTTGGTGCAAAAATCAGGATAATCGATTATCCAGAACAACATAATCGATCATCCCATTGTTCTGCAACTTCAGGAATTTAGCGCAAAGTACAGATATGGAAAATGTTGACGAGGTGCCGGAAACCGATGATGACGGTGACAGTGATGATGATGATGACGGAGATGACGACAGCTCCTAGAAGCTTTTAGAGCTCAAGCTCGACTCTCTTTCTCTTTAGTTTATGTTTTGAATAATCTTTTTTATGCTTCCATTATGTACTCCATCTTTATTCCCTTAATCAATAAAATTTTTGCTAATGTCAAAAGGGGGAAGAAAAAGGCTATGCATAAATTGAGGGGGAACTCATTACGTATTTGGCACAAACGTTTAAACACCTATGCATATCCTCATCTCGGTTTACCATTATCAAAAAGGGGGAAATTGTTGAAACACACTTTCAAAGACGTTGAACTAAAGCCGTGTTTGTTTTTGTAGGTTTTGATGAATGACAAATCGACGTGGATGCAAAGTTGAAAAATGCCAAATCGTTGTGAATACGAAGATATCATTGAACAAACAAGGCGAGAATTATGGCTAATGGATAAAGGAAGAGTCCACGTAAAGAAGAGTCAAGAACAAGACCAAGAGATGTATTAAAGACATTATTGAGTTGTTTGCATTGTGATCTTGATCCGACAAGGGATTCAAGTCTTGGCTTCTCTCTAAAATCATTTTATCAAATCATGCATATCATAAATATTTTTGTTGACCAAAATTTTGTGACCATGCCCAAACGAAAAATCTGACCGTCAGCTACCGTCGACTAGACGTTGGCTAGACGTCGGCTAGACGTTGGCTAGACGTCGGCTAGACATCGTCATGGTTTTTGACGTTTTCATTTTAGCCAAAATGATTTTTGAAATATTATCATTGGTTTTCACTTCTGGGTATATTTAAACATATTCCAAATCATTATTTCATAAAAATCACTTGATTTATGGTCATCGTCTAAGCACGTGGAAAACGTCTTTGACAAAGTGACGCGACATTTATGACCTTGGAGACTTGGTTTTTAAGAACTAAGTCTTGGTTTTCACTTTTTATACCATAAACAAGCTTTTCCAACACTTGGTTTTTAATTTGGAACACTTTGATTTTTGGGTTGGTTTTGAAGGTTAAATAATCGATTATCATGTTCCAATAATCGATTATCTTGCTAATGTAGCAAAACCCCAACTTACAGAAGGTCCAAATAATCGATTATCACCTTCAGATAATCGATTATCATTCTCTGATAATCGATTATCCTGTGTTTCCAGCCCGAACTTGAAACTACAGAGAGGTTGAATAATCGATTATCCTTTGGAGAATAATCGCTTATCTAGTTACCGTTGCCATCCAACGACTAGTTTTTTGAACGTTGATTATCTGGTTTGCACAAAATGCATAAGCCAATGAAAGACAGCCACCTGCCCCAATTCTGTTAGGAAAGATGCCTTGCAAGCTGGGAATAATTCCAAAATGTTATTTTGAGCACATGGACTTAGAGGCCTATAAAAGGGTGCCCTCCCTTCATTCTAAAAACAGATTTTCAAGTCTCATTCTCTGCACAAAAAGTTCTGCATTATTAGCTAAAGAGTTTTTTGATTTTCACAAGAAAACTAGAAGAAATCCTTTAAAATTTTCGAACTCCAAAAGAGCTGAAGCATGGTTTAATTCTGGAAAAGCTGTGGTTGTTTTATTGTTGCTGTTTTGCTCACATCTTGGTTGAAATCCTCATATGTGGTTGCTTTCGTGTCCAAGTATCTGTTGGACTTTAAATGACATGGAATTGCAAGCTTGAAATATGTAATCAAATGTGGAAATTGAATGACATATTGTTGACGGATGAAACTTGTTCACCTGTTTTCTTTAAAGTTCATTTAGTCTTTGTAGTAGTGTTAGCTTATTTTATGTGTTTCTTCTTTTCTTTTTCACTATTTTCTTTCTCTGTATTCTGTCCTTGGATCTATTTAGGATCTCAAATCTAGTATGAGAGTTTGTGACACTAAGGGTTTCAGGCTCGTGTAGTATTTCTAGTTTTTTGATGTTGAAAAGCCATAGTGATAAGTGTTATTCGTTAGTGTCTGGTTTTCATCTTCTCATTTAATTGATTTAAAAGTACAAAGTTAAGGACTTAAGGTTCTGTTCTTAGTTAGAATTGTCTTTCATGAAAAGGATTGTATGGCTAAGTGTTATGCGACTAGGTAGGGATTTCAATTTATTCTGTGTTAATACTGCCTGTTAGTTGGTATTTGTAATATGTAGTTAAGCATCTTTGATTCTCATAATCTGTGTAACGGTTTTTTAGTGGAAATTTTACGACCTATAAAATACATTAGTACCCTATTTAGATTAAATAAATACAATTTCAAAATATTATATCCTATAAATACCTTTTATTCTTTAGAGCAAAAAAATCTAAATATAGTTCAAGGCACCATATATGCTAAAAATTTTTTTTTCTCTTCTTTTTTGTATTTTCTCTTTCCTAATTACCGTATATCTCCCTGATCAGCTTCTCTCTCTCTTCTTGCATACACTTTACTCTCTTCTCTCACAAAACCACGTTTCATAAATCTTCTTCCACCCTAAATCTCTATTTCTCCGACATTATCAATCTCACGTTCCAAAATCATCAGGGATCCACTGTTGTATTTCCGATTTTTATACGCCTGGTAAGGTATCTTCTTCGAAATTACTTTGTCATTATTTTGTTTCTATAATTTTTATACCGATTTTACATAAATTTCTGAAATAATAACCATTTCTATTGTTAATCACCAGGGGTCTTTGAGTTTTCTCTCCAATAGCGGATTCAACGCCACTCAACAGAGTACCCAGAGTTATACCCACCAAAATTCTCAATTTTGATAGGCCCTCTTTCTGGTTGCAAATAACTCAAGCGGAGTCAGATTTTGTAGGTTTATCAACATCCACAATTGATGAGAGAAGAACTAAATTACACAATAACAAGTTGAAAGAAGTCCAAGTTGATAAATCTTCAAAAGAAACCAAAAAAATTCAGTTGGCTCAAAGAGGAAAAAACCTGTGAAAGATACAAGAAACCAAAAGGTGATTGCTATTTGTATCAATATGCATTCAAATAAATTATTTGTATTCATAATTATTCAATCCTTTTTACATGTATGATGTTGTATTCATATGTATCTGGTTGTATTTTGTACTTTTTAGTATACTGTATTCTGTTTCTTCTGTAGTATGTATATGTATTCATGTGTATTTTGGTAGTTTCCAATTGTTTACTTTTAATGTACGTTTTACTTGTATTCATATGTATTCAGCTTTAGTTATTTTTGTTTGCGATTGTTCAATTGCCCAGTACGATTTCAAATGTATTCAGGTGTATTCATCTTACTTATTTTTTATGGCATGTGTGTGGCACCAAGTTTGTTAATATATATTTAGTCTTGTCACTATATTTAGTCTTCTGTAAGGGTTTGTAGTTGTACTGACATGTATTCAAAAATTATTTAATATGAAATTTGCAATGTATTCAACTGTATTAACATGTATCTTTTATTGTTAATTGCAAGGAATTAATTTGTACGTGAAACACCAGTCAAAATTAGCACCCCATATTAGTGTTTACGGTAACATGATACAGTCTCCCAGCTAAAATATAAGCTTACTCCTGTTTTAGTACCAACAATTCGGCAATTCATGCTTTGGCTCATTTCTTCAAATGAGCGTTGTGAAGTTCAACATCAACTCTTCAGACGCTTCATGGCTCTCCAATTAGACGGCACTCCTACAATGTATTTGAAGTACACGTCAATGGTACTAAATTACATTTCACATTAAGGGAGTTTGCGTTTGTGACTGGCCTCAAATGTGTAGGTAAAGATAAAGATTTTGAGTTTAGCGAAACTCTTCCTAACCGGCTTATTGAGACTTACTTTGGGGGTGTTAATATTTTAAAGAAGAATCATTTGATAAAATGCTTCGATGATAAGAAATGAGGTCCCGACAATGATGGCGATACCTTTAGAAATGCGGTGCATGTTGAAGCATACGCAGGTTTCTGAGCACTCTTAAAGAGATTCCACAAAAATTTGAATCCACTCTACTCCGTCAAAGATATGCTGCTCTCCTTTGGGACTATGTTATGCGGAAAAAAGATGCTGATTCCATATGCGATAATGAAGCACCGACAAATATTTCTAGGCAGATCAATGAGTCAGATTCAAAGATACAAGTAATGTTAGAGTAGCTTTATGTTAGTGTAGTGTTGGAGTCATATACAAAGATGGAGATACATTAGTTTCAAGAAGAATATTGTTTTGAGAATTTTTTTGTCTAGATGATATTTGGTTTGAAAAAGTTATCACTTTATCAGTAGTGTTTGTGGACGACAATTGCAACTTTTCTATCACTATTTCACTATATTGTTCATTAGTTTTCATTCTCATCTTTAATTTTGAACAGATATTTATCTTAGAGGAGTCAAGTATGTATTAATACAAACTAACTTTGCTTGAACAATTTTTATTTATCAAACATGTTACTGTCAAAGAATCAGTTGTATATAAAAGAACTCATTTGTTTTTCTTTCTAGTTTCAATTGTATTCAAATGTATTTAGCTGTCAAATTCAGATGTATTCAGTTGTATTCAACAACATTCATTTAGATATACCTTTCAAGTTCAGATAATACATATTGAATAAAGCAGTTTTATTTGTATTCAACAGGTTGTACATGGTCAGTTATTTTCATATGTATTCAGTTGTATTTAAGTATATTATTCAGTTGTATTCAACTGTATTTAGCTGTCAAATTTAGATGTGTTCAGTTGTATTCAGCATCATTCATTCAGGTATACCTTTCAAGTTTAGATAGTACATATTATATAACGTAAGTTTATTTGTATTCCACAGGTTGTACGTAGTCAGTTATTTTCATATATATTCATTTGTTCTTAAGTGTAATATAAAAGATGTACGTAGTTGTATTTGAGTGTATTATTCAACAGTATTTCATTGTATTTAAGTGTATTATTCAATTGAATATTAAGTTGTAGTTTGGTGTAATCATTTACTAACAATGATAGTGAATAATATATCAGCCTTTTATAGTTATATTTTTTAATCATCTATACTCAGTTATACTCAACTATATATTTCATAAAATTTTTATTGTATATAAATACTTCAACTATATGTTTCAGAAAAAATTCATGCAATTCATTTCAGAATATAATACTTCACAATGTCATTGACAAATCGTTCAAGCACCAATACATATCATATTTTAAACTATTTATTACGGGGAGCATTTCTACAAGTTCGCTTGTTATGTCCTCCCTGACCACATATGCTACATGAATGTTGATTTTTCGGTTGTAGCAATTCACTTAAAGTTTCATCTCGCTTCTTATTTGGCCTTCCAGGAGGTATTTTCCATTTGGGAGGTAGTACAACCTCATCTGCAACATATTGTGGTATATTCCAGTCATTTTTGTCCGGTAGCGGGTACACTGGCACATCGTATGTCATTACAATTGTATTTGGTTTGTAATAGTTAGAGCAATATTCTTCTGGAATTAGAAACTTGCTTTTCAATACAACACAAGCATGTGGGCATGACAATTCATCAACTTGGAACCTCCCACAAACATATTTTCTCTCTAACAAGCAAACTTTGTAGTTCCTCCCACAATCGTTAACCGTATGTAAGTATTCAGTTGATGATACCACATATATTTTAAAATATAAATATAAGTTTTGAGCATTAACAAATATATATTGTTGAATTAATAAGTTACACACAACTGAAATATTTGCATATATACGAATATATCATATATTGTATCCATGATGCAAACAGAAGCACTAGAATCATGATGCAAACATTACATATAATGTAATGAAGCTATAGAAAGTCTCTTGTTCCAACTTTATGCAAGATTATGCAAACAGAAGCACTAGAATCATATGTATTGACATTAAATATTAAAGTTTCTTTGACATACAACTTTGTTAGTTGCATTACGATGTATTCCAAAAGTTTTGACATCCAGTTTTTAGGTAAATTAACACCAGATATACAGAAAAATCCGTCTTTTATGATTTTAGAATATTTATATTCATATATATTAAAAACATGCTAGACTGTATTAATTGTTAAAAGTGATTTTATTCAAATGTATTCATGGCGTTAACTCAGAAAACAATTAAGATATATCCAGCAATGACATTAAAATGTAACTTACAGTCATACGTGTAGACAATCCCTCATTCAAAGTCAACATCTCCTGGTATTTTTTTCCCAAGAGTCGTGTATGTCTGTGTAGCTTCTTTGCGGTTACTACAATTCCAACGTGCAAACAATTTCCTAAGTTCTTCGAGGAAATCGTATTTTGGCAATTCTCTTGCTGAAACTAGTGTAGCATTGATTGACTCAGCAATATTTGATGTCATTGTCCATACCTTGTTAACTGGTGCATACAACCTAACCCACTTTTCGTAACCAGCTAACTTTAAGTATTCTTTCAACCTAGTATCTACCTTCTCCACCTTCTCCATCAGACTGTCAAATTCAGCTTATGTATATGCTTTTGCCATCGAGAAGTATATCTCGCTCAATCCAACATGCTTGCCGAAATGTGTTCCGGTGTAGTAATATTTTAGGTGACTTCCATCCATTACAACAATGGTTCTACAATGGTCAGATTCCCTTATAAAGGCATTCAATGGTATATACACGTGCATGAATTCATTTTTTTCCAATTTTTCCATTCTAATGTGGGAACTTGGATATGTGATATCCATTATATATAAGTATCCATGTAATTTTTTGTATGAATCAGCCGGTTTGCCTCTCAGAAAATTTATTGCCTTTCTTTAGCCCTCCATGCCAACATATAGCTAACATCCACACCTAAATCTGATTTCATATCATCAATAATATCCCTTGGAGTATATTTCCTCTTATGGTTTGTAAGCTTAGGTCTTATCATACCACCAATAAGGCTGCTACTAGCCTGCCACTGCTCATACACCTTGTCCGTTAGTGGACATGTATAGTTTTCATTGAATTCCCTCATCTTGAATAGTTCTGATTTGTTATTGCTTGAAGCCTTAAACCTCCATTGATAATCTTCTGAAATACATAACAATGCATAGCTGCAAACAATTAACCTTTCTATATTATATTAACATGTGTGTTTACAAAGAAGGCAACTCATATACAGACAAATACATTCTCAAGATAGGATATACAAATACTTCTAAATACACCTGTTTATTTATGCATACACATACTTCCACAGTAGATCTTTATTAGAAATTAATTAGAGCCACTGTTGTATTTTTATATTAGTAACATACATTTCAATACATGTATTTAAGGACCCTTAACACACACATGTTTACTTCAAATGTGATCACCATGTTGAAAATACACAAATACAATAAGTTATACTTACAGCACCTGTTGATACCCAACTTTTCCCTATATATTTTTATATATACTCTAATACTTTCAAATTAGTATATGTATGAATGCCCAAAGGTTTGGGTATTTTTTCTCAAATTTTTAAGGGTTTTAGAATTGACTTATTATCTATTTTTAACAATAAAAAAATCTAAAATTATTCCCAAACTCTCATTTTTGGAAAATAACGTATTTCATTCTCATATTTACAATAAAATATAACTAATATAATTTTTGCATATTTTTTACAAATTTATTCAAAATTTCTAAAGCTTAATTGCATGAAATTGTAATTATAGCTTATGTCATAATTAATCGCATTTTATTATTATAAAATTATTCCTAGTATTTTAGATTATTAATTAGTTCTCTATTTTCAATTTGTTTTTAAATTCTTTTTTGCTATTTTAATTAATTAAAAAAGGGAAAATGGCTATTTAAAATCTGGCCCATTCCTATTTCAATATTAGCCCAAATTGCACCCTTAATTAACCCCAATTTCAACCCTTAATTAGACGACCCAATTTTGGTTTTAACCCGCCCCAAACCCAATAAATCTAACATGCCCGTCTCCCACTTTAAATCTTGGACGTTGATTATTTTAATCAACGGCCCCCGTTCTCTCTTTCCTTTTTAATCCTGCCCCAACCCCCTAAGCCTAATCATTTTCCAAAACCAGCCGCCTCCAAATTCCCCCTTCTCTCAAACACTCTCTAAAGCCACATGAAACCCTAGCAGCCTGTCGTCGTCTCCGACCAAACCCACCGGCGTCCATGGCTTCCCAGGCGATGGACAACCTATATCCTCTTCCCTTCACCCCAAACCATGGTTGTTCAAAGCTTTTGAAGCCCGATATTCAATAGACCTATTCAGGTCCTCCGTCGACCTGAGTTCCTGTGGCTCCTCCAGCTTCGTTCCGGCGTGTTAAAGCTCTTATAGGCCTAGCTATGGCTCAGACCTACTCAAGACCATATCGTTCCAGGCCTTCTCGTTTATAGGGTTTCCGAGAAACTCTAAAAATCTTGTTGGAGGTTCTATCTTTCCTTTTCTTCTTAGATATGTAACAGTTCTGTGTTCCACTCGATGTTTTAAGGATTTTCCCCAATTTTCCCTTTTAAAATTAGTCTACTCAAAATTAGGGTTTTCAAAAAATCCTAAGATGATTCTTGTTCTTTTTCTTTCTTTGTGTGAATATGTGTGTCCATGTCGTACTTATGTTTTTTCGTCTGTTTTTATGTATGTTTTTACTCCTTTATTAATTCTATTTGTTTTTTACAAGTATGATTCACACGTTTATCTTGCATGACTTTCTACTGTTTCTCCTACTAAGATTGTTTGCCTTTAATGTACTCGTTTGGTTTCTAAACTTGCTTATTTTACTGCTTCCTAAATTTCTATGGCATCTCTTCTCTTTTCTGACTTCACTTGAGTTCTAAGCTTTCTCTTAAGCTCGTCCTTCGAAACTTTGTCACTCTACTGCTTTTGATTGCTACTTGTGTTTGTGTATTTCCTCAGGGAACTCTTTCAGAGTTCCCCAGGCTTATTGTGAGAATTTGCTTTCTCTTTTCTGTGTCCTACTCGGACTAAAGCCCTGTGTTCGTGATTCTTGCGAGCTTTTGGTTCTAGGTTTCTACTCTAGAAACCCTAAGCTCTCAAACTCATGTTGAGTTCATAGACTGAACTAGAACTTTCTTTTCTTTTGCTTATGATTCTAAGACTGTTTATGCCGACCTCTTCTTCCTTGCCTGATATTATCATGCTTATATACGATGGTTTTTCTTCCGAGTTGATTCTATTAGCTTGTGATTGTTTTCAATCTCCTTTTACTAAGGCTCGATTGATTTGCTACTGATTTTTACAACTTAGCCTTTTCCCCAATTTTCCTGACTAAGTTCATTCAAGGCTTTTGAATTTCCGGCTGTTTGATTACTATATTTTCCTTATTCTTTCAAACCATGTACTAACTGTTTTCTTACTTTAAATAGACTCTGTATGCACTTACCATTATTCTGCTACTCTGAAAAGGTTTTCAATTTTCTCCTTTCCTTAATTACTCATTCCCGTTCGAAATCAAATCCCTTTGACTAAGGGAGATTTTATTTGATTGACTGAAATTTTATTTCCTTGCCTTCTTGCTTACTCGTTTTTGCACTATTAAAAGGGACAACTTTTTCAATAACAACAGACAACACAGCTCGTAGAGTTCTTTTTTGCACCTTTGCAATACACAATCATCTCTGTCTTTGAAATATACTGGCGACTACTCTCTTTACTACTACTCTCTCTACTACCACTTTCTCTACTATTGTTTCTATGCTGAGCAGCCTGTTCCTTTCTTTCCTACTGTCTGAATATTTTTGGAGTTCCTCTGAACTCCTAAGTACTTGCTGAAGTTTTCTGTTAACTCTTTGGCTGTCTACTTGTTGTTGTTTCTCTGCCTTACTTGAACTGAAATCTAGTATGTACTTCTAAGTTAAATAACACTCTCCTACTATGTGTATTCACTTCTCTTCTTCTACACATTCTTCACTGTGTCTTTATGTTCTATACTATGTTCTTCTATGTCCTTGCATCTTCAGTCTGCTATACTTTCTTATATTTTCCTTAATGTCAGTGTATGTTTCTGTATGGAAATCCCTTCCCTCTATTCCCTTTTGTGTGCTAGTATTGTTCTGAATCATGGCAGCATCTGATATTGCTGTCCATGATCCAGAATCAAACTCTCCCGAGTCTGTACTCAAATGCTTTCCGATTCCCTCTCCCCTTTATGTGTTGAGATTTAACTTGGGTAGGGCAGTGTCCTAATCACTACTCAGACCCTATGTTTGAGTCCCTAGAGTCTGCTCCTATTTGTTTGACCTAAGCAAAGGGTCAGGGGTGTGCCAGCCTGTGCCATGGATGTATATGACCACCCTCTGCTATGGTTTCCCTCTCACTTTGCACTCATTCCTAGTTCCTAAGTTCTACCCCCCTTTGGTAAGACATGCTTAGGGACTCTGGAGTTTCCTCTGAACTTGGATGCCTGAGGGCTGGTAATTCCACACTTGTACTATTCTATTACAATATTTACTCTTTAGAGTGTAAGAATTGCGTGGGCTCTTGAAGCTCCTTGGAACTTTGAAACACTCTGAATAAAAGAAGGCCTTGGATTCTGGACTCTGGATTTGGTGGAACACATGTATTAGACTGCTCGGGTCTAGCTGTAGGCTGTGATGTATTTTTGTTTACCTTCTTTCTTCTGGTTTTGTAATAATCTTGTAAAAGAAAAAAAAGAACTTGGGGAAATATTAGTAAAAGGGTATGAGAGGGGTTTATATTTACTTGCATATGTTAAAGGGTAGATACCATGCCTATAGGATCAATATTGTTGTTTAATCACTTAGATATCATGCCTATAGGTTAAACATTTAAATCACCTAGAGATCATGTCTATATGCTTTTTCATTCCTTTCATTCATTCATTTAGATCATTTCTATAGGATTTAATTTTCAACCATGTTTCCAATCTTTAGAAATCCTTCCTATATGGCCTAATAATCAACTAATTGCATATAGAAATCATGCATATAGGGAATATGCGAAACGTTAGGCAAACCGTAGGGTAATCAAATACTCTTTTTCTTAACATTTACTAATAGTAACGAGTCTTATGAGAAAATAAAGGTATAGATATCCTGCCTATAGGGTATCAAACCTGCCAAATCTGTGTAAGTAATAATCCGGCCATTGGCTTCAGCGTTTCAAACAAAGCATCCAAACTTGTCTGCAAACTTTCTAAACTTGCATTTCTCTTTTTTCTTAAACGTATTTTCTTCAGCCCTCTGCCTGAATTTTATTCGCCTCATGGATCTCTCTTTCAAAACACGTTTCAAACTCATTCCCCTTTTAAAGTATTTTACTTCTGAAACTCAACTTTACAATTCCGTTGTATTTCTACTGAAACAATTCTGCTAATTATTTAAAGACCCCTATGAACTTTATCTTATTTTCCAACCTTCTATTTCAAACTCTTTTGCATTAGGTTCTTGATCAGTAACTTGTATAAAATACCTCAACTTCTGACAATTGGATCCGGGTTGCCTAATGCAGACTTTTTATCCAACTCAATGTGTTAAGCTAATCTGACCGTCGTTTAATTATTAAAGACTAAGTCAATATCTGCAAGACATGCTACACTAACTGCTATGTGATTCATGGGGTTTATATGATCTTTTCGTGTGTTTGTTTCATCCTTCAATATTTGCTACTTGTTTTGCTTGTCGCCTTAGTCTTTTATCTTTTTGAAACTCCATATATGTCTACGCTTCCTTTCCCCTATTTTTTATGATTAGGAGTCCTGAACCCCGGGACTGACAGGTTGGATGGGTATTAGCATGTAATAAGTAAATGAGGCTAATCGCATTTAATACCTTAACGGGGCAGGAATGGTAGAATATGGATATGATGGCTGGTGCGCTAATATCTCGTGTGAGAATGATTGCTGGGTATTATACCAATGTGATCCATATTATATTTAAACCTTGGACCTCTCTTCTTTAGTTATATGATGTGATGTTTTCTTAAGAATTTTAATGTTTTCCTCAACTAATCTTTCCAGAACCACTTATGTCTTCTTTCTCTCTTTGCTTTCAAAACTTTCAACTTATTTGTATTCCCTATGTGCCAAAATTGTTTGTTTACTTCTACTCTTCTTAAAGTCACAACTAAGTACGGCTTGAAACCACACTAGTGGATCTTGAGGGGTGCGTAACACCTTCCCCTCGAGATAATGTCAAGCCCTTACCCGAACTCTGGTCTTCTTTCAAAATCTTCTTCTTTTCTTTCAAGTGTCCTAATGCGCTTTAATCATTAGGTGATGACTCTTCAAAACCCATAAACCGATTCCCCAAAAGGGAATAAGAGTTATTTTGCCCATAATGTCGTAAACCTGATTTCGCCTTTAGAAAAAGGGGGTGTCGACCATCTAGTGATTGAAAATTCAATGAAATTTTTTTGAATACGTACAAACCTTGCAACATTAGATTTATCAACCTTAAATTCAAACCTTTGATCTATAGCATAATTCTCCATCACCTCTTTCAATGTAGCCTTATCCTTATGAACTTATCCAACAATAACCTCCTTTTGATCAGTTTTTGAAATTATCAAATCCTTGTGGATTTCGAACACTCCAATCGCTTCACCTGAATTGAAAACATCTAGGACCATTGTATCATCTGTATCAGAATCGCACCTTTGAATTGTTTCGTCTATTTGCACAATATCCCCTTGATTTAAACTGCCTCCGGATATAAGATCTTTTTCAAATGTTGTTATGCATAAAAGGGATATTGTGCAAATAATATCTTATATCAGGGTTGTAGGTTAGGGGCTCCCAAATTCTCTATTCTCCTTTTTCAATTTTATTTTGATTGAACATTTGTATCCATTAATAACGAAAAGTATACAAGGTAGAGCTCTAGTAGTAGCTTTGACTTGATACTACTCCTTTACATCACAATCATCTTTACTAAGTATCTAACTACTCTTTCACTAATTACAACTAAGTATAGTAGTTAGCTAGTACAAACTATATCTATGGAAAACTGTTAATTTGCCTCAAGCCACTTTGCCATCGACTACAATTTCTGCCTCGAATATGGATATGTAAAACAATTTCTCTGCAAATATGATTCTCCTCATAGGCTTTCTTTTCAAATATGATGTTGTTCCTCTCCCTCCAGATTAATGAAATAGTACTGATAAACACACAAGCTGTTATAGCATTGATCCTCACTCTGCTCTTTGCTTTACTGTTTATCCATTGCAATTCAGTTGCCCAGTATCCAACATTTCTTTGATGCGCCAGCCATAAACATAGTCCAGTCCACAGGTTTCTTGTGATTGAACAGTCAAAAAATAAGTGTTTAAAGGATTCTACACTCCGTTTACAGAAAACACATGTTGCGGGCACTTGAATGCCAATTTTCTGTAATCTGTCCACTGTTGGTAGCCTCTGTTGTGCAGCTAACCACATAGTGAATCGATGCCTAGGATGAACATTGGCAAGCAACATCAAGCTCTTCCATTCAACTTTGCTGAAATTAGGAATCAGAGTGAGATACATTTTCTTGATCTGAAAGTGATCCAGGTTGCACATTCCTTGCAGTCTGCTAAACAAATTCCCCTGAAGCAACTGATTCCCCGTGATAGCATCTCTACTGTTTAGAAGTTTCCTCATAACCCAAGAGGCAGCCTTAGGAGTGGTCATTGTTTCAATATCTTCTTGCTTAATGTAATAGTTGTGCACCCACTTTATCCAATGGCAGTCCTTCTTTCTAGTAAAATCCCAAAGATGTTTACTGATTGCTGCTTTGTTCCATGCCTTCATGTCTAGGATATTCAGTCCACCAGCTGTTATTGGCCTGCATACTCTTTTCCAAGCAACTAGTGCCTTCCTGGATGGATTTGCACTTCCAGTCCACAAAAAGGTTCTGCAGATAGTTTCAATAATTTTCAACACTTTCTTAGGCATAATGAAGATTTGAGCCCAGTAGGTTTGGATTCCAAATATGACAGCTTTGATCAGATGACATCTTCCTACATAAGAGAGCAATTTTGCAGACCAGCATGTTATCTTGGTTGTTATCTTCTCAATCATAGGCAGGTAGTGACAGATAGCAAGTTTCTTGGAGTCCAAGGTCATCCCCAGATATTTAAATGGAAGTTCTCCTTCAGTAAAACCCAGTGTTCCTAGAATTTCCTCTCTGACATTCTGCTTTATTCCAGCCATGTATATTGCACTCTTGTTAACATTTGCTTACAGACCAGATGCTTCAGAGAATCTGTGGAAATCCTCATTTAAAATTCTAATAGAAATAAGATCAGCCCTGCATAATATTAATAGGTCATCAGCAAAGCATACATGAATACTATTAAGCTTCCTACATTTAGGATGAAAATTAAAATCACCATTCTTGTGCAGCTATCCCTGTTCCCTATTCAAATACTCCATAGCAATCACAAATAGATAAGGTGACATAGGGTCACCTTGCCTAATACCCCTCTTAGCTTTGAAAGGTTTTGTTAAACCACCATTCAGAACTAGAGAATATGAGACTGTAGTGACACATGCCATTATCCATTGCACAAATTTAGCAGGGAAACCTAGATCAATAAGAACCTGTTTAAAGAAACTCCATTCCAAAGTATCATAAGCCTTTCTCAGATCCACTTTCAAAACACATATGGGAGACACTCCTTTCCTAGAATATCCTTTGAAGATTTTATGGCTAAGTAGAATGTTATCAACTATGATTCTTCCTTCAATGAAAGCTGATTGAGCCTGCCATATTAGATCTCCAATCACACTTTTCATTCTTTTAGTAATGACTTTGGATATGATCTTATATAAGGTGGTGCAGCAAGCTATGGGCCTGTAATCTTTAACAGTTGTAGGAGCTTTAACTTTGGGAACAAGTGCAATAGCTGTTGTATTAATCATTTGAGGCATTCTGTTGGTGGAGAAGAACTCCTTTGCAGCAGCAAGTATATCAGCCTTGACTATTTCCCAGTTCTTAGTAAAGAATTCCACAGGGAATCCATCCACTCCAGGTGCTTTATCCGTTGGTATCTCCATTATTGCTTTTGTGATCTCTCTCATTGTAATCTCCTGTATCGGCATTCTTTGTTGTGGTAAAGTTAAACAAGTTCCTTCCTTGATAGTAGCTGTGTTAACACAAGGTAGTTCCCCAGCACAATCTCCCATCAATGATTGGAAAACACTGATAAACTCCTGTTCCACTGCCTTGGGATCTATTAGCTTCATACCTGCATCAGTATATATGGAGGTTATGCTGTTCTGACTGGTTCTGATTTTCCACTGAGCATGGAAGTACTTTGTGTTGGCATCACCACATTCAATCCAGCAAGCCTTGGATTTCTACCTCATTATTTGTTCCTCCACAATACTCCATTTCTGGATTTCTTCAAGTGCTGCTTTTTCCTCATTAAACAGAGGTTGCAGTAATGGAGATTGCTGCAACTGGTTCTGGATAATATCTAGTTTCTCTCTAGCATGTACAAGTTTTTGCCTATATGAAGCCATATAAGCATTTATCTCCTTTTGCTGCTGTTTCATAGTCTTTAATTTACTCCATATCTGCTGCATAGGTGCACCCACAAAATTCTTTCTCCAGACATGTTGTACAATATTTTGGAACTGAGGGGATTCCATAACATTGATATACAATCTGAAAGGCTATGGGTGAAGCAACTTATGGCCATCACATTTGATAAGGATAGGAGAGTGGTCAGATATTGATGGATTCATAAAGTCAGCTTCAATATGTCCATAATGTTGTATCCATTGGTATTTGCCTAATGCCCAGTCAATCTTACTATATACCCTTGATGAAACATCCTGCTTGTTTGTCCAAGTAAAATGCCAACCTTTTGCTCTGAGAGGAGTAAGCTGCAAGTCATCAATGACACTTCTAAAACCTTTAACTTCAGCATCAGTTACAGGTGAACCAATTCTATCTTCAGAACTTAAGACATTATTAAAATCGCCACTTAGCATCCAATTGTCCTGACTGGGTATATGTATTTGCCTCAGATCACTCCACAACTATTCTCTTTGGTTACCATCATTCTGAGCATAAATGATACAAAAGTGAGTTTTGAATTGACTGTTGGAATCTTCAATAAAGCACTGAATGAATTGATCAGTCACGTGGGAAAGTTGAAGTTGGATATGAGTTTTTCAAAGAAGCCAAATTCTCCCATTAACAACCTTTGAATAATTGCAATGGACATTCCATCCTTTTGCAATCTTTCCTTGTATTTTCTTTGCTTTATGTTCCTTTACTCTAGTCTCTATACATCCCAGAATATCTACTTTATTAACAGCAAGAAAGGTCTTCAACTCTTTTTGCTTATGGGCTAGGTTTAGCCCCCTAATATTCCAAGTGACAATAATCATATCAACTTTGGAATTAGGTACTGAGAAGGCCCAGGATCAATCTGTTGTCCCCTTCTTCCACCATCTATCACTTCAACAATTGCCTTGCCCTTTCTGCAATTTTCTTCCATTACCTCAATGCTGTAAATATATTCACTATTTACTGTTTCATTCTGTTCTTGAATGTCAGTACTTTGCTTTGCATCCTGTTTAGTAGTCACCATTGTAATTGTTGTTTTTCCCAACCCCTCAGTTTCCTTATTTTCTGATTGTTCTGGTAATTGCTCCTGTGCATTTAGTTCTGTTCTGTCTCGATCCTTCTTGACCAGCCATTCTTGTTTTACAGGTTTTACCTGCTTTTTCATTCTGATCCTCTATCTCTTTGACTTACCCTCTTCTTCTAGCTCCTGTTCTTCATCAAAATTAGTATTATACCAACAATCTATAGAATCATGGCCAAATTTCAGACAGTGATTGCAATAGATAGGCTTCTAGTCATAGTCAATCATCTGAGTTTTAAGCCCAAAATGAGTCTCAATATCTATCTGATCAGGTAGAGGGTATGCAGCATCAACCTCCACTAGCACTCTAGCATAAGATATTTTCTCACAATGAGCTGTGAACTTGTCTGTATACAAGGGTTTCCCCACTGCGCTAGCCAACTTGCTCAATGCATCAGTTGGCCAATAGCCTACAGGTAATCCCGGCAATGTAATCCACACAGGAACTGTACTCAGCATGTCCTTCTGGAAAGAGAAATCAATTTCCCACGGTTTCAATACCATTGGCTTATTCCTGTAAGAATAAGGACCTGATTGAATAACTTGATCTCTGTCCTCTATAGTATTAAATCTGAAAAGGCAGTAACCCTCTGAGTGAATCAGTATATGAGGCTTAGAGACAAAATTCCACACATGCAACACAAAATTGTCCGTAGTTTTCTCATAATGCGTCTCACCAATTATGTAGCCAATTAAGGAAGTCTTCCAGTAATCAACCTGTGATTTCAAGTCATCTTCACTTAATTTGACAATTCTCTTACCATCTCTTTCAGTAGGAGGAACAAACAAAAGCAGTTTACCCATTTGTGAGCTACGATTACCTCGAACAATATCAGCAGCAGATGGAGTAAGTTTCTCGAATCCACTAGTTTCTGAGAATTGTAATCGTCGCACAGTTGAATTTGAGTTTCCTTCCATTTTACTCAATTGGTTAGGCATATCATCCTCAGCACAACCATCTTCATGAATCTCCTCAATCAATTGGAACTTCTGTGGGAGAAAGCTACCAAAAGTAAGCGGTTCTAATTCCTTAGTAAAACCATTAGCAGGAGTAATGATCTGAGCAGGAGCAGGGATTGCATTTTTCTGGCGACGAGCCATTTTTCTCGGCACAATTGCAACCTTGCTATCGTGCGCCGAGAGAAAACAATGCTCAGCTAACGTGCGCTCCTCATTTGTTTCTTTTTCAATTTTACATATACTCTGTAACCCATATCATTATGTATTTCCATTGGCGTGCAATTTGCCTATATTATAATCGTCTTTTAGCTCAAATCGATGTCCAGTTGAATAGAAATTGAAGCAACCAGATCATTAAAGGAGGCATACTCCTTTATCAATATTCCCTTAATTGAAAAGTCGATGTAATTTCCCTCATCGTTCCACTTGCCAGAATGACGCAAAAAAACCGTTTAACTTGCCATATGTATTGAGGAGTTATACCTTCTTTTATATATAATTTATATCAATCGAAAAGAAAGAGAAGCGAATGGCAGAAAATCGATTAGCTGTTGCTCTGCTTTTTAGTTTTTTTCACGTTTCTGGTTTCTTTCTTAGTACATAATACAGATTAATGATGGATCGTTTGAGTTCGTTGAGTAAAATTAGGAG
The DNA here is from genome assembly GCA_034376525.1 of Nicotiana benthamiana. Taxonomy (NCBI): domain Eukaryota; kingdom Viridiplantae; phylum Streptophyta; class Magnoliopsida; order Solanales; family Solanaceae; genus Nicotiana; species Nicotiana benthamiana. The sequence continues at coordinate 121,884,418 of CM067336.1, forward strand.
AAAATTGTGTGATTTGATTTCCTTCCGTTTTTAACAAGTTTAACCTTCCATATATTATGCAGATACGTTACTGTATTTACCGTTAAATACGCTTGAATACTGGTAAATACATATCTACCTTAGCTGGCATTCCTGTTGTTACGCCTATTTTTTTTGTTGTATTATTGAATACAACATCTTAAATACATGAAATACAACAACGTCAGCAACAACTACCCAGTATAATCCCACAAAGTGAGGTCTGGGGTTGGTAATATGTACATATGCCTTACCCCTACCCAAAAGGGCAAAGAGGCTGTTTCCAATCGACCATCGGCCCACAAAAAAGAAAATAAAAACAGAAACAAGAGAGCATTAGTAACTCCAGCAGAAATCACATAAATATTATCTAAACATAAACCATAAACCATAAATAAAAAGACATGCAGTAATACCGACCATTTACCACCATGAAGGGGAACAATACAATACACATATTATCTATTGAGAGCCCTACCAAATCCCCCAGCCTCGGGGAAGAAGTATGGAAAATACTAGGAGCCCCTAACCTACAACCCTGATACTAGACCTCCAGACTCTCCTATCAAGGTCCACGTCCTCGGAAATTTGCATTCTAGCCATGTCCTGCCTGATCACCTCTCCCCCAATACCTCTTGGGCCTCCCTCTGCCTTAACTCGCGCCAAACACCGCCAGCCGCTCACAACTCCTTACCGGAGCATCGGGGCTTCTCCTTCGCACATGCCCGAACCACCTGAGCCTCGCTTCTCGCATCTTGTCATCCACCGGGGCCACCCCCAACCTTTCCCGAATAACTTAATTCTTAATCTTATCCAACCTGGTGCGCCCGCACATCCACCTGATCATCCTCATCTCCGCAACCTTCATTCTCTGAACATGAGAGTTTTTCACCAGCGAGCACTCCGCCCCATACAACATGGCAGGTCTAACCACAGCTCTATTAAACTTCCCCTTGAGTTTCTGTGATACTGTTTGTCATACAAGACTCCCGATGCAAGCCTCCATTTCGACCACCCCGCCCCTATATGGTGGATGACATCCCCGTCGATCTCTTCGTCCCCCTAAATTAGCGACCCAAGATATCTGAACTTGTCCCTCTTGGCGATGACCTGAGATCCAAGCTTCACGTCCCTGTCTGTTTCGCTCGAAATACATTGTATAAAAACATAAAAGATATCTATAACACATAATATAGCAAAAGATGTCTATAAATAGCTAATTAGGCCTAAAAGATGGTGTTTTATAAAAAATTCTCTTTTTTAGTTGTAGTCATAAGACCGACCAACTCTAGAATATATTGGCCAAGAGTAGGCCGAGATGGATGGCTTGGTAAAGATAACCGATTGCTGTGGTTTGGACCTTTGTATTGCATGCTGGGCTCAATTTCAAGGCCCAAACCGTGCCAACGTTTCTGTTTCTTTAAATCTTACAATGATCATGATCAAACGGTTCATTGGGCCCCCAACAGAGTTAATTCCCCATACTGTGGGATCTGGCCTGTCACTTATTGGCCCATTTCGGGCTGAGTAACCGTCTGCCCTGGTTTCGTTTTTTTGAGGGTCGGTCTAGAGCGTAGTCTCCTTAAAATAATTATGGTCTTAAGGCCAGCTTTAATTCTGACATAGATTAATATCAGAAGCTCTTTTAGGATGATTTAGTTAAAGTTAATTTTTTGATTGAGGTGTGCCATCTAAATTATATCACCATAGCCCTCACAAATATTACAACTAGTTATTAAGTATGAACACTCATATAAAAGCCTTTAGGCATGTGTGTTAAAAAATACAATTGTGATTGTGTACACGTTCACGTGACATAATCACGATTCTAAAACCTAATTCGAGTATGCATACGCGCAACTTCGATCAAATAATTTCCTTCAGTGCGTGTTCAGTGAAGAGGGCAGCCTCCTGAGGTATCGACCTGAGAGTCTGAGTCTTTTATGTGGAGCCGTTATCCTCATCTATTTTCGGCTGAAGTACTTCTTTCTTTTGTCCGTTAGAGGACGAACGAGTGTTTTAGAGGTGGAGAATGTGAATATCCAGAGGGTCATCACCTGTGTTCTCACTCATTCTGTGTCTCCAAGGCCTCGAAAACCTCATTTAGAGTTGCCTCAATTTACGTGCACAATTCGGGCGCGTAGCCTAAATGCTTAAATATGAATTATGTGAGAAAAATAATGAATTTTGACATTAATATGATTAATATTGACTCCAGTCAATATTTTGGGTAAACGGACCCGGACCTAGACCTGTGATTTGACGGTCTCGGAGGGTCCGTAGGAAAATATGGGACTTGGGCGTATGCCCGGAATCGAATTCCGAGGTCCCAAGCCTGAGAAATGAATTTTTGTGTGAAATTATTTTCTGGAACTAATTAAGAAAACTAGAAAAGAAATTTGATAAGAAGATATGGTATCGGGCTCGTATTTTGGTTTCGATGCTCGGTAGAAGTGTTATATGTGATTTAAGCGCTTTCTGTGAAATTTAGTTGAAAACGGACGTCATTTGACGTGTTTCGAACTTGAAATGAAAATTGGTGTTTTATGAAAAATTAGAAGAAATCATGTGTTTTGAGGCTTGAATCGATGTATATGATGTTGTTTTGGTGATTTGATCTCACGAGTATGTCCGTAAGATATTTTTGAGATTATGTGTATGTTCGGTTTGGAGCCCCAAGGGCTCAGCTGAGGTTTAGATAGGTGCCGAGTTGCATTTTGAACCTTAGGATAATCTGGTATTTTCGCTTCTTTGATTTTCGCAAATGTGAAGAGGAGACTCGCAATTGCGAGCTCGCAAATGCGAGCTTTGAGTCATAATTTTGGAGTCTGGGGACTAGGCATAGGATCGCAAATGCGATTCATTTGCTTGCAAATGCGAACATGGGAATTCTGGGCACAGGTTGCAAATGCGATCATGGTGCTCGCAAATGCGGAGGGTGTTTGATCGCAAATGCGAAGTCCGACATTGTGCACAGTGTTCGAAAATGCGAACTTGACTTTGCAATTCCCAAGTTAGCAGGTCGGGGTTCGCAATTGCGAACCCCTGTTCGCAATTCCCATACCTACAACCTGCATTTTTCATTCTTAGACAAATTTTCACCTCATTTCTTCATTCTTTCAACTCAAACACTCCGAAAGCGATTTTCCAAGAAAACTTTCTTCCCCAAATTATTTTTAAGTCAATTTTTACTTAATCGCTTCAATAATTTACACCATTTATCATGTTTTCATCTTAAAATCAGGGATTTTCATGATTGCAAATGGGGATTTTGGGTAGAACTTAGGTTTTCTTCAAATTGGATATTTGTCCTCAATTTGAGGTCCGATTTCAAAAAAAAAATCATAGATATGAACTCGTGGGGGAATGGTAACCGGGTTTTGGTTCGAACCTCGGGTTTTGACCACGTTGGCCCGGGGGAATTTTGGGAATATTTGAGAAAAACTTTGGAAAATTCATTTTTATGCATCCAAATTGATTTAATTAGCATTTGTTGAAACATTCAAGTATTTTGTGACTAGATTCGAGCGGTTTTGTGGTGAATTCGATGGGTAAAGCTATACTAGAGGCTTGAGTTGAGTTTGGAGAATTTGAGGTAAGTGTTTGGTCTAACTTTGGCTTGAGGAAATAGGAGCAGAGTCTTATTTGCTAATTGCTATTTGTCGAGTATGGTGTATAGGCATGGTGACGAGTATCTATACACTGGTTTCGAGTATGACTGTGAGTCATAAATTGCTAAATTATCAAATTCTTAATTGGTGTTTATGAGGACTTGGTTGCAAATATTTAACACTGAGTCGGTAATTTTTGAGACTAAGTATTGATTTAATTGTGTTAAGTAAAAATTGAATAAGTCTAGTTATAGCTGGAACTCTCTTCTTGGGACAGTTTATTATATTATCTCGTTCCCTTGCCGGGATAGTTTATTATAACAACTTTGTCCCTTGCCGGGATCATATTGTGTATTATGTTGAAGGAAATGGGATCTAGTGATATGCCTACCACATGATATTATGTAATGGGATCGAGTGGTACGCCTACCACATGATATTATGAAATGGGATCGAGTGGTACGCCTACCACATGATATTATGAAATAGGATCGAGTGGTACACCTACCACATGATATTATGAAATAAGATCGAGTGGTACACCTACCACGTGATATTATAACATAGGATCGAGTGGTAAGCCTACCACGTGATGTTAAGAAATGGGATCGAGTGGTACGCCTACCACGTGATATTATAAGAAATGGGACCGAGTTGCACGCTTCAACAAGATAAAAATTAAAAGTGACAGTTGTATTTATGTTTATTCCGTGTGAAAGTTAAATTGTAGTATTTCCATAATATTTCTGAGATTCTATTTTCATCTATTACACCATAAGCATGTTCCCCCCTCCCATCTTTAGTTGTTTAATTTCCGATGTTATTTTGTTGTACTTGTATATATATATCTGCACATGTTTGTTTCGTAGTCTGTTCTAGCCTCGTCACTACTTTGCAAGGGTTTGGCCAGGCACTTACCAACACATGGGATTAGTTGTGCTGATGCTACACTCTGTGCATCTTTTTGCACAGATCACAGTGCCGGAGCAGCAGCTTTTGGACATCAGTAGGAGATTCTGGGGAGCGGACTTCAGTCCAGAGAGAGATACCGAGGTAGCCTTGCAAGCGTCCTCGGGCCCCGCATCTCCTTTATCTCGTTTTAATTGTTATCCCATCGTATTTCGGGACAGACATTTTTACTTTATTTCAAACACTCTATTTAGAATACTCTTAGACGTTCGTGAGATATGTGACGCCAGATTTTGGGTAGTATTGTGTTAAATTCTGCATTTTATTCAGTCTTCTTTAAATGTTAAGTCTTCCGCATTATTGCTTTAAATGAAAAATGTTTTCTATTATTATTATGTGCTGAGGAGAAGTAGTTAAGTCGGCTTTCCTAACTGCTGTTAGTAGGGGCCATCACGAGTCCCGAGTGTGGTTAATCCGGGTCGTAACAATGTATCAGAATTGTATTTAAATTGTATTAGATACATCGATACGTAAAACATAATTGTATCGTACTTGTATCACAATTGTATATAACTTGTAGATGGTACATGAATATCCAAAATAATACCTGATACAATACTAATAAAATTAATATATAATTATCATTTATTTGTGATACAAACTGTGAAATTTGTCACGATCTCACAACTGCTCATAATTCAAGTACAAAATTTGATACAATCCTAAAAGAATGCTCATAATTCAAGTACAAAATTTGATCTCTTGCTTCTTGTTATAACTTTTGGTGTCTTTTCTGGGTTATGAAGACCCCTATTTATAGTTGTGGAAGGGAGGAGTCATGCTAAGAACAAACTCTTTCCGACCAATCAAATTGAAGTGTGACATGGCCACATTTGATTGGCTAGAACATGTCACTTGCACACATGGCGCGATTTTATTAGCCTTTTAATGTGACTTGGCAATACCTTGTCAGTTTGACACGTGGCATGATCCCATTGGCTCTTCTGTTTGACTTATCCTACCACGTCATTTGATATGTGGCACCAAGCAGGGCCTCTAGGAAGATGACATCTTGGGCTTAATGAAGTGAGCTCAACACTTAGCCCAATTAAATGTGCTAGCCCAATGGATTAAGACTTATTTATTTAATCCATATATGTTTCACTTATATAACTAATCCAATTATATTAGCCCAATACATTTGTTTGAACTAATATATCTTGAATTTAAAATATAGTCCAAATTATGTTATGAATTTAATTCCAATAACATTTATATGCTTATATTGATGTATTAAATACAACTAAGATACAATTATGATACCTTTATCATACAATCGTAATACAATTTCGAAACTTCATCTTCCCCGAGTTTCATTATGAAATTCAACCTAAAACCAACTTTAATGTAGAGTGAAGCTTACTCACAACTTGATTGTAGAGCAAATCTTCAAATTTCTTCTCTATTGTATAAATAAGAAAGAGATTTTGGACGATTAAAGAGACAAAGAGAGGTGATGATTTTGTGGTTCAGTGGGTTTCTTATGGTGATGATTTTGGGTAAGTACAAAGGCAAATATAATTTTCCTTGGAAAAAGGAAGAGTATATTAAATGTATGGAATTATGTATAACTGATATCTAATACATAAGGTATGTTTCATTTCCTCGTTTTTATGATTTTGTATGGAACTAGTAAATATATGTATATAAAGTAATTAATAAAATACCTAAATAAATGTGGTAAATAGATTTCTCTTATAGTATAACTAGGTAAAAATTCCAATATTTTTGGTAGAAATGAAATAGTTGAAGTTTTTTGTCTTATTTCCCATTTTATATAATGGCTATGATACAAATAATATATTAATTTGACGTCTATGCATTTAACCAAAAAATAATTAATAATGACTTAAAAAGATTGTTTCACAGATAAACACTCACGTCAAAATTAAAGCTTGAATTCTGGAAAGTTTAAAACATTATTCTTATGTGGTTCACGTGTAAAAGCACTTGCAAATTCTCTATTAAACTGAAAGTAAAAGAATACGTTATATGTGGATGTGAAAGTATAACCAAACATGTACAAGAAAGAACTCTCTCTCAACCAACTCTAGCCTGGAAGCATCTCTCCACAAGGAGCTTTCACCGATTAAGCCACCACCCCCATCGGAACCATCATATAAACACAGCCAAATGGAAGTAGAGTTGCCTCATCGTTCCTATAAGGAAATGCTCCTAGATAAACAAGTAAGCAACCAAACCAACTACTACAACATGGATAACCAATCAATTTCAGAACTGGACAAAGGGAAGCACATTGAGGACTCAATTCCCCTCTCACAAGACGAAAAAGAACGCCTTTATCTACCATGGAGATACTCGGTAATTATGAAAATATTCAAAAGAAAGATGCCACACCACATGCTTCCATCTAAGCTAAACGACTTATGAAAGTCATCCGAACAGTTAATCTTGATTAACCTAGAGTGAGACTTCTACGTAGTAAAACTTAAGCTTAGTGGAAAGCATGGTAAAAGCTCTAAACCTATGACCTTGGTTTATCTTTGGAAACTTCCTATATGTACGGAAATGGGAACCAAAATTTGTTCCTCAAGAAACCATCCTCACATCTACTGCCATTTGGATACGACTACCTCAACTACTAACAGAATTCTATGACAAGGAGATCTTAGAAAAAGTTGGAAGGAAGTTAGGCAAACTCCTCAAGATAGACCAATGTACATCCTCTAGCTTAAGGGGAAGATGTGCACGCATCTGTATTCAAGTGCCACTGGAAACCCCAGTGAAAATAACAGTAATCATAGAAGATCATAAATAGGTTGTGATTTATGAAGGAGATGGAACTCTATGCACCATTTGTGGCAGGATAGGGCACACTGCTCTTAAATGCAACTACATGACACACACATCCACAACATCCAAAGAACCACATGAAGTAAATCAAAAGGAACCAGTCCCGGAAGAAAGTGAATAGAAAAATGTCACCTTCCCACGAAGACGTAAACAGGGACAAGTAAAAACAATACACAATAATGAAGGTAAGTGCATAAACCATAGCATGCTCCACGGACGGAAGAGATACAGGTAAAAATGTTCGACGCCAATTCAGGTAAATTCTTACAAACTCAAACTCTTCGTTATAATTCAAAAATATTAATAAATAGTGTCAAAAAAAACAAAAAGAGGCCAATTAGCCTAAACAAATTCTCTGCTAATGCATAAGATGCCCAAGCATGGCATCACACAAGCCCAAGAGCACAGCCCAATACGGGAGCCTAACGAAAAGCGGGTCTAACAACTGATCACCCCACTAGCTCCAATCATAAGCCCAGTTATCAAGGGCCTCTAGAACAACCCCAATGCCTCAATCACCACACTTGGTGAAACACCCAATAGGGCCAGTTCCTTATCCCCAAACAGGCACTCCACCATGGGCACCACTGATGACCCAACTCCCCACCCAACACCCAAACCTATGCTTTCCCTACTAAATCTGCTGCAACATCCTCCAATAGAGAAATCCCAATAGTCACCAACAATAATCAACTGCCCTATCTGCTATCCCTCCCATCTCCAGATAAAAATACCACAATCGTCACCTCTATTACATCCCCAATTAATTAACACTCAACCCCTAGTACTAATGGCCAGCAACTCCTCCACTATCTAAGATATGACACAAAAGGGATTAACGATGGGAAGACATCCCCTAAACTTCACTCCCATAGTTACCCAAAGTAGCAAACCGAAAAATCATAAAAATGGCAAAGGAAATTCTACTGACCACCATCTCCACTCTACCACTATAACCGGACCACCAACTGGCTTCCTTGTTGGAGGTTGCCTTGCAGGGGCAAGGCCTTTCCTACGATTTCACCTTGGACAATCGGAGGGTGACACTAATAGTACAAAATCCATCCCACCTAGCCAGGGTGACAGTGGAAGCAATGAGCAAGGCTTTGGTGGCATTTTGACCTCTCCTATGGCAGTCGATGGCCAACAATGGCAGCTTCTCACCAATAATAGACCCCCAAGCTCTCGACAACCATATCCTACAGAGCTTCCAATCACCCCGTTCTTTCCATATCTGATGATAGAGGACCTAGTGGCAGAGGCGGTCTTCGTTCTGATCGACCGACCAACCAACCCGTCATCTTCTGCTCCAAAAAGGAAGATCAAATCAACACCTAAGAACATTCAAAAAGGAATCTCCAAAGCGTTGGAGTTACACAAGAAGAAGAATGCCTATGAAAATCCAGAATAGTCTTAACCAACACCAATGACTGAGTCACTACTCCTCGACTTAGTAAGGTCGATAGAATTCAGCATGGAAGCAAGCAAGATAGTAGTGGTTCTACTCCCCAAATCAATGACCAAGTGTGGAATGATCCTAGTATCAGCCCAAACACATGATCCATTGAAACCACTGCGAAACCTAACCCTAATCCTAAGTTTAAAGAAGAAGTCATCACCACCCCAACTGCAGGTTTTCCAGGACTAATGAGCCCTCGCGAGGAACCTCATCAATCAACCACAACTCCAATGATAAACTACATCATATGGAATGTTAGGGGTGGAAACAATGCAAGTTCAAACGACACTGTTTAGATATAGTGAGAATATACAAGCCTACAATGCTAGTATTGTTTGAAACCTAGATGGCAGACCACCAGTCTTTGGCCCATCAACTCGAGTTTGATATGATTATCCAGTTTCCAGCCGTAGGCCCATCTGGGGGTATTGTGTTTATGTTTAAAAAAGAGTTTGTGTGTGTGGAAGAAGTGGCAAGGTACCCACGCAATGGTGAAGGTAAGCCCAGACCACCCCGAATGGCTCTATTCTGCTATTTTTGCTAGTAATCTCTTAACAGATAGAAAGCTCCTATAGGAGCAGTTAATCACAATGTCTAACAACATAAAAACAAGCTGGTTCATGGGAGGAGACTTCAATGAAGTCTTAAAGGCTAGGGACAAGTTTGGGGGTAACCCTATAAACCTGAGTCGCATCAACCTATTATGGAATTGCGTAAATATGTATAACCTAATAGACCTAGGGTATAAAGGAAGAAAATACACTTAGACTAATAAAAGGTATACCAACAAAACCTCCCTAATTCGGGAAATAATAGATAGGTGCTTTGCCAATTAAGGTTGGATAGAGCAATACTCTGAGGCTACTGTACTACATCTTCCTAGGACCCACTCAGACCACTGCCCTTTGCAAATTCAACTGGTAGGGCTTCCAAACAATAAACCATCAAGGCCCTTCAGGTTTGAAACAATGTGGACTAGCCACCCTTCTTTCCACAACATCATCAATGGGACTTTCTCTGACCAATCCACCCTTCTCCAATCTATTGAAAGTTTCAAAACTTTGGTAACCAAATGCAACTAGAAGTCTTTGGAAACATTTTCCATAAAAAAAAAGAGACTCATGGCCGGAATCTCTGGTATTCAAAAGTCTCCTAGTTACCAATTCAGTAGCTACCTGCTAAATCTCGAAACAGATCTAAATGCTTAGCTGAACCATATCCTTAAAAGTGAAGAAGACTTTTGGAAACTAAAGTCTAGGATTAACTAGCTAAATGAGGGTGATGCTAGCACCAGATTTTTTCCTACTTGAACCCTTAATAAAAGAAGGAGAAACAGAATCCTATCCCTGAAAGAAGAGAATGGTAATTGGCTTCATGACCAAAATGATATCCATTCAGCCATTGTAGGTTTCTTTACTGATCTATACACAACTTCTCACACTGAAGCCCCTTGGGCAACCACTAATCATTCCACCATGGAACCCATCCTGTCCTAGAGCCAAAGGGATTTTATGGATAGACCCCTTCAAGTGAGTGAGATAAAAAGGGCTATCTTCTCTAATAAATCATTACAATCACCAGGCCCAGATGTCCTCTACCCTTTCTTCTAAAAAAAATAGCAGGATATTGTTGGGGTCTCTGTCACCAAACTTTGCCAAAAATACTTCTCCACAAGCTCCATGGATAGCACTATTAACCAAACCCTTCTGTGCCTAATACCTAAATGCCAAGCAAGCTTCCTGACTAACAGAAGGGCCTGTGAGAATGCCATCATTCTCTAGGAATATATCAACCACTTTAGGAAAATGAAGGGTAAGAGTGGCAACACAATTCTAAAAATAGACCTAGAGAATTAGAAACACTCTGGATGCCTGCAGCTTCCCCAAGGGCTTATCCAAGCTCATCATGTCATGCATAAGTACTTCCTCCATCTCCATACTTGTCAATGGGGTAAACACCGAATCTTTCAACCTCTCAAGAGGCATTAGACAAGGAGACCCTATGTCCCTATATCTATTCATTATGCGCATGGGAATACTTTGTAGATCTATTGACAAGGCAGTTCTACCAAATCAATGGCACCCCATAAGCATAAGTAGTATGGACCAAAACATTCACACCTATTCTTTGCAGATGACCTTACTCTCTTTGCCAAAGGAAATATCAGGAACTGCAATACCATTCTCTTTATATTGCAAATATTTTCAATAATCAGTCAAGACAAAAAATAAATCTAACCAAATTTAGAGTCCTGTTTTTCTCAAACATTACCCAAGATACCTTTCAACATCTCACCAACCTTTTGTCCATCAAACACACAACCTCCTTTGGAAAATACCTAGGGTTTCCCATTTTCCACAAAAAACAAGCAGCTTCAGACTTTCAATTCATCATTGACAACATGCAAATCAAACTGGCTGGTTAGAAAACCAAATACCATAACATGGCTGGGAGAACACTACTGGCCAAGACCATCCTGATCAACATCCCAAGGCATGTCATGCAATATATCAACCTTCCTATCAAAATCACCAACCAGATTAATACAATTCAGAGAAATTTGCTTTGTGGTACCACCCTTGAAAGGAAAAAGTTTCATTTGATTAAGTGGGATGTAGTCACCAAGACCAAGGATGAGGGAGGTCTAGGGCTTCAAAAATCTAGCATTAAAAACAAAGTTGCTCTCTCAAATCTGACATGGAGAGCTTAAAAGAACACTAATAGTCTTTGGGCTGGAGTCCTGATTCACAAGCACTGCAACATGACTAGACTAGCCCATGCTTTGAGATATCCAAAGAGCCCCAGATCCCCAACATGGAAGAGCATTCTAAAGGTTTAGGAGATCTGCAGAAAATCCAACAGATGGGTAGTCAATAGAGGGAATAGGGTAAGGTCAATTTCTTAAATGATATTTGGATCCTTAATCAATCAGCAATTAGGCAAATGATAGAAGGCCCCTAAACCCAAAATAACCTCCAAGTCAGGGTTGAATCAATTTACAATATGGGCACTTGGGATACCTCAACCTTGTCCATCAACATCCCCCCAAGTGTCCTGAACCTCCTCAATTCTATGTTTATTCCCAGTACCACCACTAAGGAGGACAACCTAATATGGGACTTAACTACCAATGGCCAGTTCACCAACAACTCTGTTTACTCCTTCATAAGCAGGAATATAACAGGCCACCCTACTGGGGAAGAAACACCCTTCAAATGGATCTGGAAACTTCAAACCCCCAACAAAATCAAACATTTTCTCCGGCTCCTAACACATAGAAGACTCCCAACTAGGAGCTTTCTCCACTCTATTAGAATCAACTGTCCCCCTCAATGCTACTATTGTAACAATGATCAAGAAGACATTGACTACATTTTCTTCCAATGTCCCAATGTTGTCCACTTCTAGAACAATTTCTTATCAAAATCCTCAGGTTCTACCTCGTCCCAACCAGTCTTCAATAGCCACCTGTGGCAATCATAATACTATTTCAAAGGCAACAAAGTACCATATGCTTACAAATAACAACTCAACAATGGTAACACATCAGATTATGCTAAAATAAGTACCTCCACCCAGAGGCTCCTTTAAACTAAATATAGATGGAGCAGCAAAGGGAAACCCAGGAATAGGAGGATCAGAGGGGACATTCAGAAATCACAATGGAGATTGGATATTTGGCTACATGGACAACGTACCTGAAACAACAAACATAAGGGCAGAAATTAAGGCCCTTATTCGGGGTCAACAACTAACAGAACTAAACAACCTAGTTCCGCTGGACATAGACACTGGTTCAGCAGAAATAATAAATATGCTATTAAATGAAAATATGATTTTTGACCCTCCAATTTGTGACTGCAGATCAATCATCCAAAATATGGGCAGCATGGTGGTCAGAAACATCTACCAGGAGCACAACAGAGCAGGTGATGCGCTGGCAAAGGAAGCAGCAAAAGAATGTTTTTTGAACAAGTCTTTGTCTCTATCAGTTGCCCCGATGTTTGCCAATAATGTATTTTGAACAGATATTGTAGAAACTGAACTAACTAGATCTTTTAATGGGTTCCATGAGATACCCCAGTAACTTCCCAAATGTAACCCCCTTGTTTAAGTAATACTAATATAATATCCCTTTTGACAGAAAAACATGTACAAACGACAAATTCAAACAAGAATGAACTATATGCATGCGATGACAGTGTAAGAAAATATTTTATAAAACTAGTTCACAGAGGGAGTAGTTACATGTAAATGTGATGTGGCACTTCTTTATGTCCAACAATTATATATTCTTTCTCCCTTTTTGATATTTTTTTCTTTTCTTTTTTGTTCCAAGTAGGACATATCGAAAGAAGTTATGTCTACCCTTTTTCTTCCATTCTATGTACTTGACTACTTGTCCATCAATTCTGAGTATTTACCCGCTCATTGAATTTTCATTTCTTATTTAATGTATACTTTAACTTCAAATGGGTTTTTGAAATTGTGAGTATTAATGATCCTTTTTAATTCCAATTTTTCTTCTTCTTTTCCTGTCTAATAATACTCTTATATGTTGGAAAAGCTTTGGATTATCAAAGAACCCTTTTACTGATATATTCAATTGTTAAACCTGAACAAGATAGGTTCATGCCCCAAAGAGAAACTCTCTTTTGAAGATGGCGACAACCAACCACGAGAGAAGAAATGTCAGTGCTAAATGGATTATATTTTCTTTTAAATTGTTTTTTAAAAAAGTTTTTCCCAATTAAATATGACCCACTATTGTCTATCTAGATCTTTAAGTAACTTGCTTTATTTATTTCTAGCTTTTGTTTATTTTCTTTTTGTTTCTGTAACTTTTTTTTTTTGTGCATTATGGGAAGAAAATGAAATGAAAATTATGTTGTTAGTTAACTAATTAAAACTCAGACGATCTATTCTTTATGTTAAAAATCATGAAATGAGGTAGAGTTTGATATTATGCATAGTGTAGACAATAAATTGTGTCGAAGAAATAAATTAATATCGAAAATATTGCAATAATAATAGTGTTTTATTTCAAACAATATGAGTGTTACAATCTCTATGCATCCTCTGATTCTTCCTTTTCAACAGTAAATAAAAGAGCGTTCGATCTTAATCTTGAATTTTATTTTATTTTAATCCAAATGCTTGAGGCCTGATCTTGATCTTGACATATTTTTAATCCAGGGCTTGCAACTTGTTCTTAATTCTTCGACTTGATCTTTTAATCATTAGAATACTTGAATGCTTGTAGCTTTTAGAAAAATCTACAACGCTTGATCCACGAGTTCTCTCTTGCTTTCATTATAACTTATGGTGTCTTCTTTAGGTTATGAATATCCCTATTTTGTAGTTGTGGGAAGTATGATAAGAACAAACTCTTTTCGATCAATCAAATTGAAGTGTGACAAGGCCGCATTTGACTGTCCAGAACATGTCACTTGCACACGTGGCGCAATTTCATAGGCCCTTTAATTTGACTTGGCGTGCCTTGTCTTTTTGACACGTGACATGATCCTATTGACTCTTCCGCTTGACTTGGCGTGCCACGTCATTTCACGTGTGGCACCAAACTAGGCCTCTGGGAAGATGATAGCTTGGCCCTAAAGAAATGAGATCATCATTTGTAGCCCAACCAAATGGGCTAGCCCAATAAATTTGGACTTATTTATTTAATCCATGTATATTGATCTTATGTAATTAATCCAATTATATTATTTGGACTAAAATATATTGAATGTAAAATATAATCTAAATTATTTTATTGAAATAGACTCGATAAAATTTAAATGCTTACAAATATTCTCTGCTTCAAGACTTGTCGGGTACGAATCATCAAAGCTTCAAGACTGGAGTTGAAGTATCTCGAGAAAATAGCATATAGAGCACATATAAATCATTTATACGGATCTATAATACACTGGGAATTTTGAATCCCCCCTTTTTTATGAAAACGTGCACTTCTTCATCATTCCAAAACTGTTCGTTCCTAATCAGTAATGGGCGTGACATTTTCTTCAGCTGAAGAGCACTTTCATAATATGTGGTCCAATTGGACCCTTTAAAGTTCGTGGTGAAGACATATAAAAGCATATGATTAAGACCTTTAAAAATTCGTTTTGAAGATCCTTAAAAGCTCGTGGTAGAAATCTTTTGTGACGATCCGACCAGTCATATATGAGTTACTGCTCAGTTTCTCCTATTTATTCTTCTTATTGCTTTATTTATTGGTTCTATATGATATTTTATTGGTTGGCTCGGGTTCAGAAAGGTTTTGAGGAGGTTTGAGACACTTAGTCTCTTTTGAGGAAATGTAAGTTGGAAAAGTCAAACATATGTTGACTCATATGTTAGAGGCTCAGATGTGAGTTCTGATGGTTCGAATAGCTTTGGAAGGTGATTTGGAACTTAGGAGTGTGATCGGAATATGTTTTGGAGGTTCGAAGCAGACTTAGACTTGAATTGACGAAATTGGATTATTGTCGTTTTCCGGTTGATAGGTGAGATTTTGATATAGGGGTCGGAATGAAATTTTAGGAGTTACAGTAGTTTCATTGTGTCATTTGGAATATGCAAAAGGTTATTTGGACGTGGTTTGGTTGTGTTTTTGATCAAGAGCATAATTTAGAAGATTTTGGAATTCTTAGGCTTGAATCCGAAGAGAATTTGGTGTTTCGATTTTTTTTTAGCGTTTCAAAAATTGAACAAGTTTGAATGATGTTATGGGGTATTTTTGCATGTTTGGTTGAGATCCCGGGGGCCTCGGATGAGTTTTGGGTGGACAATCGGACCATTTCATGTTTTGGAAAAATGCAAAAAGTTGTTGCTCACTGTTGCAGAGAAATGACCTTTGCAATCGCGAGTAGGCCCCTCGTGTTTGTGAAGGGTTAGCAGGTGAGGCTGGGGATTTATCCTTTGCGTTCGTGAGGGAGGCTCTGCGTTGGCGAAGGGGCTGTAATCTTGTGCATCACGTTCGCGAGGTGGTGTCGCATTCGCGTTGGGGAAGTTAAGCAGCTGGGGTTATGGGTGTTTTGTTCATGAAAGTTGAGCTGAGAAGTCGCCGCGTTCGCGCGCGTTTGCATAAGAGGAAAATTTGGTCAAGTTAAGTTTGTCTTTCGCGAATGTGAGGCTCTGACCATGTTCGCGAAGAAGTATTGGATGCCTGGGGAAAATGTTTATATAATCATTTCGTCCGCGATTTTGGGGTCAACTTCCATAACTTTTTGAGAGATTTATGAGCTTATTGAAGAGGATTAAAGAGGGATTCAAGGGGAAACACTTGGAGGTAATATTTCTGGACAATACTCGATTCTTATGTGGATTTAACCTAATTAATCACGAAATCTTTAAGCCTAAAATTGAAGAACTAGGGCTTGTAAATGGAGACCTAGAATTTGGGATTTGAGAGGTCGTTTGTGGTTGGATTTCAATGCTTTTGATATGAATGAACTCGAGGAGTGATAAGGAGTCTATTGATGTAATTTTTATCGGAATCCAAGATGTGGTCCCGGGGGTCGAGTTTGGCCAATTTCAGGACTTGTGTTGTAATTTGATTTCTTTCGAGTAGGCTTTGCTTCCTGACCGGGTCGAACTCAGTGCGAAGAAATAGTGGGTGCGACACTAATAAACCAATAGTATATCGGGGTCGAAATTCCTCAGGGAGCTTGAAGTTGGAGATGAGTAATTGTATGGCTTAGAGATGCGTTCTAACTTCAAATTGATCTTCTTTCATTTTTGGGTTTTTAATATAGTTATCTACTACAATTATCGACTACTATAATGAACTAAAATTAAGCTAAGATGATTGATGCTAGGTCTAAGCAATAAGAGAAAAGCACTAGGGTCGTGACACTCACCTAGGCGGATAATCAATGAGTATAGAAATCTAACACAAGGATGCTAATTATGGGTAATATGGATAACCGTTGCACTTTTAGCACTCGCTCTCAGACCTCTCGGTAGAGAGAACGATTTTTCCAATTGACTCTCTCGAGACCAATTGGGTAGGACAATTTTATCAAACAACACAAGGTTCAAGTAGGCTAATTACTCTCTCGAGGTTTAACCCGTTAGTTGGGACTACCATTCTCATGGGTCCATCCCAAATCCTTGTTGGGTTGAATGTGGGGGCATAGACTCTCTTTCTCAAGAAGAGTCAAGACCCACTAAGCTTGACTTAGTGTTTGCAACCACCAAATCAAAGTGAAAACATACACACAACCAAAATACCAAACACTCAACATCATCCAAGTATTAGGCCAAAACACCCATTAATTACCTACACTAGGATTGAGTCACAACCCTAGCTAATGGATTTAGCTAGACATGGAAGAAGTAGAAAAAGTAGAAAAAATGAAAGAGATGAACATAATCATTAATTATATGCTAAATCTACTTGGATCCACTTTAAATACAATAAGAAGTTTCCTAAAATAGGCTAATATAAAAACCCACGAGTGCAGCTACTGTTCAGAACCTAAAACTTTTACCTAAAATAATAAAGTGTTCTTAAAAAATGGACAAAAATACCCCTGAGGGTCTGGTGCGGACCGCACAGAAACGGCATGCAGCCGCATAGGGCATGATGCCTTAACTTCAGTTGCCTATGGATAAGAGATGCGGACCGCATAAAAATGCATCGCACCCGGGTAGGACTTGGCGAGCGGACCATATGGAAATGCACTGTGGCCGCGTAGGTTGGATCAGGCGGACCGCATGAAAGTGATGTGCGGGGGCAACAGAGGAACTGGCAAAATGTTGCTTCACTGAACTTGTGCCCACGTGGACCGCCTGCTTTTGGTGCGCAGCCGCGTGGGTCTTGTGCCTTGAATGTCCGCGGCCGCAACAGAGGAATTCCCACTTTTGTCATCTTCTTGTCACTTGGCACATTACACTCCTTCTTGAGCCAATTTGTGATTTTAATCATCTTATCGCTCAAACCTGCAATCAAGCACAACTTGTAAGTAATTCAGGACTAATCATAGGCAAATTATGCACAAAGCTAAGGTAAGAAGGGGCATAAATCATGTATTATTCACACTTATCACCCCCTTAGCATATTTTGATAGTTTTACATTAATTTTGGTTAGATTTGGAGCATCCGGAGGCTGATTCGAGGGACAAAGGTATCGCGAGCTAGAGATTTGGACCAAGTAGAGGTGAGTAATGATTGTAAATATTGTCATGAGGGTATGAAACCCTGGATTTGCACATCGTTGTGCTATATTGAGGTGACGCACATGGTAGATGACGAGCGTGGGATCGTCCACCATTGGGGATTATGACTTAATCCATCCCGGATGACTATTTTACTGCGTATTTGATTGAAAACTATTTGCTATCATCATGTTTTGGGCTGAACGCCATATTTGGGCCTTATGCCAACTATTTAGACCCGGAGGAGATTTTTACTAATATTTGCTTACTATTTTAACTTTATACTTGTACTCAATCATGCTATATTCTACTATTTTCATAACTCAGCCATGTCTACTATATTTTAATTCATTAAATGATATTTTAAATGATAATTTGGGCTGAGCATCATGTTTTACTATTGTCCGAGTGGCTTATGAGGTCCTGACTGAGTAAGGCCGAGGGCATGTGTTGTAAGGATACAGTAATTATGTTTATGAGATCGAGGGCCTGAGATTTGAATGCCTCGAGGTGGCTTGCCGAGAGCCTATGTGACTATGCCACAAGGTGACTTGATATTGCTTGGGCCGTAATGGGCCCCTCCAGGAGTCCCAATGAGCGTGAGTGCCCACTATGATGTAAGATATAGCCCGAGGGGCTGGTATTGTTTCATGTACTGCATGAGGGGCTGATTTTGTTGACATTGTGCTCGAGGGGCAGTTCTTTATGTGTTTATATTTCCTAGTTGCCTGTCATTCATTTGCTTAATTGTTAAAAAGGCATTTCAAGAAGTTTAAACTGAACTAAAGTGACTTTATATATTTTTATTGCTTACCGCTTCTTTATAGCCTATTGATGTGCCTTTACATGATTTCTTACTGCTCAGTCTGCATTTATTATTATTACTCATTAAGTTGGAGTACTCACTTTAGTCCCTACACCCCGTGTGCAGATTCAGGCGCATCAAGTCCTGCTTGCGAGGGTTGAGAGCTCTCAAGCAGATTCCAGAGATTCACTAGGTAGCTCCTCGGTGATTCGTAGCCTAGTGCTTCTTCCTCTATCTTATTGTCTCCTATTTTTAGTTATGTAATAGTTGAGTAAACACTTTCTGACTTGTAGTTTTAATGATAGATGCTCTGACTTGTGACACACATATGTCATTCTATGTCTATTCCACAAATGTATTATTTACCTTACTTTGGTATTAATATTGTGATGTAAAAGACTTAGTTCTATTATTTAATTGCTAAAAAATAAAATAGGAGTGTGTCGGCTGTCCTTGTTTTCACGAGAGGCGCCATCACGATCGGGTCTGGATTTAGGGCCGTGACATCTTTAAATATCGGTAGTGAGGACCCTTTAAAGATCGACACGAGCACCTTTCAAGGTTCGCAACATATTCTTTTTAAAAGTTCAGAACAAAAACCTTTAAAATTTGAATGCCTTTAAAAGTTCGAGACGAACACCTTTAATAGGTCGCAACGAAAACCTTAAAACAAGTCTGATACGTACATATAATTTTTTTTTAAAATGAGCAAGGCAAAATTTTTACTTATCCATGCTCTCTTCCAAGATCATGAGTGTTATTCTACCCTTTTGACTTAGGTATTAAAAAATATTTTTTTTCCATGCAGCTTGAACATGAAAATACTCAGCATCCTATTCGTCCATGTCCAATATCTTGTAATTCCAGAGCACATGGATAATGATTGTCACACCTCCTTTTTACCTACACCCGCAAGGGCATAAATGAGTTTTTCTAATTAAAGGACAATAGAAATGAGATTTGTTATTAAAGGTTCAGAGTCTCCACTTGGGAGATTAATGTTGTCCCAAGTCACCGGTTGAATCCCGAATCAAGGAAAAGAATGACTTTGTTAAAGAATTCGCGAACCAAACATCCGAGTAAGGAATTCTGTTAACCAGGGAGAAGGTGTTAGACATTCCCGAGTTTCGTGGTTCTAGCACGGTCGCTTAACTGTTATAAATGGCTAAATATATGATTTTTACTACATATTATTCTATGTGCCTTTTGACTTTCAATCGCTTTTATTATTATTTTTTAAATAGAATTGAAACGTCGTGAAAACACATCTCAAACCATGTCACATAAATACACCTGTAGTTTTTGATACATTTCGACTTTGTTGAGATTTGGATTTGGATCACATAAATGTGTAGCCGAATTTAAGAAGGTAATATTATTAAATGTCGGGCCTAAAGCAACTAGCATGTTATTAACCTTGCGGGAGGCCATTAAATTCGCTAAATAACATGTCCCGAGGTCTAAAATATTTTCATGAAACAGTTAAGAGGGCCACATAATTTGTGATTTTATTTGGCGCGGAGCACCTAGAATATTTTAAAGGATATCCTAAAGCAAACTATTATTTTCTATCAAATTTATCTCTAAAATGGCCTAATTAATTAGTATTATTTAAGAACTAATATATTTGGGTACATGGACTTATATAAGTCCACACCCTCAGCAATATACTTTGGGCTTTGAAATCGGCCCATGAAACAGGTAAATGATGTTGTTTTTATTAAATTCTGCGCAGCTTTTGGCTTCTGATTATGATATTGGGCCAAGCGAAGATGTTGGAGCCACATAAAAACTGGGATGCTCAGGCCTTAGATAGTCAGATTAATTGAATTAAGAGGGAAAATAGGTGTGGCTGTTCTTCGGCTTGGCCTGTGTTGAGCACAATCCGTATAGCCAACTAACGGAGCCAGAGCTCTGTTAATACTAACAATGAAACGAAAAGGGGAGAAACTGATGATCAATTTCAAATAAAATATGAATTAATGATAATTTATCTATAAACTCAATCATATTGGTTAATAGTCAAACAAGGATTAAACATTAGTATGTTAACTAAAGTACTTAAAACAAACTAGTGATGACTATCGAGATAAACTACCAAAGAGCCACATATCAGTCATAATCCAATTCTAAAACAATTGTGAAATTCGACATAACTAAAACTTTAAACAATTTAAAACTTAACAATGCTTATGAACCGGTTTCAAAGTGATTAAAGCATTTTGATACAACTACATCTTAATTGCTTTTGATTCCTAATTTCAAACTCACACATGGCAACATGAACGTCAACCCAAAACTAAATGTATATATCAACTCACAGTCCATTGTTTATATTAATAAAAGTCATAACTAAACTAGTTTAAACGAATTTATAGCAATCAGCATATGTCTATTGACAGATAATGATACAAGCGAGTATATCCCAAGCATCCAATTCATGAGTAGGTTTTATTTCAGCTATAACTCAAAGTTACATCAATTTAAGACGTGTACCTGTAAATTACAACGAGATCAGAAGAAGAAAATAAAGTCAGTATGAGATAACCACTGGCAACAATAGCTTCCAATAGAGCTCAAACCCCAGGAATAGTATCACACAAAACCCAGTAACTCACACAACCAGCAAGCACATCAAAATTGACTCGAACAAGCCAAATTCAACTCGAGATTAACCAGAAACTTAGAAGACTTCAATCAATGCAAACATGAGGGGCTAGAACAATTTTTTACCTTAGATCCGCTAGGAATTATACTTTTACAACTGAATCTCGAAAATGTTGTAAAGAAAGTTCAATGGAACAGTAGTATTTTCTCAGATTTTGTGCTGTTTTTTTTTTGTTTTTCTGGAAACTTTCTATCTAAAGTGAACTTTCTTACTTTTCGATTTCATATTTGGAGTTTGAATTTGAAATTCAAATGTTCAGATTTGTGAAGCTTGTAAAATACTTTTTGGGGGAAATTTTAGATGCTAAAAACTTGTGAATTAAGGCATTATCTATTGCCTTTTATAGGCAAAACTAAGGGGGAGCTTCAGATTTTCAACTTTCATTTTTCATCTTTCTTAATTTTTTCGTTTTTCTAAATGTCCCTAAAGGCTGGTTGTGTTTCAAGTTATCTTACTAGACTTCCTGAAATTTTAAATTGAACCCCATTATAGAGTGTTCTAGAACTTGCAATTTCTGTTGCCCAAAGATTCCCTTAACTGCATTCATAACTACCCTCACACATCCCTGAAATTAGCCCCTGATATGAAGGGGGTCATGGGTCAAATTTGACCCAAATGTTCAGACCCAAATAAACTGCATTGGACCCAAACCCAAACCACAGGGTCCCAAGTCCACTCGGCCCATCTTTCCAGCTAATCCAATTGCGAACTCCAAATAACACACGACCAATTAAAACTTTAACCTAACTATCTTACCAAATGAAATTGACCAAACTACCAAATTCAAAATAAAATGTTTACAGACTAACTCCCCTAATTAAGAAACTGGCTCCATTACTCATGCATGAACAGATATAACTCAGAAAACAAATAAAAAACAAATAATTCGAGAAAAGGAGAGGAAGCTAAAGAAAATAAAGAAAGAAAGAAAAATTGGAGAGAAGATAATAAAAGAAAAGACAGTTCCTACTGAACACCGTACAAAAATCAGCGAGGACCTTAGATTTTAACATGTTCTGATTCAGTATGAGGTTATTTACGTGCTTTTAACCAGAAACATGTAAATAACCTCAAAACGAACCCAAACCTCAAGGACCACTTCAAACTGGAAATTTTTAGGGTTAAACTAAAATCAAGATTTGAGGAGTTTCAGAGTTATTCGAAGGAAAATAAGGGTAGATTCGTGATTGGAGGGGGGGGGGGCAAGGTGAGCTTGTGGTGTGATTTTGGCGTTGAAAGGTTGTGGAGCCGCCAGGCTATGGTGGTGATAATTGGGACGACGATCTAGGGTTGATATGAGAGAGATGAACAAGATACGAGAGGCAAGGGTGTATTTGGGAACTGAACATATACCCTCGTCTCTTAGGACCGCTTTAAGGGAGGTGGGCGAAGTGATCTGAGCCGTCAGATGAAATGAGATGAATGGCCCAGATCGATGTACCTTAAGCTAACTCAAAACGCAATCGTTTTACTAGGGGGGGCAGGCCGGGTTGATAGGGTGTGGGCATGGTCTTGTTTGGGGAAGGGATCAGTTTTGGGCTTGGGATTATTTAATTGCAAATGGCCCAAATTTGGATTTCTTTTATGTTATTTTCCTTTTCTCTCTTTTTTTTAAAAATTATTTTGTATTTATATTTTTTCTGATTTTTATTAAATTCCAAATCAACAAATAAAAATCCAAACTGACTTCTAAAATTATATTACTAAATACCTTAATTCCTAATTAAGCGCAAACTAAGACAATTAAAAGTATAAACGCAAAAAGAACCACTTTTTTGTTATTTTCTTTATTTTTTGAAGTACCTTAACTACTAATTAATCATAAAATGTGAAATTACATCCTAAATGAAAATGCCAAGTATATTTTTTATATTTCTCATTAATTAAAATGCATAAAAATTAACATAAAATGTGACAAAAATCCACAAAATTTTAAAATAATGAAAGAAATTATTCTTTTTTGAATTTCCGGGAGTAATTCATATAGGGAAAAAATCACGTGCTCACAACTGCACCTCTTTCTCGGGAACATGAAGAGTTTCCGTGCAAAGATAAGTGAGTGGAATCGAGCGATTTTTACTCGTTCAAATACTCCGTATGAAGCATTTTTGAAAGATCTGACTGTACCCTACTTTAGAGGTTGCCTACATATCCTTGGCTAAAACGGAATCAGGTCAGTGTAGTTCGGAAATGTATGGTAGATGGGACTACCAGGAGATGTGATTTCACTGCTGCTGTTGTTGCTACTGCTTGCCGACCTCCCTTATTACACCATGTGAAAATAAAAGAAGTTAGACTAAGCTATAATCTACGAATTACAAATATCCTATCTAGATTCTTCAAACTTGCCCTTGTATTTCTTATTGCCTTGTTGTCTTGCATCCGCTCGGTGAAGTCCATTGTTTCCTCCTTGAGTTGTAAACTGAGACGTTTTTCCTTTCTTCAGACTGCTGAACTTGAATGTATTCCTCTACTATACGGGTGGGCACCCGACTTCCAAAACTTAAAAGTATATGCCTCTGCACTACGGGTGGGCTTCCGACTTCGAAACTTGAAAATATATGCCTCTATTCTACGGGCGGGCTCCCGATTTCAAAACATGAAAATATATGCCTCTGTTCTACGGGCAGGCTCCTGACTTCAAAACTTGAAAATATATGTCTCTATTCTACGGGCGGGCTCCCTAATTCAAACACTTGAAAATATATGCCTCTGTTCTACGGACGGGCTCCCGACTTTAATACTTGAAAATATATGCCTCTATTCTACGGACATGCTCCCAAACTCCAAAACTTGAACATACATGTCTCTGTTCTACAGGCGGGCTCCCAACTTCAAAAATTGAAAATATATGCTTCTGTTCTACGGTCGGGCTCCCGACTTTAAAACTTGGGGGCTCCCGACATTAAAACTTGAAAATACATGCCTCTGTTCTACGGGTAGGCTCCCAACTTCAAAACTTGAAAATACATTCCTCTATTCTACCGGCAGGCTCCCGACTTTTAAACTTGAAAATATATGCCTCTGTTCTACAGTCGGGCTCCTGACTTCATATCTTGAAAAATATGCCTCTGTTATTGGGCGGGCTCCCGACTTCAAAACTTGAAAATACGTGCCTCTATTATATGGGCGGGCTCCCAACTTCAGAACTTAAAAATATATGCCTCTGTTCTGCGGGCGGGCTCCCGACTTCAAAACTTGAAAATATATGCCTCCATTCTATGGGCGGACTCCCGACTTCAAAACTTGAAAATATGTGCCTCTGTTCTACGGATGGGCTCCCGACTTCAAAACTTGAAAATATGTGCCTCTGTTCTACGGGCGGGCTCCCAACTTCAAAACTTGAAAATATATGCCTCTGTTCTATGGGCGGGCTCCCGACTTTAACACTTGAAATTACATGCCTCTGTTATACGGGAGGTCTCCCGACTGCTCGAACTTGAATTGTGTGCCTCTGTTCTCCAGGCGCTCTCCTGATTTAATAAAATAAACAAAACAAAGAAAAATTTCTTCCCAATTTGGAAGCTGGGTACATGGGTGAGTCTTAACTGAATCATTATGCAAACTATTACTAAGAGTTTGAAAGATAAGTCCTATTATCCAACTTATATTCCCCTATGCTATGCATGATTATCTTTTATTTTGATCAAACCCCACTTTACGGTCAAACCTAATTAATGTTTGTTTTTCCCTACCGGAGAGTTCCTCCGAAACAGCCGAATTTTTCTGCCCCTGTTTCAATCAAAGAAAATTTTGTTAGTTTAAAACGGTTGTTAGTTGATGGCATTCTTGTTGAGGATGTCCCCGCGTCCGCGCTTTGCTTTGACCTGCTTCCCTGAACTGGCCCTGAACCACTTGACTTTCGGACTGACTTTCAAACCACATGACCCTCGACAAACCAAGTGTTCTATACACATGCTATTGTTTCACACCTCTACTCGCTTTATCTAAACCTTGGTATTTCCCACGACATTTCCAAATCATTCCACTGATGAAACTTCCGGTGATCCCCTATATTCCATCTTTTATCATTCTTTCGTTAACATGTTCTAACCACGATGTGCTTTGTAATTTTAGGACCTGGTAGTGAGCTTTGAAATTATTTTCACTTGCTTTAAAAAAAACTAACACTGAAACATCTTTAGACAGATAAACCCCAAAAGAAAATGAAGTGCAATGATATTATGAGTTAAGGATAAGAAGAATTCAAAACCGGATGACTGCTAAAAAGAGATGGAAAAGAAACTTATTTGACCGGAACAACTGGTAACAATGATCATGACATGCATTTCGGACAAATCGGCCCAATCTGTTCAACCAATCAACTTCCACTTTCCATACCTCGTTGCCTCAAAATTTCCATAACTTGATTATTTTACCCAACCATGACCATATTCATCCTGCGGTACCTCAAAACAGTTTTCCACCAACAGACCTTTCTTCTTTGTTCGCATTTAACTCACTTTCGCCTAAAGGTGCCCGTGATGGGCTTCACCAGACTCTCATTTTAATTTTTCTCAAGTCACGTCGCCATACGGTGCCTGTGAAGGTTTCACTAATAAGACTCTCTCATTTTTAATTCTCTCAGCTCGCATCGCCTTACGGTGCCCATGAGGGTTTTCACCAATAAGTATCTCTCATTTTTTGATCTTTCTTACTTGAACCAGAGTGTCTCCCCTGACATGAATTACCTTTACCTACTTGACTCGGCATTTCTCAAAGATTGATCAGAAGGACTTTATTTGGACCGTAAAGTGGTCTTTTGGATGGGGTTTAGAAAGAAAAGGGTATAAAAGGCTCAGAAAATTTGAAATGGGTTAAAATTATAACTTTTGGAATCAGATTTCTCACAACAACCACAACTTCTACCCTAGTTTTTTGCTTAGGGACTTTTGGATCTTTTTGTTTTGGTGAGACTGAACCTCAGAGAGAGGCTGCCTACGTACCCTTTCGGGATCAAGTCACACGTAGTTCAGGTCATATTAATTACTTTGTTGTTGTGATTTTCTTTCTCTTCTTTTCTCTTCTGTTTTTCTGTTCTTCTTTTCCTTTCTTTTTCTTTTTTCTTTTCTTTTCTTTTTCTTTCTTTCTTTTCTTTTTTCTTCTTCTTTGTTCCTTTCTTCCTCCCTTTTCCTTCTTCCTCGACTTATCCTCCGCACTTGTATTTCTGAATTATGCCATTGATTCCGGAAGAGAGTTATGAAAGGAAATAAACAAGGCTCAAAAGGGGTGACAAGGGATAATTTGTTTAGATAGCCGAACAAAATGCTTTCATCATTTCAATCTTCAAAATATTCCAAATACAAACAAGCACAATCAAATAAAGAAATCATACATAGTATCTCTAGACTGCATCGGAATTGATAGCCATTTCTACACATTTTCCTTCCACATCTATCAAATGTAGTGCACTATTAGACAACACCCTGGTTACAACAAATGGCCCCTGCCAGTTTGAGGTGAACTTTCCTTTTGCTTCAGCCTAATGAGGCAAAATACGTCTCAGCACTAACTGTCCCAATTCAAACTTCCTCGGGCGCACTTTCTTGTTATACGTTTTTGCCATTCTTTGCTAGTACAATTGGCAATGACACACTAATGCCAATATTTTCTCATCGATTAAAACCAACTGTTCCAAGCGGGTTTTCACCCATTCACCATCACTCAGCCTCCACTATAATTCGAAGGGATGGGATTTCCATTTATGCAGGTATCACTGATTTGGTGTCGTACACTAATCAATAAAGAGTTGCCCCTACTGAAGTACGAACAGTGGTGTGGTACCCGAACAATGCAAATGGCAGATTTTCATGCCACTATCTAGAACATTCCACCATTATTCTGTTAGGATTTATGCCGTTCACTAGAGGGGGGATGAATAGTGAGGCACGAGAATGTCGATAAATTTTGCGGAACTAAAACTGCAGGAATAAAGTAAGTGCGGTAAATAAAAGAGTAAGGAAAGAACACACCGATGTATACTGGTTCGCCACAACGTGTGGTTACGTCCAGTCTCCCGAGAGACTCTGTCGAGTTTCACTAACTCTGTTAAGCTTACGGGTGCTTAGCAAACCGTTACACTTGCCGGTAGATGTACGCTCTACAAGACTTCAACTTGCTCGTGGATACCGCACCACAAGACTTCTTGCTCGAGGATACCTCACCTCAAGACTTCACTTGCTAAGATTCAAGGAACTTAGCAACCTCAATGCTCAATGAGAAGAATTGGTCTTCTCAAGAACTTCTCCCTTTTACAATGAAGACTCTCTAAGAAGAGTAGATAAGGAGATACAAAATTAGCTCTATGAACAACACAAAGTTGTCTCTCAAATGGCTCAACAAAAGCTCTAAATATGATGCAAAAATATTATCAATATATTCAAGAATTATGAGAGTAGTTGTTCATATAAAATCAGCTCCAAAGACCTCTATATATAGAGTTTGGAGGTGATATGTCCGTTGCCCATTTGTTAAACACAAAATCTGATTTTCCAGTCAGATAATCGATGAACTTGATGTTAATCGATTAACTAGTTCAAGAAACTAGTCGTTGGAAGGCAACAGATACAAGTTAATCGATTAACTAAAGTGATAATCGATTAACTTGGTAGCATAATCGATTATTACTTTTGGTTAATCGATTATCTAGGCTTGCATAAAAATCCAGTTTAAAACAAAGCTGGAATATATCATTGATATACACTGGAGTATACTAGAGTATACCAGAATTGAAAACTTACTTCAAAAACCATTTTGGTTAAAATGAAAACGTTAAAAACATTTTGTTTGAAGTATATTAAAAAAATGTATATGATATATATGATTTAACAAAATGATTTAATGCATATTTATGATGACCTAATGTTGAGCCAAAAGACGAGATAACTTAAATGTTGATCTTACATTGGTTCTACCTAACGACCTACGCCTTGGGTCTTCGGTCTTGAACTTTTGAGCTCGTCTTGGCTTGTCTACGCAATCCCTTCATCAATATGCTTCTTGGCATTCAATCTTCATTTGTTTGATTCATCATAATTGATTCGTCAACCATCTTGATCGTTTGCTAATGCATCTTCATTGTTTGTCATACAATATTATTGTTTGACAGTTGACTTCATTGTTTGTCATTCATCAAAACCTGTACTTGAAAATCATTCTAATACAACCAAAGAATACATATCAATGATATACATGATTTCCAACAATTTCCCCCTTTTTGATAATGACAAACAATAGGAGATATGCATATAGGATTCCCCCTAAATTCATGCAAACTATTCCCCCTCAATGATTATTCCCCCTCAAATAAGGCATACTAGAATGTAGAGATATTCTCCCTTATTTGATGCATATCACCTAAGCTCTTCCCCCTTTTGGCATTAGCAAAAAGAGAGTATACTAAGGCTACTTCCCCCTTTCGACATTTCCCCTTTTGGGCATTACAAATGTCAAAATAAAATAGGAAAGATCTTGAGGAATATGCATGATGAATTTTTGTCAAATAATTTAAAACAATACCAACTGTTAGAAAAATATATATGAATCATGATTTTAAAAATGATACCAATTATTATAAAAACATGATAAAATCAATTGGTTACCAACTGCTAGGAAAAACAAAATAAACATTTGTTTTATTTTTTAAAAGATACCAACTGTTATTCAAATCAAAACTAATATTCATCAAAACATGAATGAAATGTTTTTAACAAAAACATGCTAACAGTTAATACATACCAACTGTTAAACAAAACAAACATTTCAAATGTTATTTTTATCAAAAGGTACTAATTGTTAACACATATCAACAATTAGGTTTCTATCAAAAAAATAACTAATATTCATCAAAACATGGATCAATCATTATTTTTAACAAAAATAATTGATACCAATTGTTATTCAAAATAAAAGTTATCAAAACATAAAAAAAATAATTGATACCAATTGTTAACAAAGACATATCAATCGTTAACACATATCAACTATTTACGTTTTTATTAAAAATATGATAACTAACTGAAATTCCCCCTCGATGCAATAAGGTTTCGTGCTTGGTGCATCTACTACGATATTGTAGTCTTCAAGCACACTTGCAAACGTACCTAAAAATAGGTTTTAGGTACCCAAACACTTTTGGGTCCTTGGGGGTTAGGCAAATAATAATCATAGCCATACGATAAATCCCTATGTTTTGTATAACATACGGGTGCTATGTGTCCTACCCGGTTGCAATAATGACATATTACATTCGGGTTGTGAATATGCCTAGGTTGAGCCAAAAACGTTCTAGGTGATCTAAAGTCGTTATTCCTAGAAGCGTTGAAATTCCTAGAATTATATCTAGGTGGTCAAGAATAATTATTTCTAGACTCATTGACAAAAATCCTAGAATTATTTCTAGGTGGCCTAAAATGATTATTTCTAGGCTCATTAATAAAATTCCTAGAGTCGTTTCTAGGTGGTCTAAAATGATTAATTTTAGACTCATTTACAAAAATCCTGGAATCATTTCTAGGTGGTCTAAAATGATTAATTTTAATCTCATTAATAAAATTCCTAGAATCATTTCTAGGTGGTCTAGCATGATTGTTTCTAGACTTATTAACAAAATTCCTAGGATTATTTCTAGGTTGTGCATCATAATTTCTAACATGATTCTTATTCTTTTTACGCCTTTTATTTTTCCTGGGCCTTTTCTTTTTAATTTCTTCAACTATTTTAGGATCGTCTACACTACGTTTTTCTAGTGTGTTCCTAAGTTCTATGTTTTCTAATTTCAAAGAATCACAAGAAGAACAATTAGAACTTTGATCAATTGAAGAGGCTTCATTCATCTTCTTAATTTTATTTTTAAGATCATCATTATCAATTTTCAAAAATTTATTTTGCTCTTCTAAAACTTTGATTCTAGCCTTGGCCTCTTTGGCGATTTTTGAAGTCCTTTTCAATTCACCAAATAATTCTTTAAAAGCTTCTTGTAATTCTTCAAAAGAGTAAGAATTAGAAGTGCTTACCTCTTCTTCCTCGTCGGCCATGAGGCATAGGGCGTTCGGTTCGTCACACGAGCTGTCCGCTTCTTGGATTTGAGGTGTACCTTCATAAGTGACCTCAAGCTTATCCCACATCTCTTTGGCAGTTGTGCAGCAGGAAATTTTCCGATAGTCATCCGGGTTCACCGCACTATACAACATATTGATGGCCTTGGCGTTGTAATCATTTACCACGGCTTTCCCAACTTTCTTTGTCGGCATTTGTTCACCGTTCTTGATGATTTGCCATAGACGAAAGTTGTTTGATTGGATGAAGATTCTCATCCGCTCTGTCCAATATGTGTAATTGCTTCCATCAAATAGTGGAGGCATTGTGGTAGAGTGACCTTCGCTCATCATACCTGCGTTCAACATTCTCAACAAAAATATAGATCGTTCTCTCAACCGGTTAAGGCTTTTAGAGAGTTGGGCTCTGATACCAATTGTTAGGATTTATGCCGTTCACTAGAGGGGGGTGAATAGTGAGGCATGAGAATGTTGATAAATTTTGCGGAATTAAAATTGCAGGAATAAAGTAAGTGCGGTAAATAAAAGAGTAAGGAAAGAACACACCGATGTATACTGGTTCGCCACAACGTGTGGTTACGTCCAGTCTCCCGAGAGACTCTCTCGAGTTTCACTAACTCCGTTAAGCTTACGGGTGCTTAGCAAACCGTTACACCTGCTCGTAGATGTACGCTCTACAAGACTTCAACTTGCTCGTGGATACCGCACCACAAGACTTCTTGCTCGAGGATACCTCACCTCAAGACTTCACTTGCTAAAATTCAAGGAACTTAGCAACCCCAATGCTCAATGAGAAGAATTGGTCTTCTCAAGAACTTCTCCCTTTTACAATGAAGACTCTCTAAGAAGAGTAGATAAGGAGATACAAAATTAGCTCTATGAACAACACAAAGTTATCTCTCAAATGGCTCAACAAAAGCTCTAAATATGATGCAAAAATATTATCAATATATTCAAGAATTATGAGAGTAGTTGTTCATATAAAATCAGCTCCAAAGACCTCTATATATAGAGTTTGGAGGTGATATGTCCGTTGCCCATTTGTTAAACACAAAATCTGATTTTCCAGTCAGATAATCGATTAACTTGATGTTAATCGATTAACTAGTTCAAAACACTAGTCGTTGGAAGGCAACGGATACAAGTTAATCGATTAACTAACGTGATAATCGATTAACTTGGTAGGATAATCGATTATCACTTTTGGTTAATCGATTATCTAGGCTTGCGTAAAAATTCAGTTTAAAACAAAGC
This sequence comes from Nicotiana benthamiana, assembly GCA_034376525.1. NCBI lineage: Eukaryota > Viridiplantae > Streptophyta > Magnoliopsida > Solanales > Solanaceae > Nicotiana > Nicotiana benthamiana. The sequence goes on from CM067336.1 coordinate 121,916,237, forward strand.
TGGAATATACCAGAATATACCATTGATATACACTGGAGTATACCAGAGTATACCAGAATTGAAAACTTACTTCAAAAACCATTTTGGTTAAAATGAAAACGTTAAAATCATTTTGTTTGAAGTATGTTAAAAAAATGTTTATGATATATATGATTTAATAAAATAATTTAATGCATATTTATGATGACCTAATGTTGAGCCAAAAGACGAGATAACTTAAATGTTGATCTTACATTGGTTCTACCTAACGACCTACGCCTTGGGTCTTCGGTCTTGAAATTTTGAGCTCGTCTTGTCTTGTCTAAGCAATCCCTTCATCAATATGCTTCTTGGCATTCAATCTTCATTTGTTTGATTCATCATAATTGATTCGTCAACCATCTTGATCGTTTGCTAATGCATCTTCATTGTTTGTCATACAATATTATTGTTTGACAATTGACTTTATTGTTTGTCATTCATCAAAACCTGTACTTGAAAATCATTCTAATACAACCAAAGAATACATATCAATGATATACATGATTTCCAACATATTCGAAGTATCTTCTTTATATTTTTGTTGGCCGCCTCAACCGCACCATTTGCCTTAGGGCGGTATGGGGTCTAATTGCAATGGGTAACCTTGAACTGCTCACCTATCTCTTTCATCAGATGACTATTAAGATTATCTCCATTGTCTATAATGATGACCTTTGGTATCCTAAACCGACAGATAATGTTGGCATGCACAAAATCCATCACATCTTTCTTGGTTACGGACTTGAACCTTTTAGCTTATATCCAGTCTGTAAAATAATCTATAGCCACCAAAATGAACTTGTGCCCATTTGACGCTGCTGGCTCAATTGGCCCAATGACATCCATGCCCCATGCAACAAAAATCCACGGTGCGGATATAGTGTGTAGTTCTGAGGGTGGAGAATGAATCAAATCTCCATGCACTTGGCACTGATGACATTTGCATACGTAACTGATGCAATCTCGCTCCATAGTGAGCCAATAATACCTTACTCGGAGAATCTTCTTTGCCAGAATGCACCCACTCATATGGAGTCCAAAAACCTCAGAATGTACCTCAGTCATGATAGTTGTGGCCTGCCTCACATCAATACATCGTAACAGCCTGAGATTTGGAGTTCTTTTGTGCAACACTCCTCTACTGAGGAAAAAACCGCTTGTCAACCGTCGAATTATTCTTTTCTGATCACTTGTGGCCTATGCCAGATACACCCCCATCGTGATATATTCATTGATGTCATGAAACCATGGCACACCGTCAAGTTCCTCTTCCTTCACACTACAGTAGGCATGCTGGTCGCGGACCTTAATCTTCAAAGGGTCCACGTAAGTCTTCTCTGGATGATGCAACATTGATGCCAAAGTAGCCATAGTATCAGCAAACTCATTATAAATCCTTTTAATGTGCCGGAACTCTATTGACAGAAACCATTAACAAAGTTTATGCAAACATTGTCGGTACGGTATAAGCTTTAAATCCCTGTTTCCCATTCTCCCTGAATTTGGTGTACCAGTAGGTCCAAGTCACCCATGACCAAGACTTCATGGAAACCCATATCTATCGCTAACCTTAGACCCAAAATACATGTTTCATACTCTGCCATGTTGTTTGTACAATAGAAACAAAGCTGAGCCGTAACAGGGTAGTGCTGCCTTGTTTCCGAAATAAGTAATGCTCCTATTACCACACCTTTCATGTTTGTAGCCCCATCAAAAAAAGTTTCCATCCCAGCTTCTCAACTTGTTCCAACTCCTCAATATGCATCACCTCTTATTAGGGAAATAAGTCTTCAAATTATAATAATCTTCATCAACTGGATTCTCGGCCATATGATCCGCTAAGGCATGTGCTTTCATTGTAGACCGGGTCACATAGACAATGTCAAATTTTGTAAGCAAGATCTGCCACTTTGCAAGCCTCCCTTTGGGCATAGGCTTCTGAAAAATATACTTCAATGGGTCCAAGAGAGATATGAGGTAAGTAGTATAAAATCACAAATAATGTTTCAGCTTCTGTGCCACCCAAGTTAGGGCGAAACATGTCCTTTCAAGATGAGTATGCTAACCTTGTCAGATGTGAACTTCTTGCTGATATAATAGATAGCTTGCTCCTTTCTTCCAGTAACATCATGCAGCCCCAGTACACAGCCAAACGAATTATCCAAAATCGTCAAGAATAGAATCAAAGGCCTTCTTAGTTTTGGAGGGACCAACACTGGTGGGTTCGACAAATACCCCTTTATCTTATCAAAAGCTTCCTGACATTCATCCGTCCACTTGACTGCAACATCTTTCTTAAAAGTTTGAAGATCGACTCACAAGTTGTCGTGAGCTGAGCAATGAACCTGCTGATATAATTCAATCTCCTCAACAAATTCATCACCAAGATATTGTACTTCGGTGGTTTCAATTCCTAGATAGCCTTGATATTTGATGGGTCTAGTTCGATACCCCTGCGGCTGACTATAAATCCCAACAGCTTTCCAAACGGTACCCCGAAAGCACACTTTGCAGGATTGAGCTTGAGATTGTACCTACGAAGCCTTTGGAAGAACTTCACAGATCCCTGACATGGTCAAACTGTTGTCTAGATTTCATGATCACATCATCCACGTACACCTCAATTTCCATATGTATCATATCATGGAATATTGTCATCATTGCCCGCATATAGTTTGCACCAGAATTCTTCAAACCAAACGACATGAACCAATAACAGTATGTTCCCCATGGCGTGACAAATGCTATCTTTTCTTCATCTTCCTCGTCCATTAAGATCTGATGATAACCCGCCTAGCAATCCACAAAAGAACCAATCTTTTGTTTGGCACAATTATTGATCAATATGTGGATGTTCGGCAGTGGAATATTGTCCTTTGGACTTGCCTTGTTAAGATCCCGATAATCAACACACAACCCAGTTTTTTCATCCTTCTTTGGCAAAGGCACAACATTGGCTAACCAGGTGAGGTACTGCGTGACCCGAATAACTTTTGCATCAAACTGCTTGGCGATCTCTTCTTTGATCTTTACATTTATATCCGTTTTGAACTTTAGAAGCTTCTATTTGACAGGAGGGAGTACCGGATCAATGGGAAATTTTGAACCACTAAATAAGTGCTTTGGCTCGACATATTATCATACGACCATGCAAAAATATCTTTGTACTCGAACAATACTTTGATTATCTCCTCCCTGAGTTATGGTTCCAGATGAACACTTATTTTAGTTTCACAGACATTATCTTGGTCCCTTAGATTAACTGCTTCCGTGTCATTTAGGTTAGGTTTAGGTTTTTCCTCAAAGTGGCTTAATTCCTTACCTATTTCTTCATAAGCCTCATCATAATCATATTCCACCTCATCATCACACTCAATTTCTTGTATTATTATTTCCGAGTTAGATTAAATTTTAAAACTAGGCCAAAGATTCCTCATGCATGTCATGCCATTGATATCAGTATAAAAAGAACTGTATAGAGAAGAAAAGAAAATGGAAAGGAAATTAGGAATGAAGAAAGAAAGACAATTGCATTCCATTGAATATAAAGATAACATGGATTAACACATCCAACTGGACGAAACATAATATTTGAATTATAAAACCTGGAATAATCTAGGCAACAATCAAAAGAAAATCAAAACCTACTACCAAGACTCCCTCCGAGTAGGAAGAGGAGTAGCTTACCAGTTGTTGACTTTTTCACGTGGTCAAACGAACTGCACATTTGCCTAGCTTGACCCTTACCTAGCCTCAACCATTTTAACCTCGGCGAACAACCTTTCAATCCCTTTATCCAAGTCTCCATCAGCACCAATCGATGACCTAGAAACTTTTTACAAGAATTACTTTTTGATACTCGGCCTGACAAAAGATCTGGACAGACGTGGGATCGGCTTAGGAATGCCCTCTTCTTCATTTTGCGGGCCCGCCTTACATCAGCAGCTGTGGGCTTGAACCCCACACCAAAAGTATCTAGATTCTCGGGAAGAGAAACTGGCTGCACAATGCCTTGGAGATCATCACCCAAACCTTTACCCAGTATGAAACCATTCTTTAACATTTCAGAAGCCACCATGACAGTTGCGGCTGTTATTCTAGGAACTGGGATGCTTTTCCCCTCTGCGACCTTTTCCACTTAGACGGTGTCAAAGACTTGGTATACCCACGACCCCTTATCATCATCAGCTTCAATGAAAGGCATAATGGCATCACCTAAAGCGCACATATTGTCTTCAAAGTGGACTACAATCTCCCGTCGGTCCCACTCGAACTTGACCATTTTATGCAATGCAGATGGCACAGACTTAGCAGCGTGGATCCATGGTCACCCTAGCAAGAGGTTATAAGAGACCGTCATATCTAGTACCTAAAATTCCATAGGGAATTCCACTGGCCCGATTGTCAGTTCTAGTATTATGTCACCCACTATGTCTTTACCCCCTCCATAGAACCCTCGAACACAAATGTTGTTCTTATGAACTCTGTCGTCATCGACCTTCAGCTTGTTCAGTGTGTACAAAGGACAAATATTTGCATTGGACCCATTGTCAACTAGCACTCGGATGACTACAGAATCCTCGCACTTCACTGTCAGATAAAGAGCTCTGTTATGTTCGGCGCCCTCCGCGGGCAACTCATCATTGGAGAAAGTCACTCTATTCACCTCAATGATTTTATTCGCTAGCTTCTCTAAATGATTCACTGAGATCTTATCAGGGACATGTGCCTCATTCAATATTTTCATCAATGCCCTGCGATGCACATCTGAGTGGATCAGCAATGACAGTAATGAGATCTGGGCAGGTGTCTTCCATAACTGTTCGACAATAGAGTAATCCTGCACTTTCATCTTTTTCAAGAATTCTTCAGCCTCCTCTTTTGTAACGACTTTCTCAACTAGTACATGGTTGTATTTGGGGACCCTGGATTTACTTAACTCTTTCGGGGTATAGCACCTTCTTGAACGAGTCAAACCCTGTACCTCCCAAACTTCCTCTTTGATTTCTTTCCCTTTAATATATCACCACCACATCTTCATAACTCCAAGGAATAGACTTGTTGTTTCCCACTGGCAACTGAGTTACTGGCGTTATGATAACAGACTCTATGCAAGCTCCCTTCACAACCATTACAAGTTTGTTTGCTACCCCTTGTACCACCACTTTGACCGGCTCTGGTTTTATGGAAACACTGCTCAATGAACCTTTCTCGGCTACCAAAACTGGCTTATTGTCTACCTCTTTTAACTGAACCACTGCTTTCCCACTGGTTGATTTTTCCTTTGAACTGGTTTCACTAGCACGGATCATCATTACTCTTTCCGAGGGTTTCTTGGGCTCCCCTCCCTTGTGTACCAATTCAATCATGTGTGCTTCATGGTGAGCCAGCAACGGATTCTAGTTAATGTTTGGTGCCTCTGAGGCCTGGACCTCGGTCCGGTGAGTGTCAATGAGCTCTTGCACACCGGTTTTCAGCTTCCAATACTTATTTGTATCATGTCCAGGGGCCCCTATATAGTATTCACAACTTACTGAATGGTCCAGATTTCTAGGAATGGGATTTTCCATTTTGGGCTCAATGGGATTCAACAGGCCTAACTGCCTCAATTTGTGAAAAAGAATGGTATATGATTCTCCTAGTGAAGTGAAAGTCTTTTGCTTCTGTAGTCTCTCATTTTTGAAGGTTGGGTTTGGTCAGTGGCCCGTTCCGGGGGAATTTCTGTAGGTTGTTGGGGTTGGAATGGTGTTTTGTGGAGATGGGTATGTAATTTCGGGAGCCGGTGCACGCCATTGTGCGTGAGCCGGAGGCTGGGTATAAGTTTGAGCATGGTGGGCAGAAAAATGTGGATTTGGTGGTAGGTAATAGTGTTGTGTAGGGATATATGAAGTGAATAGGTAATTTTGGTGGTGGGTTCGGGGTTGGTTGTAGTAAGGTGAAGGGCCTCTAGATCTGGACCACGCTCCGGACTCAACAGTTGCAACCTCTTCTTTCTTCTTTTTCCCGACCACTCCCCAGTGCCGCTTTGAATGGTCTGGATGGTTGCTTTGATCGCTGAATAGCTCATGATTTTATTGGTTTTAAGTCCTTCTTCCACCATTTCTCCCATCTTCATAACTTCATTAAATGATTTGCCAATTGCCGTTACCAAGTGACCAAAATAAGTCGTCTCCAAAGCCTGAAAAAAGTAATCGACCATATCGCTTTCTTTCATATGAGGGTCAACCCTTGTGGCATGTTGTCTTCCGTGGAACCCATACTCCCTGAAGCTCTCCCGGGGCTTCTTCTCAAGTTTTATCAGCGATAGGCAATCTAGAAAATTTTTTAGATTGTACTGAAAATGGTAGGCGAACGCTTGTTCCAAGTCATCCCAGGCATACCACCTACCATGGTCCTTTTGTGTATACAACTCCAAAGCATACCCAATTCGACTCTGGCTGAAGTACGCCATCAGTAACTCATCTTTTTCGCCTGTCCCTATCATTTTGCTGAAGAATCCCCTCAGGTGGGCTACCGGGTCACCATGCCCGTCACACAGATCGAACTTAGGAATATTGAACCCTACTGGAAACTGAACATCCAGGAACAGACACAAATCCATATAAGCCACACTGACTTGACCACCCAATCCTTGCATGTTCCTAAAGGTTTTCTCTAGGATTTTACCTTTCTAAACATCTCTTCTTGCTCCGGGTTCTTAAGCGGCTTTTCAGATTCCACCAGGAGATCAAAGTGAGGGGTGTAGGAATATGTTTCAGGAGCTTTAAAGGTAGGCTCAGGAGGATAGTACTGGATGTCATGAGCCTGAAATAGTGGCTCACTGGAAGATCTTTGTAGTGTGGCAGGTTGAGGCACCACAAAGACAAGGGTGAGTAGTGGAGGAGGATTTTGTTTGGGTGGTGGAGCTTGGGGAGGGTAGGAGGTGGTGCCATAGCTTTTTTTGTAGAAAGGGAAGGGTAGAGATTAATTCACAGTAGTAGGCTCCTGATACTTAGCCAAATGGGGGATATAGGCAGGATTGGCGGGATAAACTGGCGCAGGTTGACCCTTAGCCCAGGCCTGATGCATTTCGGCCATTTTCTGCCTCAAGTTATACATTTCTTCCTTCACTGCATTAACATACACCACCTCTACCTCATTTGACGGGTCCACAATACTGGTATATGATTCTTGGCCTGTCATTTTCAGTTTGTGTTTTGAACGGGTGTTGTAGGAATGGCTTGCCAGAATGCCAATCAACTAACCACCTGCCTGGACTCAATATCAACAACAACTTGGTTAATGGTTATGGCATTAGCAAATATGATAACCGCTATTTTTGGGAGTGAATGCACCTAAGAAGTTAACTTATTCTATTATGCATTTGCTCAACTGCTTGCATCATCTGGGCTTTTTCGATTGCACCTTTATTTTACCAATGTTTCTTTCATTTCAGTTTCTTATTTTTTCTCTTTTTTTTTATTTTTCTCTCATTTTTTCCCCCTTTTTCACCTTTTTTTTTGTCATTCTATTTCTTATTTTTCCTATTTTCCATTTGGTTACGGTCGAATTCTATGGAGATTGCCTACGTATCATGACCCCGCATCAATCAAACCAAGCATAGTTCATGAAAATAAATGTAAAACATAGAAGCCAAATGTTTTTTTGGAATTTTCAATTTTATTGATAGCAAATACTTCGATTACAAAGACCCAAGATGAACACACCTAACAGAATCTGATGATAAAAAGAACTACAGACTCCACTGTCAACTATTCTATTTCAAAAGAAAATACAGACTCAATCAACTGATAGACTCCTAGTGAAAAGAAAATTGCAGACTCAAACAACTAATACACTCTAGTAGAAAATGAAATACAAACAAATGACACTCATGAATACATTAAAACTCCTGGTGCCCGCGGAACATTGTTCGGTCTCACCGCGGGCCTATATGCAAGTTCGCTCTGAAGTCTGTCCAAGTCACTCATTATCGGCTTCACAAATATCATCACCGATGCAAAGAAGGTGGTGCGAGTCATGTTCTCGCTCACTTGGCATTTCCGAGTAATGGAGTGACCAACAGTTATGATTCTTTCTCTGATCCTGCCTTTTTCTTGAAGCAACCACCCTATCTATTGGGCCCTAGCCTCCAAATTCTGCTCGGCTACCTGGTTTTGCTCCTGGAGCAGTTGCAAGTCCATTTCTAATTGTGCCAATGCCGTGTCTCAATGCTCTCTTTCAATCTTAAACTCTTTTGCCTGTTTGGTCATTTTGTTTCTTTAAGGGGATGTTGGACCCGATGAAGTTTGCCTACGTATCTCATGTCCGGTGAGAATCAGACCTACGTAGTTCGGGCGAATAAAATGAATTATTTTTTAAAACAAAACTCTTTTTCATCGACAAATACACTATTTCAGAAAACAAGAATATTTTCTTTTTCAACAGACTATTTGAAAATAAAACTCTTTTGTTTTCCCTTTTCATTGGCAAATAAAACAAACTATTTAAAAATAAAAACACTTTTTGTTTTTCTTTTTCATTGGCAACAAACACTTTTCTTTTTCTTTCATTTTTCTCAAAAATTCGGCAGAGTTTCGGCACTACTTGGACATTGGTTTATCTAACATAGGTAATTAACTCTCTACACTGCTATTTTTCTATTTTACAACTTTTTCCAAATATCCAAAAGCCGGTCAGCATGCGAGTCCGAGACAAATAAATGTACATGCAACACGTAAGATGCATCAGGATGACCTTTTCATTTCAGGTTACCAGTCCTAGACGGACCCAACCCCTGTGTTGAGTCCCCTAAGTCATATGCACCTGATGTAAATAAGCGTTTCTACTAGGTATCCGACATGAAGTCAAGTTATTTTAGGCTCAAAACCTGAATTTATATTCTAGACCGTGTACCCGAGCCGACAACTCGAGTCGAGGAGGACACTACGTACTGGGAACCAAAAGGACATCCAGCTTAGTAACTTGTCCGGCCTCTTTCTTATTCCAGGGTGTGCCACTAATAGAATAGGGAGTCTCAACCAGTAAGCACATCCCCGGAGATGAGAAGAAAAGGGTTTCACCACAGTTTATGTACAATTCCGATAGTATCAAAGTGGTAAAATATTTAGCACATTTAACATGAAACATGTAGGAAAATAAGATAAGCCACATATAAAAATTATTCTAAGCTCGAATTCTTAAACCCTGAACCGAAGTTCTTGGTTTGTCGTCACCATTAGAGTCGTCAGAGCTATCACACCTCCTTTTTACCTACACCAGCAAGGGTGTAAATGAGTTTTCCCAATTAAAGGACAATCGAAATGGGATCTATTATTGAAGGTTCAGAGTCACCACTTGGGAGATTAATGGTGTCCCAAGTCATCGATTGAAATACGAATCGAGGAAAAGAATGACTCTTTTAAACAGTCCGCGAACCAGAAATTCGAGTAAGAAATTCTGTTATCCCAGGATAAGGTGTTAGGCATTCCCGAGTTTCGTTGTTCTAGCACGGTCGCTTAACTGTTATATATGGCTAAATATCTGATTTTTTCTACATGTTTTATTCTATGTGCTTTTTGACTTTCAACCTCTTTAATTATTATTTTTTAAAGAGATTGCAACATCGTGAAAATACGTCTCGAACTACGTCACATAAATGCACCCGTGGTTTCTGACATATTTCGACTTTATTGAGATTTGGATTTGGGTCACATAAATATGCACCCGAATTTAAGAAGATAATATTACTAAATGCCAGACCTAAAGCAACTAGTGCATTATAAACTTTGCGGGAGACCATGAAATTTGCTAAATGGCACGTCCCGTAGTCTAAAATATTTTTATGAAACAGTAAGGGCCATATAATTTATGATTTTTTTGGCGCGGCGCACGTCGAATATTTTAAAGAATATCCGAAAGTAAACTATTATTTTCTATAAAATTTGTCACTAAAATGTCCTAATTAATTAGTATTGTTTAAGAACTATTATATTTGGGTCCATGGACTTATATAAGTTCAGAGTCTCAGCAATATTCTTTGGGCTTTGAAATCGGCCATGAAACAGGTAAATGATATTGTTTTTATTAAATCCTGCCCAGCTTTGGGCTTCTGATTATGATACTGGGCCTAGCGAAGATGTTGGAGCCGCATAAAAACTGGGCTGCCCAGGCCTCAGGTTAATTGAATTAAGAGGGAAAATATGCCTGGCTGCTCTTTAGCTGGGCATGTGTTGAGCCTAATCCTTATAGCCAACTAACGTGAGCCATAGCTCTATTAATACTAACACAATGAAACGAAAAGGGGAGAAACTGATGGTCTATTTTAAATAGAATATCAATTAATGATAATTTATCTATAAATTCAATCATATTGGTTAATAGTCAAACTGAGATTAAGCATTAGTAGGTTATCTAAAGTAATTTAAAAACAGTGATGACTATCGATTTAAACTAACAACGAGCCACATATCAGTCATAATCCAATTCTCAAACAATTGTGAAATTCGACATAACTAAACTTTTAAACAATTTAACAAATTAACAATGCTTATGAACCAGTTTCAAAGTGATTCAAGCATTTCGAAACAACTACACCTTAACTGCTTTTGATTCCTAATTTCAAACTAAAACATGGCAACATGAACATCAGTCCCAAACTAAATGAATATATCAACTCACAATCCATTGTTTATATTAATACAAATCAAAACTAAACTAGTTTAAACAAATTTATAGCAATCAGCATACCTATTGACAGATAATGATCCAAGCGAGTATATCTCAGGCAACCAATTCATGAGTAGGTTTGATTTCAACTGCAACTCAAAGTAACATCAATTTAAGGCATGTACCTGGAATTACAACGAGATCAGAAGAAGAAAATAGAGTCAGTATGTGATAACCACAAACAACAACAACTTGAAATAGAGCTCAAACTCCAGGAATAGTATCACACGAAACCCAGTAACTCACACAACCAGCAAACACATAAAAATTGATTCGAACAAGCGAAATTCAACTTGAAATTAACCAGAAACTTAGAATACTTCAATCAATGTAAGCAGGAGGTGCTAGAACCATTTTCGACCTTATTTACGCTAGGAATTCAATTTTTAAAACTGAATCTCGAAAATGTTGTAAAGAAACTTCAATGGAACAGTAGTATTTTCTCAGTTTTTGTGTTGTTTATTCGGTTTTTCTGGAAACTTTCTATCTAAAGTGAATTTTCTAACTTTTCAATTTCAGATTTGGAGTTTTAATTTGAAATTCAAATGTTCAGATCTATGACGCTTGAAAAATACTTTTTGGTGGGAATTTTAGATTCTAAAAACTTGTGAATTAAGGCATTATCTACTACCTTTTATAGGCAAAACTAAGGGAAAACTTCATATTTTAAATTTTCATTTTTTATCCTTTATTAATTTTTGTTTTTGCTTAAATGTCCCTAAAGGCTAACTTGTGTTTCAAGTTATCTTACTAGACTATCCGAAATTCTAAATTGAACAACATTCCAGAGTGTTCTAGAACTTGCAATTTCTGTTGCTCAAAGATTCCCTGAACTGCATTCCTAGACTACCCTCACAGATCCCTGAAATTAGCGCTTGATACAAAGTGGGTCATGGGTCAAATTTGACCAAACTGTTTATACCCAAATAAATCGGATTTGACCCAAACCCAAACCACAGGGTCCCAAGTCCACTCGACCCATCTTTCCAGCTAATCCAATTGCAAACTCCAAATAACACACGACCAATTAAAACTTTAACCTAATTATCTTACCAAATGAAATTAACCAAACTACCATATTCAAAATAAACTGTTTACAGACTAACTACCGTAGTTAAGAAACTGGCTCCCCTACTCATGCATGAACAGATATAACTCAGAAAACAAAAAACAAATAATTCGAGAAGAGGAGAGGAAGCAGAAGAATAAAGAAAGAAAATAAAATTGGAGAGAAAATAATAAAAGAAAAGACAGTACCTACTGAACACCGGACATAAATCAGCGAGGACCTTAGATTTTAACATGTTCTTATTCAATATGAGGCTATTCACATGCTTTTAACCAAAAACTCATAAATAACATCAAAACGAACCCAAAACCTCAAGGACCACTTCAAATTGGAAATTTTCAAATTTTTTGGGTTAAACAAAATTCAAGATTCGAGGTGTTTCAGAGTTATTCGAAGGAAAATACGTGTAGATTCGTGATTGGGGGGGGGGGGGGGGCTCAAGGTGAGCTTGTGGTGTGATTTTGCTGTTGAAAGGTGGTGGCACCGCCACGCTACGGTGGTGAGAATTAGGGCGGTGATCTAAGGTTGTTATGAAAAAGATGAACAAGATGAGAGACGCAAGGGAGTGTTTGGGAACTGAACAGATACACTCGTCTCTTAGGACCATTGTAAGGGAGGTGGGCGAAGTGATCTGGGCCGTCGGATGAAATGAGATGAATGGCCCAAATAGATGTACCTTAAGCTAACTCAAAACGCCGTTGTTTCACTTGCGGGATGGGGGGCAGGACGGGTTGATAGGGTGTGAGCCGGGTTTGGTTTGGGGAAGGGATCAGTTTTGGGTTTGGTATTATTTAAGTGAAAATGGCCCAAATTTGGATTTCTTTTATGTTTTTTCCTTTCTTTTTTTATTTTGTATTTATATTTTTCTTGATTTTTATTAAATGCCAAATCAACAAATAAAAATCCAATTGACTTCTAGATTTATATTACTAAATACCATAATTCCTACTTAAATTCAAACTAAGACATTTAACAAAAAGAACCATTTTTTGTAAAATAATGGAAGTATAAATGTAAAAGAACTATTTTTTGTTATTTTTTTATTTTTTGAAGTACCTTAACTACTAATTAATCCTAAAATTTAAATTAAATCTAAATGAAAATGTTTTTTATATTTCTCATTTATTAAAATATACAAACAAAAATACAAATAATTAACATAAAATGTCATAAAAATTTACAAAATTGTAAACTAATGAAAGAAACCATTTTGTTTGAATTTTTGGGAGTAATTCATATAAGGCAAAAATCACGTGCTCATGGTGATCTCGGCCAAATCCACACCACAATTAAGTAGCGAGGCGATTGATGCAATAATAACCCAAAATGGTCGGGATCGAATCCACAGGGAGTTAGAATATGAGATTAGGTGTATATCTAAGTTGGTCGCAAGCTTTGGCTTAAATAGTATTTTCACAAAGTTGATTGGTGTATTAATTCTACTTTACTCTATTGATTGTAATGATAAAGCTAAAGGATAATATTTTTGGTTTTGAGATGTTTTTCAATTAATGAAAATCAAGGGTCATGACTTCCGCCTAAATGGCTACCTAACGGGCTGTAAACTATACGACAAGTTTAATTCACTAGATTCGTGGCATATAAAACAAAAGCAATTACTCACTATCTACCTCTAGGAAGATTGGGTGATTTTGCCCGATTTGGCTTTTTCAAGCCCAATGGGTATTTGCACAAATCAAGTGATATATACTCAAATCGGATCTTAGTATCTCTAGATTTGACCCTTTAGTTGGGGCTACCAATTTGTTGAATTCACCCCAATTAATTTTCTTAAACCTAGTCACTCTTTTTCATGAGAAGACTCGGTCAAAAAGGCATGAATCAATGTTTTCAACTATTAATTCTATAATTTCAGCATACCTATGGCTAGATACCCATTAAGTACCCACACTAGGGTTGGGTCACGACCGTAGATAAAGAGCTAGATACCCATAGAAAATGAAGAAATACAAGAAGAAATTCGGATAGAATGCATAATCATAGATGAAACAAAGAAAATCTACTGATAAGAAGTCAATCTTTAAAAAATTACTTAAAGAAGCAAAGAAAAACTTCAGGTGCACCTCTGCAGACTAAAATTAACCTAAAAATGACAAAAAGTTATATTTATATTAAGCTAAAAAATCTGACAAAAATGCCCCGACGGAGTTTATGCCGATGCATAATTCAGATGCGGGCCACAAGATGGACAATTGCAGTCCGCGCACTTGGAAACTTGGGGCTGGAACTTGAGGTTTTCTGTTGTCCGCATAAACTGGTTGTAGAAACACTTAGGATTCTGATGCCGCACAAAAGTGTTGCGGTCCGCCCTCTTCAGCTTTTGGACTTTAATCAACTCTCTGATTCTTCAATCTTGCGGACTGCATATGTGACAACCCGGCCGGTCATCTTATGAATTAATGCCCCATTTACCTATTAACTGCTTTCCCCAACTTTATTTCTACTAATGTGAATTGTCGGGATGCTCGGTTTTAAGTGTCGGAGAGTTTTGGGACACTTAGTCCCGAAATGAGAGCTTAAGTGTTGGAAAATTGACCTTAGTCAGAATAGTGTGAATACGGCCTCGGTATAGAAATTTGATTCTTCCATTAACTCCATTGGGCGATTTTGGGGTTGGGAGCATGTTTGGATACTGTTTTTGAGGTCCGTAGCTAAATTAGGCTTGAAATGTTGAAGTTTGATTTTTTGAAGTTTTAGGTCCGATAGTGAGATTTTAATCCAAGGGTCGAAATGAAATTTCATAAATTGTAGTAGTTTTGTCATGCCATTTGGGATGTGTGTAAAATTTCAGGTAATTGAGACGTGGTTGGATTTGGTTTTTGATCGAAAGCGTATTTTGAGGAAATTTAGAGTTCTTAGGCTTAAATCCTTAATTAATTCGAGTTTCCAATGTTGTTTTAGGTGGTTTAAGGAGTTGTACAAGTTTGAATGAGATATTAGGTGTTATTGGTGCTTTTGGTTGAGGTCCCGCGGGTCTCGGGTTGATTTCGAATGGTTGACGGGAAGGTTGAAGAAGTGTTGCAACAGCTGTAGCATTGTTGCTTCTGGTATTTTTGCATATGCGGCTTGGGAGCAGCAGATGCGACGCCCCAGAAGCGGATAAGTGGGCCGTAAAAGTGGTTGTGGGTCATTCCTTTAGTGACCGCAGATACGGTGTGAGGCTCACAGAAGCGGCAAGGCAAGCGCAGATGTGTATTTGGGAAGGAGTAGCAGGTTCCGCAGATGCGAAAATTTAACCGCAGAAGCGGTATCGCACCTGCAGAAGACTAACCGCAGATACGGAAGTTGGACTTTTAAGTGTGAGTCGTAGATCCAACATTTGGACCGCAGATGCGGTCACAGGGCATAAGATAATGTATAGAGCGCCGCCTGGCACATACATGTCGATTCAAAAACCTCCAAGACCCGGAAACCTACGGGCAACACAGGCTAAGAGTAAAATATAACATACGGCTCTAACATCCAGGAGTGTCTACAACAAGTGAGTACATGAACGAAACTACTAACTAAGGTAGAATATAAGGAGAGTCTTCGGCTCTGCGGAACGCGGCAGATGCATACCTAGAATCTCCAAGTGTAGCTGCGAGATCACTAATAGCGCGCCCGACCATAAGTACCTGGATCTGCACAACAAAAATGTGCAGAAGAGTAGCATGAGTACACCACAGCGGTACTCAGTAAATGCCAAGCCTAACATCGATGGAGTAGTGACGAGGAAGGTCGAGGCCCCTACTGAGATAAACATAAGAATAATTATGAAATTAAATAACAGTAGGAAATAAGTAAATCTCGAATATCTAACAAACAATAAGAAGAACGGAATATGTTGTATTACAGTTCTACAAAACAAGAACGATCATTACAGGCTATTTATCATTGGGATCTCATGGCATCCCGAGGATCTCCCGGTATCCTCATCATACGCACAAGGGATCTCCAAGTATCCCGAGGATCTCCCAGTATCCTCATCATATAAGCAAGGGATCTCCAAGTATCCCGAGGTTCTCCTAGTATCCTCATCATATAAGCAAGGGATCTCCAAGTATCCTAAGTATCTCTTAGTATCCTCCAGTTGATCAGTCATGCCCTGGGGATCTCTTAGTATCTGTCAGTTAATCAATCCTGCCCTGGGGATCTCTTAGTATCCGCCAATTGTATACTACAGTACCGAGGATCTCTTGGTATCCCGCACTTCCAAACCTTGGAAAAAAATACGAACAGGGGAGAGCTCCCAGGGTGCCGTCCCGTAGTCCCAAAATTAAATACACCACAACAAATCAATATTTAACGGAAAGGAAGCGAAGTGCAAACAACAAGTAAAGTCGAGAATCTAACATGCTTCACAAGAAAGACAAATACTACAATTTAGTCAATTAGATAAAATACATTACTAACATGCTTTCCAAGAAAAGACAGATATTGCAATTTAGTCAAATAGAGAAAATAAGTTACTAACGTGCTTTCCCTAAGTCAAAACAAGTGAAGTTTCATTTTTAACAATTAGATATGTGAAGAAACACAGTCTAAATAAGCCAAGTAAGGTACATTTTCAACAACTAGGATAAGTCCACGCCCGTCACCTCGCGCACAAGGCTTTTAAACAATGACAAGGATATCCTAGGGGGAGAGGTCACCCACACAAAGTTAGGCAAGCCACTTACCTCGAATTGGTATAAAAGCGCTAAGAAACAATGCCCTTGCCACGAGTATCTTACTCCGAGTGGCCCAAATCTATTCAAACCAATTACACATTGTAAATAACATCGCAAGTAACTAATTACACTGTCAAAATTAAAGCTAAGGCGAGAAAATAGGTAAAATAACCAAAATGCCCCTCAGGCCAACGTCTCGAAATCAAATAATTTTCATATTTTTTCAGAAACCTCACACTCTCACGAGTCTAATCATATAAAAATCTCCCAAATCGGAGGTCAAATTCTCCTTCAAATCCGAAATGTATAGTCAATAAACTTCTACTCAAATTACTCCATTTTTGGACCTTAATTCGAATTTAAAAGATGAATTTAACAACTAAATGATGGATTAAAGCTAGAAAGGATCATAGAAATATTACCCAATAATCTCTTCTTCAAAACTCACTCGAAATCACCTTCTCCCGAGCTCTCAATTGATTTTTCAACTTATGAAATTAAACCCTCGGATTTTCTCTTAACACAGCAATTTCCGCTTTCAGGGACCAGGGACCGCTGCTGCGGTCCCGCCTTTGCGGTCAAAATGCCGTTTCAGCGGATTCACTTAAAATACCAATTTCTGCTTTTGCGGACCATAAATGGCGGAAGCGACTCCCGCTTTCGCTGAAAATCTACCGCTTCTGCGGTCCTCACTCATCCTATCAAGTTCCGCTTCTGCAGTCTACCACTCGCAGAAGCAAGTCCACTTCAGCGGAACCAAGACCGCTTCTGTGGTTCCTGGCCTCATGGTCTCCTTCCGCAGCGGAATCAATAGAAGCAGCAACATGAATTTCATCCAAAAATTCCAAAACTAACCTGTCGAGCATCCGAAACACACCTGAGGCCCCCCGGACCTCAACCAAACCTACAAACTTGTCCCTTCACATCATTCAAACTTTTACAAATCCATAAACCACCTAAAATAACGTCGGAAACACAATTTAATCAATGATTTGAAGTTAAAATTTCCAAAACTTAACCAAACTCGCTTTCGATTAAAAACCTAACCAATACACGTGCGATTGACCTGAAATTTTGCACGCACGTCCCAAATGACATGACGGTGATACAGCAACTTCCGGAACCCCGTTCCGACCCTTGGATCAAAATTTCACTATCGGACCGGAACTTCAAAATTCTAACTTTCAGCATTTCTACCCAATTTTAGCTACATGCCTCCAAATCTCATTCTGGACACGCTCCCAACCCCGAAATCACCTAACTGAGCTAATGAAACCATCGGATTTCTATTCCGAGGTCTTGTTGACACGTTTCTGATTATAGACCATTTTTCAATACTTAACCTCTCATTTAGGGACTAAGTGTCCCTAAATTCTCCGAATTCAATTGCCGAACATCCTTGCAAACCAAAATAGCAAAAATGAACTTAAGGGAAGCAGTTAATGGGGAAACGAGGCATAAATTCTAAAGACGACGCCGGGTCATCACAGAGACCCATGAACAGACGATAGAATAATATGATACATGGGAAATCAAGAATATAAATATCTCTAGCATTTATAAGAATAGAGTCATTTATGGTATTTTTACATTTTCTCATTTTGTTTGCATCATATGGAACATGACAAAAGAAAAGAAGGGATAGTCTTAACATAGCTGAGTTGATTCTCTTGAGAAAGATTACACAATACTCCATTAATATTGTGAAATCTCACAAATAGTAACATAAATACAATGGCTACTAAGTGCTCAATCATGTGTAATTTGGGATTTGGGTAGGAAAATATTATAATTTTATTCAGTTATTGTCTAATGTAAGTTGGTTAAGAAAGAACATCTAGCTTGAATCTCATGAAAATTTAAAGAGACCATAATGAAGCCCAAAATGGTCTCAAATCTTAAAGTGGTAGTGAATGGAATGTGGGCCCACTTAAAGTGGTAACTAACCACTATAATCTTCAAAATATGACATCCTGCAAGACTATTTAAGAGTCATACTAATGTTAGGTGTGGGCTGCCACATTTCTGGACCCTTAAACTTATCTCCAAAGTCCTAATTAATCTACTAATAAATTATTTAATTAATTGATCCCTCATTGAATAATAATTAATCAAATTACCCATATAACTAAGAATTATTTCAATTTATTTAAAATACTACTCACTTTTAATACACTTTATGCACCTTTCAATTATGATCATGTGGTACCTTTTATGAGACTAGTCCATAAATACCGGGTATTATAGCTCGGACTATATTTTATCCCAAAATATCAAACTTCGACGAAACTCATTTTCTTTGATTCTTTAGCCTCTACCTTCACAAATTTATTTATAACTTGTTTGAAGTAACATAATACTTATAACCTCAAAAATAATATCATTCCCGAGATTATATCAATTTACTCATGGCGTACTTTCATGTACGAAAACATGGGGTGTAATAATCGTAGAGACTTATATCTCTCATCGCTTCAGTCGTAAATTCAATTTTTATCAAGACATCCCCGGTTGCTCAAATCAAGATTTTCGTGAGGCTCCTTTAGAAAAAAAATTGAAACTTTTACGAATTTGTGTGTTGTCTAAAAGTAGGTCAAAGGCTACATTCCCTATCATATCCAAGATAAAGAAGTATATCTCGTTCAAATATACTTGGTGGGAAACTGAAACCTTCCATTGATATCTTTGTATAAGGCTTGGTTTTGTACATCTTGATCACATCACTTGAAGTGATATGAGTGCTTTGTTTGGTTAGAAGATGAGTGGGCTGTCAGTACATAGCAGTGCGGCAGAAACAGTGCCATCAGTCACTTCAATTCCAGCTATGACCCAATGACTCTGTAGCTATAGAGAAACCAAAGAAGCAACAGGTTCTGGATCGGTTCCTAGCTTCTGAATTTGTAGAAGTTTATCCTTATCTGGGATCAGTCAAGTTTGTAGTAGCCCAAGTAGATCAAGTTCCCTAACTGGTTCTTATAAGAAAGTTTGTTAGATCATAAAAATATAAGGTAAGAGTATTTAAGATCTATCAGGTTATACTCGACCTCGTTCAAATTAATGCATATTCGGACCTTGTCCATAACTAAGTAGAGGTTATATTCGATCTCTCTCAAATTAACACATATTCGGCCTCAAACAAACATATGATTTGTTTGATCTAGTTCAAACCAACACATGTTGGCCCTCGGCCATGATCAAACCTAGGTTTTGCTTCAACCTTGTTCAACCTACTTGAACCAAGTTTTATGACTAAGGCACCAAAGTAACAAAAGAAAAAAGGCATACAAACTCAAATAAAAGAAAAAGAATTAGGTACGAGTAACAGAACTAGCATTTCATACTTAGAATATTATTTTTACAAAGGCTCAAAAAGATTCGCACAAAAAATATACACAAGTATGCGGCTAAAAGGAAAGCAAAAATAACTAATGGTTGCCTGACCCAGCAACACCATCAACTTGACCGCCTAGGCCATATCCGTTCGCCTCTCTGCCATCACCATCGCGATACTCATCCTCATACCAGGGTCCTGTTCAATCCAATCCATTCCCTCATCCCCCTCACCATTACCAGCCTCCGGTATAGCGGGGCATAGCCACAAGCAATCTGAGCGTGTGTGCCTTAGCATGAGCCTCCTCGAAGTCAGCCTCCGAAACTTTCCCCGCCCTCATCATATCTCAAAATATATCCAGTAGGACCTCACCATGTATCCACTCCTCACACAGATCCCGCAGAACATCAGGAAAAGTAGAAGTGTGAGAAAAGGATGGCCAAGCCAATAATTGCCCCTTCTTGGCCTCGAGAGCAATAACTCAAACACCAAGACCTGAAGACTCTTTTTCCAGATCCCCTATCCGTTCATCAATCTGCTCCTCTCTGAGCCTTGTCATCTCCAAAGCACTCTCCTGCTCTGAAAGAACAACACGGAACACAACCTCCAAAGCCTCCGCTTTCCTCGCACCCCAGGCGAGCCAACTCGGGCCTCTCTAAATCAGCTACCTTCTCAGTGACCTTGCTACTCAAAGTGTCTGCTTAGATTTGAAACTCTTCGAGCTCGAAATGCAGCAAGACAACTTGTGCCTGAAGGTCGAAACTCTTGGCATCCACCCCCTTGCTCACCTCAAGTTCTTCTTCTTTATCCCTTAACGTAGCTCAAGAAAGATGCATTTTCCGATGACCCTTACCAACTCATCATCCTTCTCCTTCAATTCAGCTCAGAGAGAGTGGAAATTGTTGCTCTCACCAAACCATCTACAGTTCTTGCGGTGTTTGTTACGGTACTCACGATATTTTCGCTCATCTTCTAAAAAATAGCCTTACGCCTCTCCTCTCATCAGGAGCTATCAATTTCCAAAACAATAGTCTAAAAGCAAAAAAAAACACAACAACAACAACAACAAGTGAGAACGAAGTATAAAGCATTGAACTTGAGAAGTAAAAGTCGAAAAGCCTACCTTGATGGCGAGCCCGGCTAAGCTCCTTGATAAGGTGGCATCATCCATTTTTTTAGAGCTTTACCCTCCACGTAGGAGTAGAGGGAAACTAGGGAAGGGACCACGTTCTCCGTGTTCACCAGTAAGTCTGCGATCCATGGGGATCGCAACGGTCCACGTAGACCCCTCCAATCTCACTTTGAGTCGGGTAAAACCCTCCCTCATCATCCTCACCTCGTTTGCATCGAGGCCGGAGTCCATTTCATAACAATCCCTAGCGATGCCTTTACCTCTCTCATCGGCCAACGAAGCAGGAACATTAGTTGGTCTCAATAGGAACATACTCCCATATATGGATCTCCAACTCTCATTTCGGCATCATGAAGGGATGCGCCTTCTATGGCCTCAATTGCTGGCGGGATCTCAAATGGAAACTCGTTATCTTTAAGAAATACGATTGTTGTTTCACGATTACCCCTTACTGATTCCATGGACCGAGTGGTCTTATCGCCGACGTCCACCGACCTCTTTGTACGGGAAATCTAACCCTTGTCACTCGGCAATGACTCCTCATCTTCGTCTATTAGGTGAATAGAGGGTGAAGTCGTAAGTTTTGTTGCAGATGATGTCGACGATCGAGCAAACCTAGACATGGTAGAAAAAGGAATAGAAGTAAACAACCGGGTAGGCCAGGTCATGGTCGCAACAGGATTAGACTCCGAAGAAGCGGCCTTCCTCTTACGAAATGCAAGAGGAGGAGCCTTTGGTCTCCTCGAAGAACCTCGGGCTGAAAAAGAAAGACTAAAATATTCAATTCATATACAAAACTATAACGATAAAGCAACCATGAGGTCAAAACAGTATAGATAAAATATATGAACTCACTAGTCACGAAAGACGCTGGCCCGAACCTCTTGAGAAAGGCCGACCATTCACAATTCCTCATTGTGTGATGCAAAATCTGGTTAACCAGTCATGAATGTCCCCGAAAAAGGAGGGGGCACTTTCTCGGCTGCACGAAGAAGGAATAGAATGTCAAAACACGACTAAAACTGGAAAAACAAATGTTTAATAAAGAAAAAAAAAGAGATACTTACGGGCATAATTCCAAGTCTTAGGGAACCCACTCGCGTTCGCCACTACGTCCTCAATTTTGATGAAAAATAGTGTAGACAAAACTGATGATTTGCCTTATTGTGCATCTTCACCACCAAACATTTACTTCCTCGGTGGTGAAGGTTCAACATCGTCCCCTATAGAAACAAAGGGCAAAGAGATGCAGCAGGTGGCGAAGTGATACCCTTACCCGGGCCAAATCTGCATATTTCATAAGCATGCAGATAAACTTGTAGATCATGGAGAATGTTGGGCCAGAAAAACATCGTAATAGCAGCAGAATTCCTCCGCTAATAGTAGAATAGGAAAGGAAAAGACGACATAGAAAAGGGTATGCATAGAAAGCGCAATACTCGGAACGGTGTATTTGTACTACATCGTGCTCTCCTGGAATCATATTGATATAGGCAGAAATTTTGAACTTTTCCCTAAGCTCAGCGAGCCGGCCTTTTTCATCGCCGAATCCGAGATCTCAAGGTCATCCTCAGGCTCATTCAATAAGTCGTACCTAATTTTTTCACTACGAGGGATTATCTCCTCTACCGTAGGAAAATTCTCGTCTTCAATGGAAACAAAAACACTATCATCATGAGGAGGCATACGCACTGCCAAAAGTATAGGGTCAATTGCCATGCCTGAACCAGAGGATACATTAACCTTTTTTTATAAAGGATGATGTAAGTGCAGAAGGGTTGTGAGCAGTTAGGGTCACCGTAATCAGGGAAAGCAGATACATAGTAGTGAAGCAAACAGAAGACAAGAACTCAATATGAAGAATGGAGAAGAAGACACAAAGGTTCGATATTACGAGCGCAAAATATAAACAAAGGGTTTTTTCATATCCCTATTTATAAAAGTTCAAGCATCATGATCGACAAAGCAAACCATCATTACCCAACGCAGGTATCAAAACGGTAGAGGCATGGGAAATGACGCAAGGCATCGAGAAAATACGCCATAATTATGCATGATGTCATGACGTCATTATAAATTGATGTGACCCCAAAGATTGCGGCTCACGAAAGGGTTACATTGTCACCTCGTCCGAAATGCCACTACTCGACTTGCTCATCCAAGTCTCCCGACCATGATAAACATGGTCCGCTCAGCAAGTCCGTCCAGGGTCGTCCTCAATAACCGAAGGGACTAACTGTATAGGTCGAAATCAGCCTTAAGAAAATTTAGCGTAAAGTGGCATTAAGAAAAATATCACTCGTGGTCGACACGGGAAGCAGTGAGATACGCGGTCGAGCTGTCAACAACGATGAAGGTCGAGCACCAAGTACAAAACAATAACGGTGAGTTTTGTAACAGGATATTAAGGAGAATATTCTATTAAATATTCTCTACACTTGTACTATTAGGGTTTGTTAGGGATATGTCTCATATAAATAGCAAAAGAGAAAATGGTGTAAGGCATGTAATATTCATTTTAAAATAATACTTCGTGAAAAGAAGATTCTCTCTCTCCTTATTAGCAAAGATACAAACTTTACCTTTTTATCAATATTCTCACACGCATTATTCTTCACTTTTCCATTAGATCCGGGAATAGTTCCAACACTTTAGGATTGTCTGTCATTTATCTTTATCAGAAGGAATAATCATTTATCTCATTTATTATTGGGTGAATCATTCTCCTTATTTACATAAATATCATTTATTGCTAGTTATTCATCCATTATTGCTCACATCTTTTGGAATATTAAATATGCATTACATTCAATTTCTCACTGAGTTTATCTTATGTTATCCATGCTATCAAGTTCTATATCTAGAGATATTATCATTAATTAAGTTTGACTTCTCATTACATAAAATTTAATAGTTTAACCGAAAGTTTATATTTTTTTTTATCAAACACATTTCCAACATCTCAAGCAACTGTATTATCCACTCGTAAAATCGTTTACTCATTAGCATGTCTCAAGATCAAATTCTAAAATTTCACGAGCTTTACATTGTACACCTTCATAATTCTCCAAAAAAGCTCATGTGCCCGGAGCCTAAATGGGGACGTAATACTTAACGATTTTTTTTTTCCTGGGGCATTATAGAATAATTCTTCCTGATATTTGTAAATTTTCTGACAAATATTATAATTGTACCTTGTTGCCACTTTATCAATGATCGAAATTCAAATTGTAGTTCAGAGAATTCTTGGGTAGGAAAAACGATTCTAGCAATGGGCCGTGTGCCTAATGGGGCTTGTAAAACTGTTCGAAAATTTCAAGAGAACACTTTTTAACTTCCAAATAAATTGTGGTTGAACTGGAATATTGCTTTAGATTTTTGTCTTATTTCCATTTGTTATATATAAATTATAAAGGTTTCCACTGTCCTGGGTTTTAAGATGTTATTTCATTTATATTTACTCAGTAAAAAAATAATGAAACCAGAAAAAAATAATGGAATACTAATTTGAAAAGATTATAACACAGATGACAATCTCATCAAT
This sequence comes from Nicotiana benthamiana, assembly GCA_034376525.1. Classification (NCBI taxonomy): domain Eukaryota; kingdom Viridiplantae; phylum Streptophyta; class Magnoliopsida; order Solanales; family Solanaceae; genus Nicotiana; species Nicotiana benthamiana. The sequence goes on from CM067336.1 coordinate 121,940,714, forward strand.
ATTTTAAAGATTGAACTTTTGAAAGTTGTAACTTTTCTCGTTCCATTTACTTTTTACGTTAGTGTTTTGCACTCCTTTTAAAAAATATTAATAATAATATAAGAGTAATTTGACTAATTTATCTTTATTTATTACTTGAGTTGTCAACCTTCTTACCTTTTTTCTAGAATATTCATTAGAGTAATACAGGTAAAATAAAAAAGAATAATTAATGTTTAAGTATTTTGAAAACAAGTACTGTATATGAACAAAAATGATCAGTGTAAGAAAAAAAACTTTTTGAAAAACTTTGACGATGTACAATTTTAGGACTGAATACATACTGCTAAGACTTGTTTCCATTACTGGAAAATTTCCGTGACCCGACACCCACTGTAAAGAAAATCATATTTGTTTCTAAGTAGAAACATAAAAAACAAAAGGACGAAATACGAATTTAATATTATTCAGGAAATGTTTTTTTCTAAAACTAGGATCCAAAGTCAAAAGGATACTACTTCCATCTAAATTAGAAATTTTCTCATTTGGTTCATTTTATAAAGAAAACTGATCAAATTATTTGTTTGTTATGTTATTCTTTCATGTAAAAGGTGGATTATATCACATTCATAATAGGCTTAAATTAAATGAGATTTTTTCCTAACTATACCATATATGAAACTTTATTACTAAACATGTATATTACCCACTCACTCCACAGTTTTCCAATAATTTATATACCATTCGTTTATTATGGTTGTATCTTCCATTATTAGCGCGTGAAAAATCATGAAGATAATCTGGGATTGTTTTATTCTACATTAAATTCAAATTTTGAAACAGAAACGAGATCTCGAAGCTGCATAATTTTGAAACGGAAAGGAGATTTTTGTTCTTCATCTTCATCTTCATCTGTTCTTCCATATATTTTCCACCATTGATAGCCATTAAAAAGCTTGAAAGCTTTGAATTCAAATTTGGGTTTTCAAAAATCATTATTTGTTTGGATTGGCTATTGTTGAAAATAATCGGGAATATGATTTGGAGCTTATATATCAATTTTGAGGGCTTTTGGTGAAGATTAAACTTGATTTTGACTGAATTTCAGATTGAAACTCGAAAAAGAAGTAGACAACATATTTCTCGAAATTGTAGATAAGTTATAGAATTGTAGATAAATTGTAGATTAGGAAGACTAAAACTTCTACAAATCTTCATAAAAACGCAATTATGTTTAAAATGTCAATTATGCTACAATTGAAATAGAAATTGGGATATTAAATTCAATGTATCCAGTTTGTAGATAAATTGTAGATTATTTGTATTCTTATTGTAATGCATTGTTTTCTGTTTTCATTAATCCAAAACGACTAAAGTTTCTACAAAATCTTCTGCAAAAAACAATCTATAATTTATTTACAATTTTTCTATAATTTATTTACAATTTTTGTTCAAGATTACCTATCAATGTTATTAAGTAAAGTTACCTGCTATGACTTTTAAATGGCTTGATTGTATTCATTTATTTTTACCGGCAACACATAGAACTTAAGCTCATCCAAAAAAAGCAATCAAAAATTTTGCAACACGCCGCAAAATAAAGCTACTTCAGACAAAAACAATACGCAAAAAAGAGTAAACTGTAAAAAGATAAACTAAATTCACGCAGCAACACAGCTTATGAGTTACTCAGTATTGCGTCTCAAAGAAATTTTAGGTCAATATCCCAACGCAATCACATAGAACTAAATTCAGCACTAACTAAAAAAATTTAAAAAATCACCATTTTCAAACTACACCAAGCAAAGCTACTTCAAACAAAAACAATACGAACGTGCAATCACATAGCAACACGGCCCTACCTCAAGATACGCCCCTACAATTATGCCTAATATAAATGTACCTTTAATTATATTCATGATTTAAATTATGATATATAAATGATAATTTGATATACTGAAATATAATTAACTCAAACATTAAACATTAAAAGTAATAAGATTTTATATGTGGTATAGGAAGGTAAAAATTCATTTTCAAAACCATGGGCGGAGATAGAGACGAAAATGGGTTAATTAGAAAATTAAATTGCATATATAGTGTTAATTACGGGCATAAGTTATTGTCTATTGAATTTTACACTATCACCTACTTATGTTAATCCTATATAATCCTAATGCTCGACTACCCCTTTAACCTACAACCCTAATGCTCGACTTCCACCCTTTTCTATTTAGAGTCATGTTATTGAAAATTTGGAGCCGCATCATGTCTTGTCTGATCACCTCGACCCAATACTTTTTAGGCCGCCCTCTACCTCTTCTTGTACCTACCGAAGCGCACCTCCTAACTGGGACATCTAGGCTTCTCCTCTGCACGTGTCCGAACCATCTAAGTCGTGCTTCCCGCATTTTGTCACCCAGTAGAGTCACTCCTACCCTCTCCCGAATATCTTCATTCTAATTTTATCTAGCCTAGTATGCCCACACATCCACTTCAACATCCTCATTTCTGCAACTTTCATCTTCTGAATATGTGACTTCTTGACTGGCCAAAATTCAGCCTCATACAACATGGTCAGTCTAACCACCACTCTATAGAACTTATCTATGAGTTTCGGTGTCACATTCTTGTCACACAAGACTCTAGATGCTAACCACCATTTCATCTATCCCACCCCAATACGGTGCGTAAAATCCTCGTTTATCTCTCCACCTCCTTGGATAATTGACCCTAAGTACTTAAAACTTTCTCTCTTGAGGATGACATGTGAGTCAGGCCTAGCTTTCACATCCGCTTCCCCCGTCACTTCGCCGAACTTACATTCCACATAGAGATGGCCTAATTAATATGGTTCATATTCTAAGGCTTCTGGACTGGAAGCAAATACAACCAAGAGTGCTATCTACCTTGCAGGGGTACCACAAGAGGTTAAGACAGAATTGAGAGAACTCTTGGGCTTCAGTGAAGGCAAGCTTCCTTTTAGATACTTGGGCATTCCACTGGATTCAAAGAAACTCTCTATATATCAGTACCTGCCCCTCATTGAGAAAATCACAGCTAGGATCACTTGTTGGTCTGCAAAGCTGCTTTCCTATGCAGGAAGATGTCAGTTAATCAAGGCTGTCATCTTTGGCATACAAGCCTATTGGTCCCAAATCTTAATGTTGCCTAAGAAAGTCTTAAAGGCCATTGACACCATCTGTAGGACTTTCCTCTGGACAGGAGCTGCTAGTGTATCAAAGAGAGCCCTAGTGGCTTGGGATAGAGTCTGCAGACCCCTAACTGCTGGAGGTCTCAATATATTGAATATAACCATCTGGAATAAAGCAGCAATCACAAAGCTACTTTGGGACCTTGCAAGGAAAAATGACTGCTTATGGGTACACTGGGTTCACTGCTACTACATCAAAAGAGCTGATATTGGCTCAGTCAATGTGCCCAGGCAAGCAGCATGGGTCATCTTGAAGATCATTCAATGCAGAGAGGATCTTATGGCAAACCAGCAGCTACAGGGTACTTTGAATGACAGATTCAAGACTGTGTCTTGCCTTGACAAACTCCACATCCAGAAACTATATATCAACATGCTCCCTAGATTCGATAGAGTGGACTGGAGAAATCTGCTTCTGGTTCAAAAATGTACTGCCTCGACACAGTTTCACAGCTTGGCTGGCTGCTCAAAGGAGGTTACCCACTGTGGACAGATTAGCAAACTTTGGTATTCAACTCCCTTCAATGTGTGTAGTCTGCAAACAACAGGTGGAAACTTTCCAGCATCTCTACTTTGAATGTGCTGTTACCAATAGTTTATGGTCCAGAATTGGCTACTGGTTGGGATATTCAAGATCAGTACTTGACTGGGACAGAGAACTAGAATGGATCTGCAGTAAAGCTCGCAGTCGTGCATGGAGGAATGCCATCACTGCTGTTGCATTTGTGCATGCTGTAGCATTAATATGGCAGGCTAGGAACAAAGCTCGATTTCAGAACTTGACTTATAATGAAGATAGAACAACTAGAGAGATTGCATTACTCCTTCACATTCGTGGGAGACATAGCAAAAGCTGGCAGAATGGTCTACGACAACTCAACTACTTTGCGTAACTAACTATTTTGTGTTGTTACTTGCTGAACTCAAACATATGAGTCTGCGCTTCTTTTGGTAGTTTCGTAGAAACTGAAATGTAAATAGCACCAGTAGCTGACTGTCCAATCGGCTACGCGTAGGAACACTTGTACATCCTTATTTTTGCTATATATAAATACCAAGCTTTAACTGAAAAAAACAAAAACAAAAAAAATATGGGTCATATTTTGAAGGGAAGCATTGTAGTAACAATGGCTATCTCCTACAAAATGCGAATATATATATATATATATGTGTGTGTGTGTGTGTATGTGTGGGGGGGGGGTGGCTCGACTATAAGGCTAGTAAAGTAATTGCTTGAGGCCTTATCTTTTTGGGCCCCCCATTTTTTCCCTTAAGGATGTATTATATGGTATATGTGTTATAAAAAAAAGTGTACATTTAAATTTAAAAAGATTTTGTTGAGCAAAAGCACATTACTTTTATGTGAGGATCGTTGTAATAATTAGAGAATGAAATAAATTTTAATAAATTATTTTCTTACATGGGCATGGTAGTTAGTTGTTCTTTTTTTTTTTTGCTGAATTTATATCCTAAAAACTCATACGGGTACACATTATTATTAATTTATTTACTTCTTTCATTATCTCTTTTACTCTTCTTATTCTAATTAAAAAGTCTCTCAATCGACAACTTATCACAACTTACAAGTTATTTTCTTCAAAGCATTACAACAAGCAATCATCATATTGATATAATGTAATACTTTTCAATATCATTATATCAACTTTCTCTATAGTTTCTTACTCTTTGATTTTCGCTACTATCCGTTATTTCTTGTATTTCGATTATCTTATTTATCTATGATAGCTATTGCTTCTTTTTAAACTGCTTTATCATGACTTATTAGCTTATACTTTCTTTTTCATACTATAGTAAATTGGTTGTACTTATCTAACCTTATTTTTTTGCCATGTTTTCTCTCGAGCAAAGGATCTTTCGAAACAACCTCTCTACCTCTCAAGGTATCAGTAAGGTTAGTATACACTCTACCTCTCAGAACTCACTTTGTGAGTTTTCATTGGGTATGTTGTTGTATATCAACTTATCAAATTCTTAAACTACTTTTATTATTTCTATTGGGTTTTTCCTTTGTACATGCTACCAATTTATACAATCTAATATTGCTAATCAGTAACTAGTTTTTCAAAGTTTAAGTAAGTACTTATTTCGAAAAACAATTGAAGCGCTATACCATACTTAGAGGAAATTACGAATTTCTGAATTTGAAATATAACAACGAACCATTAAGAAGATAATGAAAATCTTGCCACGTCTTCAACATCCCGCAGCCTTTGTACGCACCAATTACTGTAGTACGATACTGTTGTCTGTGCATATTAAAAAGATACAGGATAGTGGGCCTGTCCGTGTCAGATGGAAGGTACTGCTAATACTTAATTGCTTAATACCCAGGAAATTTGGATGTTTGCTAATTTCCAGTTTGCCACAATACCGTAGTAATTAATACTAATCCAATTTTAAGTGTGATTGTATAATATTTTTTTATGCTACCTACATATAGTTAAGCACTTAATAGATAAAAAGGATATATTTTAACTTATATATTGACAATTATAAAATCATTATTATCAGTATAATTTAATTTTTAATAATAGATATATCTACTTTTTTTAAAAAAATATTTAATTTCAAATTACAGATAATTACGTGCAGGTATATTTTTGAAGATTTCATAGTGAAAATACAAATTTCAGCCTTCTGTTTTCTTCCCCTCTTTTTTTTTTTTTTGGTTATATATTTATTTACTTAATAATAGACATGTTTTGAACTATAACTCCTTTGCTGCCTCGATAATCAGGTGATGTCCTTTTTGTCGTTTGCAGTTTGTTCCCCTCATTACTGAAAGATAATGAAATTCCCCAGTCTATCAAGAGTGTGTTCTTTTTCTTTTGGGGGGGCTTGACAGAAAGATTGTATAATAATTTTTTTCTTAATGGACCTCAGTTACTCCCTTGCCCTATTGAAAATAATTTGAACAAATATTTATATATAAGTTTAATTTATAAAAACATAAAAAGAAATGGTTAAATAAATAATCAGCGTGCTAAATGATTCATTTTTTACTGCTTCAAGTATGGGTGTACATTCGGGTAATTCAGATTGAATATGAAATTTCAGTTTAAATTTTCGGCTTTCGTACATCTCACGTTTTCGTAAGTTAAAGGTTTCGTCTTCAATTAATTGATGTAGGCTCGGGGAAGAGATCGTCTTGAGATTAACGTATTTACACTATTTATTACAAAGAATAAATAAGTATCGTGAAGGATAAAATGTGCACGAACTAAAGAAAACGTGTTTTGTTGAAAGTGACCAATTTGGAATAAAATACGGATCAAGCAATAGTACCTGATAATTATGGACTAGTACCATGCAAGGTATTATATGATCATGATATTACCATGATGTTATAATGTATAAAGTATTTATAAAGTATATTAAAAATAAGTAAATTTTTAAGCAATTTGTGATAATTTTTAAATTATACAAATAATTTTATTAATTATCGGATAACAAGACATTATCCAATTAATTAATAAGTGAGTAGAAATTACTAAATTAGATGTGGCAAGAAGCCACAAATCAAAAAGTGACTAAGTAGTCACTTATGGCTATGTGGCAACCTAAGCTTAAGAGGGAATTGTTGATTAATATCAAAACTAAGACTTATGCAAGTCTTGTTACAATTCCATATGGAACAAAAAATAAGAACAAAAGAAACGTTATCCATTCCAAAAAGTGATTTCGTTTAAAATATTTCAGGGTTTGGTGTCTAACAGCTTCAAGGAATCAGAAGTTAAATAACTCACTTTGATATATATAATCTTCTTCAAAAACGTTAGAAACAGAAGCAAATTTTCCAATGAGGATTTTGTTGGAATAGTAGCAATGTGGAATTTTGCAGTTACAGAAGAGTACGGTACAATTTTCGTCAAAAATATTATACGAAATTTTCCTATTCCATATATATTAAGACCATCCTTCTTTCTTTTGGCATGGTTCAAATTATACAGAAGAAACGAGTAAAATTACAGTTCTCATAAATTACTCTATTCATAGAAATACTAGGGGTGTCTATATTCTTGATTCCCCATGAGAACTATTATTATCTTCTGTTCATAGGTCTCAAAATAGTACGCAGTTGAAAAAAATTTATCTGGAAGGACTATTGAGATTTTTTACATATTTTTCATGCATTTCACCCATTTTTACATGTGCATTGACAGATGACCTGATGATGTTATAGACATATATATATATATATATGACGTGGCTCAGTCCCGTCTTTGTACAGTTATGTTTCTATTAGAGGTCTGTGGATAGTATGTCTAGTTGGATAGTATATGGCCTTGCCGGCTTCCAGTTTTGAGATGTATAGTTGTCTATAGCAGCCTTTTCGGCTCGCCCTGCGTTTGTTGCACGTATATGTATGTATGCCTTTTGGGTAAATTTCCTTCATGTATATTATTCTCGTAATTCAGTAGATGTTATTCAGGTTTATATCTTAGGCACATAATTAGAAGTATTTGACAGGTAGGACTTGGACACCCGTTGAGGCCCATCGGTTTGGATCGTGGCATTCGTCTCGAAGAAATGACAATCCAAATTCTATCCAAATGAACTCGGATTGGATCAGATCTTTTAAGTTTGAATTCGGATAATTGGTTCGGATATTTTAAATTTTCGACTTTCGTATTGAAGAAATGATTATCCAAATCCAATCCAAATAAAATCATATTGGATCAGATTTTTATGTTTGAATTCGGATTAATCGGTATTTTGAATTTTCGATTTTGAGCTTATAAGTTGAGATGTTTCTTCGTTCTACAATTATGAACATCAAAATAAAGTATTCATGTTAAATTGCCTAAGAAGTTATTTATTTTTACCGCAATCATCCAGATAAAGTATTCAACTAATGAAATCGTCATCAAGAAAATATAATAAAGATATTAGTAAGACCGATAAGAAGTAGTAATAGTAAATCATGTCGAAATAGAAGGTATTCTGATAGTAACTTAGTAATTAATATTTAATATATGAGATTATGTCCAATGGTTGGAATATTGAACTTGTAACTATTGGCATATGAATAATGGATAAAATATAAAAAATAAAATTTTTGATTTTTGGATATCCAAAACTCCGAAGTACCAAATCCAATATCCAATATCCAATCTGAAATCCAAAAATCCGAAAAATTAAATCCTAACATTCAATCTATATTCCTAAAATCCAAATAATCCAAATTTCGGTTTGGATATCAAGTTTGCCCAAACTATGCTCACCCCTACCTTCGAGCAAGAGAAATACGATGGTCTTACATTCGGCCCAAAATGAGATTTTTGTATTATATTGTGAGACACATCTAATATTTACACGGTATTTATCATTTGTAGCTACACTTTCAGCAAATTTACTGTTCGTGCCTATAATTGAATTTTATAATAAATCCATAAAATAAGAGATTAATTGTTTTGAAATGAAATAAAAGTGTGACAACCCAAAAGGTCATCACAGGAATTCTCCCTTTTTCCGTGCTTCCGAGGCCTTGAAAACCTCGCTTTTAGTTGCCTCGATTTGCATGCACAGTCCAGGCGCGAAGCCGGAATATTTCTATGTTAAATATGTAAATTCTGTGGAAAATTTGAAAATTTTTTATATTAATATTGTTATAGTTAACTTTGGTCAATATTTTGGATAAATGGACTCGGACACGTGATGTGACGGTCCCGAGATGTCCGTAGGAAAATATGGGACTCGGGCGTATTCTCAAAATCGAAATCCGAGGTCCCTAGGCCGAGTATGGAATTTTTGAAAGAAATCATTTTTCTAAATTTATTAAGGAAATAAGAAACAAAAATTGATTAAAAGACTGAGGTATCAGGCTCGTATTTTGGTTCTGACACCCGATACAACTCCCATATATTGTTTAAGCGCTTCCTGTGAAGTTTGGTTGAAAACGGACATTGTATGACTTTCTTGGATTATAAGTTCCAAATTTGAAAGTTTATGAAACTTAGAAGGAAAATCATGAGTTTGAGGCTTGATTCATATATCTTGATGTCATTTTCGCGATTTGATCGCACGAGTAAGTCCGTGGGATATTTTTGAGGTTGTGTATATGTTAAGTTTGGAGCCTCGAGGGCTCGAGAGAGTTTTGGATAGGTCGCGAGTTCATTTTTGCATGTTTAAGAATTGCTGGTATGCCTGACCTGCAGGCTTCGCAATTGCAAGAACCTTACTTGGGCTGCTAGCTTCGCAAATGCGAAGAAAAATATCGCAATTGCAATGCCCTCCCTTTAGCCCAGCCTTCGCAAAAAACAATTTCTCCAAATCTTAAACATCATTTATCATGATTTTATATTAAAAACAAGGTTTTCCAAGGGTGAAAATGGGGAATCTGTGTAGAACTTAGGTTTTCACTAAATTGGGGATTTAGACCTTAATTTGAGGTCCGATGTTAAAACAAATCATAGGTATGAATTCGTGGGGGGATGGGTAATCCGATTTTGGTTCGAACCTCGGGTTTTGACCACGTGAGCCTGGGGGCATTTTGGGAATTTTGGGCAAAACTTTGGAAATTTTATTCTTATGCATTCAAATTGGTTTAACTAGCATTTGTTGACACATTTGAGTAATTTGTGACTAGATTCGAACAGTTTTTAGGTGATTTCGAAGAATAAAGCTATTCTAGAGGCGTGGGTTGAGTTTGAAGCTTTCGAGGTAAGTGTTTGATCTAACTTTGGCTTGAGGAAATATGATTTGAGTGTTTTGATTGCTATTTGCTAAATGATCGAGTATGATGTATAGGCTGTTAGATAATACGCTTAACGCTAGAGGGGGGGTGAATAGCGTTATAATAAAAATTAGCGTTAACTTGCGGAATTTAAAAATTACAGGAAGTAAATAAGTGCGATAAATAATAAAGTACGCACCGATGTATTCTGGTTCACCACAACACGTGGCTAGTTCAGTCCCCGAGAGACTCTCTCGAGATTTTTCACTAACTTGTCAAGCTTACGGGTGCTCAACAAACCTTTACAACTTGAGGACACAAGCCTCAACACCTTTGCTCGGAGATACAACACTCCAAGACTTCAACCAGGGAAACACAAGTTCCTTATAACAAGAGAATCACAATTCTCTTACAAGTGTGCAAAACACTAAACACTCAAACAAAATACTCCTTAATGAGTAGATATGAGTAAAAGAAGTAAGCTCAAGATCACAACAACTATGGACATGACTTTGGCTCTCAAAAGCTTTATGAAATGAATATAAAATGATAAACAATAGTATGCAAGCTCATAGCAATAAAATGATCAGTTGTTGTGTGTTGTTGTGTTTAAAATACTGAAATGAAGCTGTATTTATAGTTGAAAAACTTGGCATTACCGTTGTCTAATTGTCAATTCAGAGTTGCTGATTTTACTGAGTGACAATCGATTGTCAAGAAGCCACAATCGATTGTTTGCCAATCGTTCCAGAAATCAATCCCAGATTTTACGCTTAACAATCGATTGTCCAAGATCAACAATCGATTATTGGTAACGTTCAAAAAATCATTTCCAAATTTTACGTAAAACAATCGATTATACCAAATCAATAATCGATTATTCAGCAACGTTCAAAAAATCCTTTCCAGATTTTAATTTCAACAATCAATTGTACAAAATCAACAATTGATTATTCAGCAACGTTCAAAAAATCTTTTCCAGATTTTAATATCAACAATCGATTGTACAAAATCAACAATCGATTACCTGACGGTATTTGAAAACTTTACGACAACGGTCAGCTTCACAATCGATTGTGCAATGTTAACAATCGATTATTTATTAGACTTTGAAAATCATTTTAGACACTGCCTCTTGCCAATCGATTGTTTTATACTCACAATCGATTATTTAATAATTTTGAAAAAGTCTAGAAGACACTGCCTCAACACAATCGATTGTCATAAGTTCACAATCGATTATTTTGTGACTTTGAAAAATCTGAAGGACACTGTCTCTTCACAATCGATTGTCATTAGCTTCGCAATCGATTATTCTGAGTTTTGAAAAACTTTGATGGACACTGCCTCATCATAATCGATCATAAGGTTCACAATCGATTGTCATGCAGGTTTGAAAAACCTGATGCTCACTGCCTTAACACAATCGATTGTCATTAACTTCATAATAGATTGTCATGCAGTCTTGGCTTAACATAATCGATTATCATAAGTACATAATCGATTATCTTAGTCCAGATTTTTGAGGCATGTTTAAAAATTATTTTGACTGAAGTAAATATGCATGATTTAAAATCATTTAGCATTAAATTAAATATGCATGATTTTGTAAAAATAATTTTACGAGAGAAGCCATGTCATGAGTCAAGTTGTCGGATCAAGATCACAATTAAGAACGACTCATTTAAACTATAAAACTTTGTCTTGTGCTTGAATCTCGTTATCTACCAATTGTGAGCTTGTACTTGAACTTCGTCATATATCAATTTGCGCTTCGTTTGTCATTCATCAAAACCTACACATAAGAACACACGTTTTAGTATAAAGCCTTGAGAACGTGTTTCCAACAATTTCCCCCTTTTTGATAATGGCAAGCTTTAAGCGGGTTATGCAAATTAAACAATTTATAAAGACGATTCAAGACAAGTATATATATGCATCAACAAGTATGCAATTTGTTCCCCCTCAATATATGAATTCCCCCTCAATTTAAGCTTATAAATATTGAGAGTGCATACCCGTTATCTTCCCCCTTTTGCCATTAGCAAAAATAATGTAAGAAGATGCCAAAGATGTAAATAAAACTTGTTTATTTATTGGAAAGAGAAAACGTGATTACTTAAAGAGAGCACAATAACTCAAGTAATAGCAGAACAATCGATTATTGATACGAGATAATCGATTATTAGACGACAGAAACCGATTTTTCTGAAGAAGACTTGATTATTCCGCGTCATGCTTTATATTTCCCCCTACCTTTAGGGCGATACCTGCAAAAATTTGTTAGACGTCTCCGACGCTCAAGTTAGAAATCATGTAAAATAAAAAGATGCAATGCATGACTTAGATCAACGTGGAGTCAAGAATCCCGAGTTCACTACGAATTCGGAAGAAGGACTCTTTCTCTAAGGGCTTTGTAAAGATGTCGGCCAATTGATCTTTGGTTTAAACAAATTCGATTTCGACATCCCCCTTGAGAACGTGATCTCTTATAAAGTGATGTCTAATTTCAATGTGTTTTGTTCGCGAATGAAGAACGGGGTTCTTCGTCAAGCATATGGCACTAGTATTATCACATCTAAGAGGGATATGATCAAGACTTAGGCCATAGTCCAAGAGTTGTTGTTTCATCCATAGGATTTGAGCGCAACAACTCCCCGCGGCTACATATTCAGCCTCGGTTGTGGACAACGCAACACTTACTTGTTTCTTGCTAAACCAAGAAATGAGAGAGCTACCGAGCAAATGGCAAGTGCCACTAGTGCTCTTGCGGTCCAATTTGCATCCAGCAAAATCGGAGTCGGAATAGCCAACGAGTTGGCATGAAGAACCTTTGGGGTACCATAGACCCACATTTGTAGTACCAACAAGGTACTTCAAAATCCGTTTTACCGCAGTAAGGTGAGACTTCTTCGGACACGATTGATAACGGGCGCATAAGCACACGCTAAACATGATGTCCGGACGACTAGCAGTAAGATAAAGAAGAGAGCCAATCATACCTCGATACTTCTTAGTGTCGACTTCCTTACCTTTTTCATCTTTGTCTAGATGATCGGATGTGCTCATGGGAGTCGCCATTGCTTTTGCATTGTTCATTTCAAATCGTTTCAGCAATTCTTTGCAATATTTGGCTTGGCAAATGAACGTACCTTCTTTCATTTGCTTTACTTGTAATCCCAAAAAGAATGTTAACTCACCCATCATAGACATCTCAAATTCGCTTGTCATTAAATCGAAAAAATCCTTGCATAAGACATTGTTAGTAGCACCAAATATGATATCATCCACATATATTTGAACTAATAAAATATCATTGTTTTTATGCTTAACAAAAAAGGGTGGTGTCAACTTTCCCCCTAATGAAATCATTTTCCAATAGAAATTTACTCAATCTTTCATACCAAGCTCGGGGAGCTTGTTTTAAACCATAAAGAGCCTTTTTGAGTTTGAAAACATGATCGGGAGATTTAAAATCTTCAAAACGGGGGAGTTGTTCAACATAAACTTCTTCTTGAATAACACCATTTAGAAAAGCACTTTTCACATCCATTTGATATAAATTAAAATTCATAGAGGAGGCAAGCGCGAGCAATAGACGAATAGCTTCTAATCTAGCTACGGGAGCATATGTTTCTTCATAGTCAATACCCTCTTCTTGATTATAGCCTTTTGCTACAAGCCTAGTTTTGTTTCTAGTGATTACACCATTTTCATCTAGTTTGTTTCGAAAAACCCATTTCGTACCAATTATGGTATGATTTTCGGGTCTTGGCACCAAATCCCAAACGTCATTCCGTTTGAATTGGTTAAGCTCCTCTTGCATTGCCAAGATCCAAAACTCATCCCCAATTGCTTCGGTGATGGTTGTTGGTTCAATTTGAGAAACAAAAGCAGTATGACCTAAGGTGTTCTTAAGGGAGTTTCGAGTACTTACCTTTTCTCCGACGTCGCCAATTACCTGTTCGAGAGGGTGATCTTTGATTGTTCTCCACTCGTTAGGCGTTTTCGTTTCATTTTCCAATTGTGGCGCTTCCTCCGTTGGTTGTTCCAAGATTTCATCTTTATTTTCCTTAGGCGTTTCCACTTGTATTTTGTCTTTTAAGCTATCTAAAATACCTGCAAGATCAAAACCGGAATCCTTTCTCGCCAAGCAAGCATTATTTTCGGCAAATACAACATGAGGGGATTCCTCCACAGCTTCGGTTCTTTATTAAAAACCCTATATGCTTTGCTACGTGAGGAATAACCAATGAAAATTCCCTCATCGGACTTAGCATCAAATTTTCCCAATTGATCTTTGCCATTGTTATGAATAAAACATTTACAACCGAATACTCTAAAATGGGAGATATTTGGTTTCCTTCCCTTATAGAGTTCATAGGGAGTTTTCATGAGTATAGGCCTTACGACTACTCTAATTAAGACGTAGCATGCGGTACTCACGGCATCCGCCCAAAAATGTTTTGGAATCTTGGCCTCTTCGAGCATGGTTCTAGCTATATCTTCGAGACACCTATTTTTCCTTTCCACCACCCCATTTTGTTGTGGTGTACGTGGAGCGGAAAAGGTATGCTCGATACGGAGTTCGTCACAAAAGTCCGCAAAGAGATTGTGATCAAACTCTCCCCCATGATCACTTCTAATTGAAGTGACGGTTGTTTCCTTCTCGTTTTGAACACGCTTAAGAAAATATTTAAAATTCTGAAAAGCATCACTTTTATTGGCAAGAAATAAAGTCCAAGTAATCTAGAATAATCATCAACAATCACAAAAGCATAACGATTTCTTCCTAGACTTTCAATGCGAGATGGTCCAAATAAATCCATGTGAAGCAATTGCAATGGTCTAGAAGTTGAAACAATATTTTTGGATTTGAAAGATGCTTTTGTTTGCTTCCCTTTTTGACATGAATCACAAATAGAGTCATCTTCAAATTTTAAATTGAGAAGGCCAATAACTAAGTTTTGAGAAATCAATTTGTTCAAAAGATGCATGTTGATATGTGCTACTCTACGATGCCATAACCAAGTATCATCCTCTTTACTCATAAGACAATCAACATATTCGGGTGAGGAATTTGCAAGATCAACCATATAAATATTATCCACTCTAAAACCACGAAGGATAATTTTAAAATCACTACGTCCAAACACTAAGCATTCATCCGAATCAAATAGGGCAAGATTTCCCTTGTCACATAATTGACTTATGCTCAAGAGATTATGCTTTAAACCTTTCACAAGTAATATATGCTTAATAGAGGAATTTTCATCCTTACCAACCGATCCAATGCCAATAATCTTTCCTTTATTGTTATCCCCAAAAATCACACTTCCTCCTTCTTTGTGTTCTAGTTGAAGGAATTTGGATTCGTCTCCCGTCATATGTTTGGAGCATCCACTATCAAGGTACCATAGTACACTTGATCCCTTCAAACATACCTACAAAACAAGTTAATGCGTTTTAGGTACCCATACCATTTTGGGTCCTTGAGGGTTAGACATATTATAATGATGCGATTGAGTGATATGTCTATGTCGTGTAAAGCATGCAGGAGCAATATGACCAATGCGTCTACAATAATGACAAGTCACGTTGGGGTTATGCATCCTTCTAGGTTCATAGTAACTTGATGGACGAAAATGATTTACTCTATTTTCATTATGACTATTGCGCATTTCATGAGAACCATTTCTCCTACTATTAGTTCTAAAATGAGCAGCATTTCTAGAGTAATGTCTAGATGTTCTAAAAGGTTCAAAACTCCTTCTAGTGTTTGGCCTAGAATATCATCATTTCTAGGGTAGTCATTTCTAGGTGGTAAGTCATTTCTAGGTCTTCTAAAATGTTCAACATTTGGTCTAGCATGTGTATTTGTTCTAGGATTGCTATTTCTAGGATAAGCATTTGTTTTATTAATCCTAGGTTGAGCCTTAGGTGGTTGGGGTTTGGCTTCAACCTTTTCTTTAGGCTCATTCTTAAAACCTATCCCATGCTTGGTTAATTTCAAGTTAACAAGGACCTCATTCAAGTTTTTGTGAGAAGAATTAAACTTATCTAAGGTTCCCTTAAGCCTTTCTACTTCGTTTTTGAGATGCATGCAAGAAGTACAATTTCTAATAGAGCTTTCGGGCTTGTCGGCGCTTCTTTTTCCGAAAAACTTGTTTTCCTCTTTCAACTTCTCATTTTCTAAAACCAGTTTTTCCAAATCCTTTTCTTTCAATGAGAGTTGTTTTTGAAAATCTTTTTCTTTTGAAGAAGCATTTTCTTTTATGCTTTTAACAGTTTTTGAAGCCTTAATAAATTCACTATATAACTCATCAAAAGCATTTTGCATTTCTTCAAGGGAAAAGAAATTTTTTGAAGAGATTTGACATACCTCATCTTGCTTGTCTTCTTGCGCCATAAGACAAAGGTTTGCGGCTTCGTCTTCTTCTCTTTCGCTTGACACGTCTCCGGAGTCGCCTCCCCAAGATATATATGCACGTTGCAATTTGAAAGGTTTCTTTTCCTTTTTGAGGTTTGGGCAGTTTGACTTGATGTGCCCGGTTTCTCCGCATTCATGGCACTTTATTTGTTCTCCTTGCCTTTTGCCCTTACGTTCATATTCCTTCCTCATGAACTTTTGAAATCTTTTGATAACGAGTCCAAACTCGTTGTCTCCGTCCTCATCGTTTTGAGGTTGGCTTGTGTTTGCCTTAAGCGCTATTCTTTGCCTCCTTTGATCATCAATAAGAGGGTTAAGTATTGTAGATTCATAAGTCTTAAGGTTACCTCTTAATGCGTCGATTGTGACATTTGAGACGCCAATGGATTCTTGAATTGCGGCGGCCTTTGATCGCCATGCCGGAGTGAGACTTCAAAGAATTTTTCGAACCAGTTCTCTATCCGTGAATGTCTTCTTGAGGGCATGTAGGTCATTTATGATTATTGAAAATCGTTCGAACATTTCATCTACCTTTTCACCTTCCTTCATGTGAAATAATTCATAAGCATGGGTTAGGAAATCAATTTTAGCTTCCCTTACCTGGTCCGTACCTTCGTACGTAATTTCCAGCTTGTCCCACATTTCCTTTGCCGTTGTGCAACACGATATTTTCCTGTAATCGTCAGCATTTACAGCACAATATAATAAATTAATTGCTTTAGCATTATTTTGAAGCTTTCGGATATCATCCGCGTCATATTCTTCTTCGGACTTGGGAACCCATTCGTTTTCAACCTTTTTGGTTGGAATTTGATTTCCCTTCGTTATCACCTTCCAGAGATGAAAGTTGTTTGCTTGAACGAAGATTTTCATCCTCTCCTTCCCGTACGTGTAGTTTGTACCGTTGAATAGAGGTGGTCGTGTGGAGCATTGTCCTTCATCAATTCCTGCAAAAGAGTCACGAGTAGAAGCCATGGATGGTTCTCTCAAACTGTTAAGTCTTCAGAGAGTTGGGCTCTGATACCAATTGTTAGATAATACGCTTAACGCTAGAGGGGGGTGAATAGCGTTATAATAAAAATTAGCGTTAACTTGCGGAATTTAAAAATTACAGGAAGTAAATAAGTGCGATAAATAATAAAGTACGCACCGATGTATTCTGGTTCACCACAACACGTGGCTAGTCCAGTCCCCGAGAGACTCTCTCGAGATTTTTCACTAACTTGTCAAGCTTACGGGTGCTCAACAAACCTTTACAACTTGAGGACACAAGCCTTAACACCTTTGCTCGGAGATACAACACTCCAAGACTTCAACCAAGGAAACACAAGTTCCTTATAACAAGAGAATCACAATTCTCTTACAAGTGTGCAAAACACCAAACACTCAAACAAAGCACTCCTTAATGAGTAGATATGAGTAAAAGAAGTAAGCTCAAGATCACAACAACTATGGACAAGACTTTGGCTCTCAAAAGCTTTATGAAATGAATATAAAATGATAAACAATAGTATGCAAGCTTATAGCAATAAAATGATCAGTTGTTGTGTGTTGTTGTGTTTAAAACACTGAAATGAAGCTGTATTTATAGTTGAAAAACTTGGCATTACCGTTGTCTAATTGTCAATTAAGAGTTGCTGATTTTACTGAGTGACAATCGATTGTCAAGAAGCCACAATCGATTGTTTGCCAATCGTTCCAGAAATCAATCCCAGATTTTACGCTTAACAATCGATTGTCCAAGATCAACAATCGATTATTAGTAACGTTCAAAAAATCATTTCCAGATTTTACGTAAAACAATCGATTATACCAAATCAATAATCGATTATTCAGCAACGTTCAAAAAATCCTTTCCAGATTTTAATTTCAACAATCGATTGTACAAAATCAACAATCGATTATTCAGCAACGTTCAAAAAATCTTTTCCAGATTTTAATATCAACAATCGATTGTATAAAATCAACAATCGATTAACTGACGGTATTTGAAAACTTTACGACAGCGGTCAGCTTCACAATCGATTGTGCAATGTTAACAATCGATTATTTGTCAAACTTTGAAAATCATTTTAGACACTGCCTCTTGCCAATCGATTGTTTTATACTCACAATCAATTATTTAATAATTTCGAAAATGTCTGGAAGACACTGCCTCAACACAATCGGTTGTCATAAGTTCACAATTGAGTATTTTGTCACTTTGAAAAATCTGAAGGACACTGTCTCTTCACAATCGATTGTCATTAGCTTCGCAATCGATTATTCTGAGTTTTGAAAAACTTTGATGGACACTACCTCATCACAATCGATTGTCATAAGGTTCACAATCGATTGTCATGCAGGTTTGAAAAACCTGATGCTCACTGCCTTAACACAATCGATTGTCATTAACTTCAGAATCGATTGTCATGCAGTCTTGGCTTAACATAATCGATTATCATAAGTACATAATCGATTATCTTAGTCCAGATTTTTGAGGCATGTTTAAAAATCATTTTGACTGAAGTAAATATGCATGATTTAAAACCATTTAGCATTAAATTAAATATGCATGATTTTGTAAAAATAATTTTACGAGAGAAGCCATGTCATGAGTCAAGTTGTCGGATCAAGATCACAATTAAGAACGACTCATTTAAACTATAAAACTTTGTCTTGTGCCTGAATCTCGTTATCCACCAATTGTGCGCTTGTACTTGAACTTCGTCATATATCAATTTGCGCTTCGTTTGTCATTCATCAAAACCTACACATAAGAACACACGTTTTAGTATAAAGCCTCGAGAACGGGTTTCCAATATAGGCATGGTGACGAGTATCTATACACCGGTGTCTAGCATGACCGTGAGTCGTAATTGCTTTTAATTTGAAAGATATGGCACAACCATCCTGTTAAATTGATAAATTCAATGTAAAGTGTTAGACAAGAAGGAAATGAGCTAAAAGAGAATGTGACGAAATTATTCCTTTGCCGGGACGAGTAGACTGTTACTATTGTATTCTCCCTTTTCTAGATATTTAGGCTGTTAGTTGGACCCTTGCGGGGTTTTATTGTTATGTTGTTGAACTTCCCTAATGGGACCTCCTTTGGAGAGATTATTTGTGCTATTCAATGTTAGAAAATACGCTTAACGCTAGAGGGGGGGTGAATAGCGTTATAATAAAAAATAGCGTAAACTTGCGGAATTTAAAAATTGCAGGAATGAAATAAGTGCGATAAGTAAATAATAAGGAACGAACGCACCGATGTATCCTGGTTCACCACAACCCGTGGCTAGTCCAGTCCCCCAGAGACTCTCTCGAGATTTCCACTATCTTCGTCAAGCTTACGGGTGCTTAACAAACAGTTACAGTTGCTCAAGGATACCACACCTTAAGACTTCACTTGCTTGAGGATACCTCACCCCAAGACTTCAACCACTAAGACTTTGGGTACTTAGCAAACCCGACAAATGAGAAGATATGTTCTTCTCAAACAACTCTCTTTTACAACAAATACTCTCTCAATAGAGTGGATAAAGAGATACACAATAAGCTCTATGAACAACACAAAGTTGTCTATCAAATGGCTCAACAAAAGCTCTAAAATGATGCTTGAAAATGATCAATATGTATAACAATGTATGAAGGAGTTGTGTGTTTGAAATCAGCTCAAAAAGACCTTTTTTATAGGTGAAAAAGTGGTGCTGACCGTTGCTTAATTGACAAATAAAATCCCTGATTCTGTGCTCAAACAATCGATTGTTTGGAGTAGATAATCGATTGTTTGACCAATGTTCAAAAGACAGATTCCTGATTTTAGGCTAAACAATCAATTGTATGGACTAAATAATCGATTGTTATTCAACGTTCAAAAATCAATTTAGGATTCTGTGGGAACGGTCAAAATATAATCGATTGTATGAAAGATGACAATCGATTGTTTATGAATATAATCGATTGTATGACAAAAACAATCGATTGTTTAGATGTTTAAAAACTTTGGTTGCATACTGTCTCAAAATAATCGATTGTTAAAAGTAGACAATCGATTGTTTGCTATTTTGAAAAACTTCAGATCACACTGTCTTAATACAATCGATTGTACGATTCAAATAATCGATTGTTGAGACCCAGATTTAACCTTTAACATCATTTTGTTTTAACACAAAGATGCATGTTTATGATAAATATGATTTAATAAAATATTTTATGCATGTTTATGATAAATATGATTTAATAAAATATTTTATGCATGTTTATGATGATCTAATGTTGAGCCAAAGGATAACGACCTACGTCTTGGGTCTTCGGTCTTGAACTCTTTGGCTCGTTCATGCAATTCCGTCATCAGTATGCTTCTCGCCATTTGATTGATTGTCATATTATATCGTTGTTTGACACCTGACTTCATTGTTTGTCATTCATCAAAACCTATACCTGAAAATCATGCTCATACAACCAAAGCGCACATATCATAGATATACATGATTTCCAACAATTTCCCCCTTTTTGATAATGACAAACAACGGAAGATATGCATTTTGAATTCCCCCTAAAAAGATGCTATATCTCAACATACAATTTATGCAACCAATTCAATTCAATATAATTACCCCTTAATTAAAGCATGCATATCGCCCATATTCTTCCCCCTTTTGGCATTAGCAAAAAGAGTATACCAAAAGTTGTTTAAACCATTGACGATACCAATCGTTATAGACAAGATCATATAAAAAGTTAGTAAATGGCATACTAATAATAACGATCATTTTTCTCAACTATGCCAATTGTTATTTAAACTAAAAATATTCATCAAAACATGAATCAATCATTTATTATAAAAACCAATTGATACTAATTGTTATTCAAAAATAAAACTTGTTAAAGCATATATCAACCAAAACTGGTATAGATTATTTGCACATATCAACTCATTGCGTTTTTATTCAAATACGATAACTAACCGACGTTCCCCCTTAATGCATTAAGGTTTCGTGCTTGGTGCATCCACTACAATATTGTAGTCTTCAAGCACACCTGCAAAAATAACCTAAAAATAGGTTTTTGGTACCCAACTTCTTTTGGGTCCTTGGGGGTTAGGGTAACAATAGTCATAATCAACACATAAATCTCTATGTTTAGCAAAACAAACGGGTGCAATGTGTCCTACCCGATTACAATAGTGACATATAACATTAGGATTGTGCATATGTCTAGGTTGAGCCAAAAGCGTTCTAGGTGATCTAAAGTTGTTCCCCCTAGAAGCGTTGAATTTCCTAGAGTCATGTCTAGGTGGTCTAAAATTATTCATTCTAGACTCATTTATAAAATTCCTAGAATTGTGTCTAGGTGGTCTAAAACAATTCATTCTAGACTTATTAACAAAATTCCTAGAGTTGTTTCTAGGTGGTCTAAAACAATTAATCTTAGACTCATTAGTGAGGTTCCTAGAATTCTTTCTAGATGGTCCGACCTCATTACTTTCATCCTTTTTAATATCTTCAATTTTAGGAATATCAACACTACGTGTTTCTAGTGCTTTCCTAAGTTCTGTGTTCTCTAGTTTTAAAGAACTACAAGAAGAACAATTGGAACATTTATCAATAGAAGAGGCTTCATTCAATTCCTTGATTTTATTTTTAAAATCAACAATGTCATTTTTCAAAAATTTATTTTCTTTTTCTAAAACTTCATTTTTATTTTTAAGAACATTATTTTCATTAGTCTATTTTTCAAAATCTATTTCTTTCAAAGAAGAGGATTTTTCAAACTCTTTTTCTTGTAAAGAAAGTGTTTTCTGAAAATCTGTTTCTTGCAAAGAAAGTGTTTTCTGCAAAGAAAGTGTTTTCTTCAATTCTATGATAGTTTTGGAAGCATTAACAAATTCACCATACAATTCATCATAGGCATTTTGTATTTCATCAAACGAGTGAGAGTTAGAAGTACTTACCTCTTCTTCTTTGTTTGCCATAAGACACCGGGCAGTTGGTTCATCACATGAGCTGTCCGCTTCTTGAGGCGTACTTTCATAAGTGTCCTCAAGCTTGTCCCACATATCTTTGGCAGTTTTGCAGTGGGAAATTTTCCGATAGTCCTCTTGATTCAAAGCACTATACAACATATTAATTGCCTTGGTATTGTATTCAATTACCATGGCTTCCCCAACTTTAATCGTCATTTGCTCACCATACTTGATGATTTGCCATAGATAAAAGTTGTTTGATTTGATGAAGATTCTCATCCGATCTTTCCAATATGTGTAATTGCTTCCATCAAATATTGGAGGCATAGAAGGATTCTCTCAAACTGTTAAGTCTTAAAGAGAGTTAGGCTCTGATACCAATTGTTAGAAAATACACTTAACGCTAGAGGGGGGGGGGGGGGTGAATAGCGTTATAATAAAAAATAGCGTAAACTTGCGGAATTTAAAAATTGCAGGAATGAAATAAGTGCGATAAGTAAATAATAAGGAACGAACGCACTGATATATCCTGGTTCACCACAACCCGTGGCTAGTCCAGTCCCCCAGAGACTCTCTCGAGATTTCCACTATCTTCATCAAGCTTACGGGTGCTTAACAAACCGTTACAGTTGCTCAAGGATACCACACCTTAAGACTTAACTTGCTTGAGGATACCTCACCCCAAGACTTCAACCACTAAGACTTTGGGTACTTAGCAAACCCGACAAATGAGAAGATATGTTCTTCTCAAACAACTCTCTTTTACAACAAATACTCTCAATAGAGTGGATAAAGAGATACACAATAAGCTCTATGAACAACACAAAATTGTCTATCAAATGGCTCAACAAAAGCTCTAAAATGATGCTTGAAAATGATCAATATGTATAACAATGTATGGAGGAGTTGTGTGTTTGAAATCAGCTCAAAAAGACCTCTTTTTATAGGTGAAAAAGTGGTGCTGACCGTTGCTTAATTGACAAATAAAATCCCTGATTCTGTGCTCAAACAATCGATTGTTTGGAGTAGATAATCGATTGTTTGACCAACGTTCAAAAGACAGATTCCTGATTTTAGGCTAAACAATCGATTGTATGGACTAAATAATCGATTGTTATTCAACGTTCAAAAATCAATTTAGGATTCTGTGGGAACGGTCAAAATATAATCGATTGTATGAAAGATGACAATCGATTGTTTATGAATATAATCGATTGTATGACAAAAACAATCGATTGTTTAGATGTTTAAAAACTTTGGTTGCATACTGTCTCAAAATAATCGATTGTTAAAAGTAGACAATCGATTGTTTGCTATTTTGAAAAACTTTAGATCACACTGTCTTAATACAATCGATTGTAGGATTCAAATAATCGATTGTTGAGACCCAGATTTAACCTTTAACATCATTTTGTTTTAACACAAAGATGCATGTTTATGATAAATATGATTTAATAAAATATTTTATGCATGTTTATGATAAATATGATTTAATAAAATATTTTATGCATGTTTATGATGACCTAATGTTGAGCCAAAGGATAAGATAACTTAAACGTTGTCCTTACATTGGTTCTACCAAACGACCTACGTCTTGGGTCTTCGGTCTTGAACTCTTTGGCTCGTTCATGCAATTCCGTCATCAGTATGCTTCTCGCCATTTGATTGATTGTCATATTATATCGTTGTTTGACACTTGACTTCATTGTTTGTCATTCATCAAAACCTATACCTGAAAATCATGCTCATACAACCAAAGCGCACATATCATAGATATACATGATTTCCAACATTCACTACAACAAGGGATCTTATGGCGCGCCGTCCACTTATGAATTATATTATGGGATCGTGTGACACACCGTCCACAACCTATATTGATTATTGTTATTGGCCTTAGATGCCGGTGACATTGTGCACGATGAAACGGGAGCGAGTGGTACGCCTACCTTGTAATATATGAAACGGGATCGTGTGGAGCGCTGTCTACATATATACTACACTACGGGATCGTGTGTCATGCCGTCCACTTATATTCTACATTATGGGATCGTGTGGCGCGCCGTCCACTATAAATATATGTATCATGAAACCCGGAGTAGATCTGTTGTTGTTTCTAATGTTCCATTTTCATCTAGTAACCCTCGATAGCATGTCCCCTCCCAGCCTTACTTTGTGTTACTTTCTTATTTTTTTCTCGCACTTATATATTATATTTGCACAGATTAATTGCGGTAGGTCTTATCTAGCCTCGTCACAACTTCGTCGGGGTTAGTCCAGTCACTTACCAGCACATGGGGTCGGTTGTGCTGATGCTATACTTTTGTGCTTTTTTGCACAGATTACGGTACCAGAGCTTCTTTTGGACCACAACAGTAGCCTACTCGATTGAGATCCGACTTCAGTCCAGGGACATCGAGGTAGCCTAGCTGGCGTTCGCATGCAGGAGTCCTTTCCTATGTTTAGTTTGTTTTCTTTGTACTGAGACAAATGTTTGTATTTTCATTCAGACTTTTTTGTAGCACTCTTTAGTAGTCCGTGAGCTAGTGACATCAGATTTTGGGTAGAGATATTTTAAACTTCCCCATTATGATTTTGTTTTTATTAAAAGTCTTCTGCTTAATTTCAATTATTGTTTTTCAGTTTATTATAATTGTTTAAAAAAATGAGTAGAATTATTGTGATGTTTGGCTTGCCTAGCTCCGACTGTAAGCACCATTACGACTCCCGATGGTGGGAAATTCGGATCGTGACAAAAAGAGAAACAAGCTCTCGCAGCTCAGTTGGTTAGAGCGCTCTCTTAGTCAACAGAGATCTTGAGCTTGACTCTTGAAAAGAACATTTTATTTTTTCAGTATTTCTGTATTTTGCCTTAATTGTATTCGTTGCGCAAACAAATGCAACTGATACATGTTGTATCCTTTGTATACACCCCTATATACAGTCGATACAAGTTGCATCCTTTGTATACACCTTTGTATTTTGCCTTTACGAATACAACTGCGCGAATGAATACAGTTGATATATGTGGTATTCGATGCACGAACGAGTACAATTGACAGGGATTGTATTTGTTACATGTTTGGATACAAGTGATACAAGTTAGTAACAATTGAATAGTAATTACGAATAATAATTAGGTAAACTGTAGTTACTAGACTCAAAACTATATTGGTTTATGCAAATTCCTCTTTTGAATTTGGGATGAAATATGTGGTTAGTATATATCCTTAAGAGGTGAAATATTTGTAACGTTTACAATGAAACAAGTGTAGAGTAGATTAACAATACAAATGTCTTCAATTCTATCTGTGATCAAACAGACAAATAGCAGATTTTATATGAAGTAACATGACAATTAATTTATGTCATATCATGATTAGATTTATCTGCATAAGAATATGAGATCATGATTTATTAAGTGACTTGAAATTGTAACATGTTTTCAAAAGCTAATTAAAGAATTCCTCTTAGATTATTGGACATACATAAATACGTATATTGGCACCTAAAAACACTTCATATAATTTAGTTAATTCTGAAATGGCAATTTTCTTGTCTTCAAATATTTGTTACTTTTTTATCTGTAAAAAATAACACACATCACAGTGCAACAAGGCCTAAGATATACATTCATAAATGCGTCGGCCAATAGCATCCCACATATTTTACCTAAATTTTAAGGTGTTTTGACACAGTTATTCATTAAAATAAAATATTTTATTCTTGTCTACCTATTTATTTTTTTTCTCATAAACTAATTACATACCTATATTAGTTTTTGTGGGGAATTTTTTTTTATTCTCTAATTCTTTTTTATTTCTATGCTTATTTTCTTTTTTTCTTCTTTTTTGCTTTCCTTTTTTCTTGTTTTCTTCTTATTTCTTTTCTTTTCTAATTTCATTTAACTTCTTGTTTTTATATTCTTTTTCTCTTCATAATCTAATTTTATTTATCCTTTTTCACTATTTTTAATTATTCTTTTTTATACAATAAGAAAAATAATTGATATAGTAAATATTTGTTCAACTTCTTTAGTATAACCAGTGCAATATATATATATATATTCTTTCTCATTTTTTAAATTCAATTATTAAACTAAAATAATATTAGTTGTCACTTGATCTAATACATTGAATATCACATTGATTGCTGTTGAGCACCATAAATTACATAATCATATTCTAAGAATCAACACGTGATTTCCATGCAAACATCCTTGATCTCCTTCCCTATAAATATCAATACACACTCTACCATTAGCAGTAATACAACCAGTTATAGAGAAAAATAAATATAATCTACGACAACCAAATCTCTATATATACTAGTTAGAATAAAAATGATAATAAAATACTAAAAAATACAACAAAAGTGTAAGTAGCGAACAAGACATCTAGTACCATGTGATACCTATATGGTATATATGTATACCAACATAGCATATAATTTCTCTAGAATATTGCTACAACTATCTATGACTATACAACTATATCAAAACATTAAAGGACGCAATAAAAGTATAAGAAAATTATATGCTAGTATTGCAAGCTAAATATTTGCAAAACAACTTGTTCATTTCGTATACTAAGAGGTTATATAGTTGTATGGGGTCGTTCCAACAATTTGTATAACTATAAACTATTAATACACATAATTTATGTCAATCGGCACACAAAAAATTCAGCATTATTGCAACTCATGTTGATATAAATAATTTCATAATAAAAATCACTTAAAATGCAGCTAAAACAACCAAAACAATGTTCAAACTACCATATGATACCAATATGACATATAAATATACCAATATGGTATACAGTTTTACTAATTAATTTTCGGCAACTATATAACTATACTACTATTACATAGCACACATGCATAAAAAAATAGTGTACTACATATTAATATAATAAGTTATTTCAAGATATTGTACTATATTACTATTATTAAAAAAATTTAAATATTGTACCAATTAAATGCAGCTAATACAATCAACGAGCATATGATACCAATATAGTATATGGCTATACTAATAAGGTATATAGTTGGAATGAATTGTATACTACAATGGTATATTTGTATACTATTTGGGTATACAATACAAATTCGTCTTCTTCTCTGGTTCAACTATATTTCAACCCAAATTTCTAAAATTTACTACAAAATCTCTACCAAATTGACTAAAACTTTAGCTACAACCTCCAGTTAAAATTTCAAACTAACCCATACAGGATCAAATCAAAACAATTAAAAACTCAAACAAACCAAGTTATGAGTTTCAAGCTCAAGGTCCGTCAATGGTGGATTTAAATTTTTGTACCATAAATCTCCAAAAGTATGTAACTTTTATCTCTTAAGAAAGCTATAGAAAAGAGATACTAAAGTAGTTCAACGTGCTCGATTTTAACCTTGTGAACACACCGAATGCCTATTTATACGAATGCCTCAAGTTCAGCTGCATGCCAATTTTTTTTTCATAAATATATAAATGTGACTTTGTCAGGAACAAAATTAACTAATTGAACAAACATCGAATAAAAGAAAAAAGAACCAAAAGGGAGAACAAAAAATAGCAGAACCTAACTCTCGTCTTTTAACTAAGTTTTGCGTGAAAAAGGAATCTTTAAAATTGGAGACTCGTTATTATTTGAAACAATGAATTTCATCTAGTCGATCACCTACCTATTCTTGTTGAAGTTGGATTGAAATTTTATTTAGCAATAAGCTTTACTCCTAATTCAAGTCACAGTTACAATTATTAAACCATTTGGGCGGGTAAATAGTATTTATTGCATTGGTAGGAGAAATAAATGATTTAAGTATGAGTATTTAAGGATAAATAGTTTGAGTTTATTGGGTATAAAGTCAGATTTTCTCCAATACACATTTAACTGCTATTCAATGGCAAGTTAGTACTTTCACTTGATTGGAGAGAATTTAGTTAGTCAGTTATGGGAGGCGATCAAGCTTAGCCTTTAGACTAGGTTACTAAACTTAGCAATAACTGAAAAACCAAAGCTTGCTTAAGTAACAGTAAAACTAAGTTAAATATAAATTAATACATTATTATCTGTAATTACTCAGCAAATCACCCATCAATTTAAAAATCCCTTTTCTTTTGCTTTTTTCGGAGGTAAGGAAGAAAAAAAAACAAGAAATGAAGAAGGGTCCAAGTTAAGATACTAAAAATAAAATAAAAATGAAAAAAAATAAAAAACCCAGCGTTTGTCAGATTCAGAGCCACCCTTTTCTCTCTCTTTCCTTTTCCACTGGCACTTCTCTCCCTGTGTGTGTGTGTGTGTTAGTACTGAGCACATACGATACAAATACTGCGAAACTTTGCTCTCTTCATTTTAATGGCGTGACTTGAAAACAACACTGTCGTCCTTTTCTTATTCCTCCCCACTCACTACCAAATATCCATCTGTTCTTCAAATACTCAAAACCCCAAATACAGGAACAAAATCTTCTCTAATTCCCAATGCAAACTTTATTAATTTCCTCACCAACCTTAAAAACCAAAAATTCTCCTCGTATTGTATTAATCTAATATCCATCCATATATTTCTGTTTCTTAGTATTGTTGTTAACACGTAACGTGTGTGTGTATTTATGTGTGTTTTCTATATATAGTTTTTACACGAGCTTTGTATTGTGATGTATAGAGGTGAAGAAAAGGGAAAAATGAAGGGTGCTGAAGAAATGCTGAGGATGATGATGATTAAGGAAAACGTTTCATATTTGCATCAAAATCATCAATATGATCATCGAACAACGATGGGGTTTTCGCCGTCGGGTTCAAGTTCTTCGTTTTCTGGTACTGGGTTTGGTTTATATGGTGATGATTCAGTGGATTCTCGGAATGTATTTGATCATCAGAATATTTATCAAGGAGAAGGAGTAGTAGTTGATATTACTAATACTACTTCTGGTTGGTCTAACATGCTTTTTCACGAGCAGAATTTTGATAAGCATATTGACATAGGTGATCTGTCTAAGAGATTTAATTATAGGGTGAACATCAATGAAACAGGAAATTTTGGTCAAGATTTTTGTGATTTTCAAAAGTCAGGAGAACAATTAGGTGGACAGAAAAATTATTTGTATGATTCAATTGGGTCTTTTTGTAGTACTAACAAACTTCCTGTTAACCCTCTGTACAATGACCTCTGTTTTCAAAAAGAGCAAATTGATTATACTAACTTGTGTAACATGAATAGGCCTAGTAGTAATGTGAGTCTTGGATACTCAGAGCAGTGTGGATTTAATGATGTTGGTGTTGGTAGTTGTTTGTTTAGTTCATTGCATGGCATAAACCCAAGCAGGTTGGGATTAAATTCAGAATGTGATTGTTCCATTTTAAAACAGCAAAGGGCTAAATCAATACCTACTACTAACATAGTGAATCACCCTCTTTCCCCATTGCCATATTCAAGAAGCCATGAGAGTGAAGATAGTTTCATTATTCAAGGGGAATGTTTAAAATATGCTTCTGAACAAAGAAGTTTAAAGGGTCACAAGAAAATATCGCGGAATGAGATTAAAATGGAAAGGTTGCAAGAGAAGAAACCAGCAAGAAATAGCAGCTTATTGCATAATGGTTTAGGGGACACAGAATTCCAAGTAAGAGGAGTTAGTAAAAATGGTTTGGCCTCAAGGGATGTTGCTAGTCTTACGCGTTCAGAACCAAACTATGTGTATTTGGCAGCTAAAGATCAGCTGGGGTGTAGGTATTTACAGAGGATATTTGATGAAGGGACCTCAGAAGATGTTCAGCTAATATTCAA
Organism: Nicotiana benthamiana; assembly: GCA_034376525.1. Lineage (NCBI taxonomy): Eukaryota > Viridiplantae > Streptophyta > Magnoliopsida > Solanales > Solanaceae > Nicotiana > Nicotiana benthamiana. The sequence goes on from CM067336.1 coordinate 121,970,771, forward strand.
TGGCATCATTCATAATATCTTTGAGTTAATGAAGGATCCATTCGGGAACTATCTCGTGCAGAAATTATTGACTGTTTGTAGTGATGAGCAAAGAATGCAGTTTGTGCTTATGGTGACTGATAATCCAGGAGAGCTTATGAAAACATCCAAGACAACGCACGGGTAAATGCAGAAAATGTTTGCTCTACCTTTTTTACTACTCTTTACATTGTTGATTCTTGAATTGCTTTTTTAAACCAAGCTGCTACCATTTCCTTTATTCAGGACCCGTGTTGTGCAAAAGTTAATTGAGACACTGAAGACCAGGCTGGAAATTTCATTAGTTATAAGGGCACTTCAACCTGGTATTCTTTATCTCATGATGGATGTACATGGAAATCATGTGGTTCAGCGTTGCTTGCATTGTTTAAACAAGGATCATAACAAGGTGTGACATCACTTTCTCATTGAATATAATTGGAGTTGTTAGGTGGAAATTTTGATAAACATGATATATTCATGTGCCTAAGTTACTTGTTTGGTACTAAAACTTTAGCTTAAATTTGGACCACCTTTTTGTTGGCACCATTTAAATGCAAGAGAATGTCATGAATACATAGTAAATAAGTATTACTTATCTTTGTTAATGCAGCAACTACGAGTTCTTTATATCTTTCAAATGATTCCTAAGAGCTGTTATTGAATGTACATTCTGACTTTGATGGCTCTGGAGGGTCAGTCATATGTTTTTCACTTCCTGAAAATATTGGGTAGTTTGGCTGTGTGAAGCAAATAACTTTTGTTGTATTCCAGTTATGTTAAAGTTAAAAGGTTCATGCTAAACATGTAGTGAAATACACATGTTGAACAAATTACACAATGCTAGAGCTTGTATACTCTCACTTTGATACATTGGTAACGTACTACATATTCCGTTTCAATTGGTTCTGCTTCCATTATTCTAATTATCTTATCTGACTAAATTTTCATATCCTGCACAGCTAGTATTTGGTCTTGAGGTTTTCCTAGATATATACATATACGTGTCGGCGTTGTGTGTGCTTGCGGAAGTTTGTAAAGCAATAAACACTAAATTCACAAAGAACTGGATGACTGCTAGTTATAAACAAGGTGAAAGGAGTGGCAAACCTTTGTTTGCCTGTTATGTGCTTTTCTTCATGTGTGTTGCTTGACAGATCAATAGTTTCAACACTCTGCAGATCTTCAGTTAAAATATGTACCTCTTTACTTTCAGTTCAATTTGATTTCTTTTCACATGGGATGTACTATATCTGAAGCAGAACATGTGGGCCCTTTATTGTTTTTCAACAATATTCATAGGAACAGAATATTTATATTGATGGGAAGTATCTTGGGGAGATCACAGTAGTTGTGCACTTTTACCTATTTGTATTTTCATATCTGTAGAATATGAACTCAAGAAGTATAGTTCAATTAGCTTTTAAAGTATTTTAGTATTTATTCTGAAACTGGTCTATTCGATGAATCATTATGCAGCTTATTTTTGATGTTGCGTCTAAACATTGTATTGATATTGCAACACATCGTTATGGATGCTGTGTGCTGAACAAATGCATCACTTATTCAACTGGGAAGCAGCGCGAGAAGTTGCTTGTTGGGATTTGTTCTAATGGGCTTAAGCTTGCTCAAGATCCTTTTGGGTAAAATTCAGAACATTTACTCTGGTCCCTTACTTTCTTCATCTTTTAGCACGGAAACTTCCTAAGATAGTTTAGAAGCAAAAATTCTGGTCTAGTATCAAGATGATGGCCTGTAATGTGCTGCTAAAACTTTCACCTTTGCTGTTCTTAATGTGTCTGCTTGTCCGTTTTTTGGGAGCATTATAATATATCTGCTTCCCCAGACTCACGGTGTGGGATAATACTGGGTATGTTGATATTGTTGTATAATATGCTTGCTTACATTCAAATTATCTATATGTTGTTTAAGTGTAATCTTCTTCCCTAGTCATGTTACATATTCCATGTTACCACATTTAAAGCTAGATTTGTCCTCTTGATATAGATTACTAGCGATCAAATGCCAGGAGACCCAATGGAAGTGCGTTGAGACTGTTTATAGGATATGGCTCAGCAGTTCACCCCTTATGGTTTTGTGCATCCTATCAATATTTAGGAACATATGAAAAATATAACTGTCGTTCATTGCAAATATGATTCCAACAAACTCTGCAAATTAGTCCTAAGAAGATTAGTAAATGGTTATTTGTGGACTTCTTTTTAGTGGAACATCTGAACAACCTAAACTCCTTGTACACATTCCTTCTTATATTGCCAGGTACTCCAATTTCTGCTCCTTCATTACTAGAAATTGTTTGCTCAAGGAATGTATGCTCTAAGATTTTTTCACTTTCCTAGTAGTGGAGCTTTTTTCCTTTTTATTTTGCGTCCTGGTAGTGGAGTTCAATGGTGACAGTTCAGTCTCTGATTTCATCATCAAGTGCACCACAAACAAGGAGCTCTTCCATGTCTTTTACTTGTCTTGTGTGATGTAAACGATGCTCATATTCCATTAATATTTGCCTTTTAACTTTGCTAGTTACCTCAAGAAAGTTATATATACTGTGTCATTTTTATCATTTCCTTACTGCAGCCTATGTGTGTTGCGACAAGAGGGGTTGCTCTGATGGTAAGCAACCCCCACTTCCAACCGAGAGGTTGTGAGTTCGAGTCTCCCCAAGAGTAAGGTGGGAAGTTCTTGGAGGGAAGGATGCCGGGGGTCTATTTGGAAACAGCCTCTCTACCTCAGGATAGAGGTAAGGTCTGCGTACACACTACCCTCCCCAGACCCCACTATGTGGGATTATACTGGGTTGTTGTTGTTGTTGTAGCCTATGTGTGTTGCCTGCATAGTCATTTTTGTGGCGCCTTTTGGTTCTGCTTCTTTACATACTAAAATTTGTTGAAATTTTCTAACTCACAATACAGGAATTATGTTGTTCAATTCATAATAGAGTTAAAGATAGCCTCTGCTGCAGCCATGTTGCTCTCTCAGTTTGATGGCCATTATGTATACCTCTCAAGGCAAAAGTTTGGCAGTCATGTTGTTGAAAAGTTCCTAAAGTGTGTTGAAGAAAGCAGGTCGAGAATCATCAATGAGTTAGTCTCAGAGACTCATTTTGATCAGTTGCTGCAAGATCCTTTTGCTAACTATGTGATTCAGTCTGCACTTGGCGTTACTAAGGTTAGCATATGAACTTGTTATGTTTCTGTATATCTAGATGCTTTAAACTTCTTATGTTGCGATATACTTAGCTGCTTCAAGTTCTAATTATATGTGATCATGTCATTGGTTCAACTCCAACACTATGTTGGTTGAGTAATACGCTATGTATGGTTTATGATAAAACTGAAGGTAAGATACTTTGAGCACCACTCTCCCATTCAGCTGAAAGGAAAAGTGAAAAAGAAAATGTTTAATATCTAAACAAAGATTATAATGCTCTCCTATAGTAAGATGGACACTTGTGTTCAAGGTTGTGACTTGCATCCAACTAGATGTTTATGGTGTTAATTTGCTGATGTTCAGAAGAATGAAGTCAAAAAATGACAAATTCATTTCTAATTGATGCTTTACCTGAAAATACATTGATGAGCAACTCGTTAGTTAGGTTTTTAGAGAGGGAAACTTCTAACTAGATTGTCATATATATATATATATATATATATATATATATATATATATATTTCATAAACAAAGAGTATCAAAAAGATCCTGCTAACATCAGGCCTGCTGTTTTGGCAGAATTTCCGTTTCCACGAGTCAATGTCTGTTGTAGTGTTCACTGAAGAAGTAATTTACTACATTGTTATCACACACTAAGCTTACATTGTGTCCAAGTTCTCTAAATTGTTGTTATATCAGGTGGATGTTTCTTTGGACATATAAACTGGAACTTGCTTCCACTAGTAACTAGGAAGTGTTAATACCAAGTCTAATTAATTATTATGACTACGCTGGACTAGTACCATATGAAACATGACTTGGTAAACAAAATCAGATGATTGTTTAGGTATTTGCATATTCTTATTCCTTGTAACTTTTACTTTGAAGCAGGGATCCGTTCGAGCTTTGCTGCTTCAAGCTGTGAGGCCTCACATGCTTCTCATGCGCACGAGTCCATACTGCAAGAAGATCTTCTCTCGGCGACTATTAAAAAAGTAATGCTCCAAGCGAGAGTAAAATGTTGTTGTTACCTTGTCTATTTAGGTACTAGATGTGGAATGTATCTTATCTATGATCTATAAGGTGATCACTAGCATTTCAGACTGCTGTATGTCATGCAAGATTTTGGTTGATGCGTCCTTGTATGACGCTGTTTGTCTTTTGGCTCAAACTTTCGGATGTGTAAGATTGTAAAGGATCGTTACAATCTGTGACTTATCTAAATCAATTTCCTATTTTCTGTTGTGGTTATCACAGAAGATCTTCATGTGGTCGAAGTTGCTTGATCTTTCTGTATGATATTTCATGCTTATCTGGTGCACTTTGAACTCTTTTAGTGAGATATATGTTTGCAGTGATATAGATATGATGAAAGTAAAATCAACGTGACAGATGCAAATACTTGAGACAATATGCTATCAGTATAATGGATGCAAATTATTAAAAAACATTCTTAGATAGAATAAAGTTGTTTCTCACAAGAAGAAAAGGACTTAAAGGTGACGTTAAACAGACCACGCTCAATCATCAAACATACAGCGGATGCCAACTCTCAAATATAGGGGATAGCATATTTATTCTGGTCATCATAAAGCAAATCCTTCTTAGTCCTCCTCTTGCCCAAGCAGAGCCAACAGCATATTCTCATAATCTCCTCTTGTATCTTTGGCAATGGCGCGACCCAGAGGGATGCTATCCCTCTTCTGGTACTCATCAGCGATAGTCTTCATATCAACCTCAGCCCTTGTAGCGATAACTCTGGTCAGATGATCTTCCTCTGTTCCTCTCCTGTTAATTGCATCTCGAAGAATCTCCACGAAGTAGTGCTCGGGGTAGACAAGACCTTTTATGGTTGCCCTCAATAGTCCAACAAACTCATCCCCCTCTTCCAATTGCTGCCCATTAGCAAAAAAACTCAATAACAAAGCTAGTCCTACAGTACAAAAGGGGCATCACTTAAAGCAAAGGAGCAATGGATGGAATGTGTTTACCTTTAGGATATCGTCTTCATATTCATCTTTGTAATGATTCAGAGTAGCATTGATCTGTGCTTTACTCCTTGTGGCTAGAATTCTGATGACCTCATCGTCACTGTAAGCCTTATCGGAGATCTTCTCATGCAGTATTTTAGCTTCAGCTTTAGCAAGACGCAAGTCCACCTCGTCTCCTCCATATCGATAGGAGCTCACAAGAGCTCCCAAAAGCTGAAGGAAAATGGAAACATGAATGAATAACTCAACAAATTCAACATTCAGTGTCACTATTCCTCCAAGCAAGACCCAAACTTGATGAACAACCTTAGACAGTACCCTGCAAATGGTATCGCGTAATTCATAGACAAAGACATCCTTGCCTTGACAATGTGTACAAGGTTAACATATAGATTAGAAATATTATAGTTTGGCGAGACTAGTTGCAATTAGAACGATTTGAAACGTAGTGATTAATCCAGTACCTTGCGGTGTTCCCCAGTAGAGTGATAAGCAACGTCCTCTTCAAGAGATTTCTTGTAACGAGCATGATAAGCTTCCCTTGCCAAAACCAATTCTTTAGGAGATCTGGTACAAGCTAATTCCACAAGAACAAAATTGCTTTTTGTCCATCTCTTAGTAGCTTCCTTAGCCAAATAGGCATCGCGCTCTGGAGGATCCAATGTCCACACTACCACCAATTTCTGAGAGAAAAACCTAAGTGTTAGCCTTTTCATACAAGGATCTAGAATCAAAAGTATGGTTGTTATAAGGATACATTTTCTAGCATGTGTACATGTACTAAAAGCATGGTTTCTTTTCAACAGATCAAAATAAATCCGCGCCTTTGATCTAAGGTTTTATTAAACTTGTTTCATGTTATTATCTTAAGAAAAAAACCTCAAAATCATTGGTAAGTTCTCTGTCCAACTCTTTAAGGATATCTTCACCAAAAGTCTCAGCATAAGTCTGTTGAATCAACTTGCGTTGAGCAGCATTTCTATTAGCCAAAATTGATATGATCAACTTCTCGTTTGTTCCCCATCCTGCTGCACACAGTAACCATCAAAACTCAATCTAAACCATCACAACTAGATGTATAGAATATACTTAAAAGATCAAAGAGATTAGTAGTAGACCTTTGAAGGCAGCTCGGAGTTGTTCACAGTCTTCAGCAACTGAAGGAACTTCTGCCGGAACAGTAAGACTAGCCATTTTTGTAAGGTAAGGCTGTATAATTTTCTTCCTTCCCTTCTTGCCTTTTTAAAGCCACCAAAAATGACCTTTGCATTACAATATTGCCCTCCTTTTATTTTTTATTTTTTATTTTTTATTTTTTATTTTTTATTTTTTATTTTTTCCGCGTTTCCCGGTGTCAATCAAAAACTACGATATTTTATATGGATCCTAAAGTAGAAGATAGTCGCAATCATTTTCGTAGAAGCCGGGCCGCATCACATGCCATATGTACGTGTTTTAATGAATAAGCTGATGATATTTTAAATACAAGATCCACATATACTCACGAGTGGCCCCTATTCCCCATATCCCTTTCACCAAATGTCGAAAAAGTTGTCCATTTACTTCAATCTTCACCTTACAACATGTCCTCTCTGCATTTTCTTTCTTCCTTTTTTTCCTCTATTACATACTAGCGTTTGAATATATATTTGATTATAATTTTAAAAAATAAGTTTTTAAATTTATATTAAAAAAATAATTTTTGAAAGGTAAAATTGTATTAAATATTTATTTTATTGGAACAAATAATATTTTTATTTTTTTTGAAAAAGTAATTAAAATTTATGGTTTAAACGGAGATTACGTATTAAACTGCATAACAGATGGTTTTCATGTGCTTGTTGAATTTGTACTGATTCGATGTTTCTGCATCGGATGACCCCTAGGTACATAAATTAACGTGATAATGATGTACAATAAGTTTTATTTTGTGTCTTATACAACTAATAATAGTTGTATAAAACTTCTTTTTGTCTCACAAAATTGTGGACCCCAATCTTACACTTTTGGGTCCACAGAATTGTATGTTCACAAAATTATAAGAGAAAAAGTTGCCTCAGACAACTAATGTAAGTTGCATGAGACACAAAATAAAATTTTCCATGATGTACTATTATATATGTTGTGCCAAAATGAAAAAAAGCCTATTACTTCTGATTAAATATCTTTCAAGCCCTCCCTATATATTTGGTAAAATATCTGGTTCATCACTGTAAGATATTTTGTGGATATGAGTCCATTACTACATGATATGATAGAAAATGTCATCTTCACATGCAAGTACTTATGATAGCATTTTATGTGCTGGGACTCCAAAAGTTAAAACATACAATTGTATTTTAACCTTTTTGGAGAGAGAGAGTACAAAAATTATTGTTAAGACTAAAGTCACATTTAATCATGACAAAAAGAAACGAAAAATAAAGAAGGAAAAATCCTTTCTATTCTACTGGCCATAGAAAATGAAGCAAACTTTCTAAAGAGAGAAACGTATGGCCAGTTGAAGCAACCCTCTCAAACCCTACATATGGAGTGTAACGTATAGCCAATTGAAGCTACCCTCTTATTTATGATTAAATAATTCATTTATTCAAATCTGTTATAGATCACATATTATACCGAGACTGATCATTAATTCAATAAATAGATCTGTTTACAAAAGGGTACCCATCAAGAAGTTATGTTAATGCTAAAACCTGTTATAATTAAGCTGCATAACCCAAATGTTGCGTCCAAAATCCGTCAATTGTAAAACTATACATGATTAAATGAAAACAATAAGCTTCTACTACGTGTAACCATCTTGTCGTTAGGTTTATACTAGCTATTGGTTGAATTGACTTCAAAATTAAAGAGAGGCATTTTGCTCGCAGATTATGTCATAATGCAAAAAAGATCTTTAAGGAGACGCGTGATGTTAGCTATGTTGTAGTCGGCAGAGAGTGCCACATTTGTGGTCATCAACTGACTCATGCTGCGAGATTGGGAGAATGTGAGCCTGAGCATAACTAGTAAAATTGTACATGTCATATGATCGGGTAATTACAGGTTCGAATCGTGAAAATAGTCTTTTGCATAAATGCATGGTAAGATTGCGACGAATAAATCGTTATGGTCCGACCTCTCCCCGGACCCCGGACATATAATAAAAGCTTAGTGCACCGGGCTGCCCTTTTATCTGACTCATAATGGCAAATATTCAATTACAAGTAGGGGGAGGCGTTCGGACTGGATATGAGAATTTTAGTTTGGATTTTTTGATTTTCGGATTGAAGAAATGACAATCCAAATTCAATCCAAATATGTTCAGATTGGATCGGAGTTTTTAAATAATCCAAATGAACTACTCATGTTAAATTTCCTGAAAAGTTCCTCGTTCATGCCTTAATCCTCCAAAATAAAATATTCAAGTAATAAAATTATTGTAAAAAAAATACAATCAAGATATTAGCACGGACGATAAAAAGTAGCAATAGTAAAATGGTATCCAAACAAAAAGTATTCTGACAGTAACTTAGTAATTAATATCAAATATATAAGATAATATCTTATGGGTAGAGTATTGAACTTACTACTATTGACATATGGATAATGACTAAATATAAAGTATAAAGATTTCAGACTTTCGGATATCAAAAAATTCAAATTACTAAATTCAATGTCCATTCCTAAATTCAAAATTTTTAAAAATTAAATCCAAAATCCAATTCATAATTAGAAAATCCAAACCAAAAACCCAAAAAATTCGAATTTCGGATTTGCCCAAACTGTTACACCATGTATTTTTGTACATAAAAGTGCATCATAAGCAAACTAATGTAGGACCAAAAATGAGATAATATTTGGAAGTTCATAAAGTAAGTTAATCATGTTACCTCGGAGGTTACATAAATTGAAGATCATGAAAAACAAGTATAAAGAAGGTTGGAAGGTTCAGAAGCTAAGGAATCAAAGAAAATAATGTTTCGTCGAAAGTTGACAAGTTGAGAATGTTATATATGTAATTTTGGGGTGAGACTAGGGTTCTTAACATGATAAAGATGTTATGTTATGAGTTATGTGAGTCGTATGATAGTCGTGTGTTATGTTTTAAAGTCAGCGTGTTGTGGAACAAAAGTCGGTGAAAGTCATCACAAGTTTTTTTTGTAGCAATTGTAAATATTACCATTCCAACTAGAAAAAAACAGTTTTTACAACCTATGAGCCTCTAATGTCTGAAACAAACCCAGACGCCAGATCTCAAAACATATAAGAATCTATTTACATATTCTCTGAAGCAATACTTGCCTTTTCTATCATTTCTTCCTTTATACACTATCCCACTCTATCTAGTATCTCTTTTCTAATTTCATCATTTACAAGATCAATGCTCATATTTATTCTTCTCAATATTTTTCAATTCCTTAATTGCCATGTATAATAAAGCATGGCTCCCCATACAACAACTACTATCTCTTTCTGAACCTGGCTCCATCTTCTTCTTTGGATCCATTTGATCACCTTATTTGCTTCATCATTGTGGATTCTAATACCCAGCCAGCTACTCAACTTTTCTCTGAGTCTTGTTATCCATTTGCATTGTCCAACAAGGTGAATCTGAGACTCCATCTGATCCTGCTCACATAAGCAACACTTGTGATTTTCAACCTTCAGCTGTAATCTCTGCATTCTTTCTTTGGTTAGCAGTTTATTTTGACATTCCAACCATACCATAAATCTTTATTTAAGAAGAATTATTTTACTCCATATTAGTTTTGCTCCCTTTGTCTTAGGCTGAGCCCCTAACAAATAATGATAACTCCTAGATATAGAGTATTCCCCTAATTTTGTCAGCATGTACTTGTCACCTTGATACCATCCTGCATTTAAATCTTGAGAGTGTTCAATTTCTTCCAATACCAGCTACAGTCTGTTGGTGGTTGATGCTCCCAAATATTTTCTCTATCCTTTATGAATATGTTGTTAACCCATTTGACCCATAGAGTATCTTTTTTTCCTAGCTAATTGCCATAATAGTTTACCTAATACAGAAATGTTCCATTTACAATAGCTTTTCCATTCTGTTTAAGAATACAGATTTATCCCATGCTACTAGATTGACCTTCCTTTTGTCTTAAGTTGCTCCCCACAAAACTCTCTACATTTCTTGTCCACCAGTTTTACCACACTTTGAGGTAGTATAAATACATCACACCAGAAGTTGTATATATAAAAAAGAACAACCATTACTAAAAACTATGTTGAAGTCATCACAAGTTACGTTCATAAGTTTTACTTAAAATTTGTGTCAAATATAACTGCAATTTTCTCCTAATATACTTAGAGCTATGTGGTGTTCCACCCATAACATTGAAGCTCTATAAGTCTATTTTCTAACGCATTAATCTGTTTATCAATACGACATTGTAGTAGAGAGAGATATATGTGTTTTTACAAGACTACACTGACTGCTAGGTGACAAGTAGGTGTGTCACCTGCTTGGTTAAATAAGAGTCCAAAAAGAGGCTATTTTGGGTTGGCCAAAGAGATATTTAAGGGATTATCTCCTGCAATATAACACTCATAATATACCACAATTAACCAAACCTAAATCCCTGCAAACATCCTCCCAAAAATTTCTCTCTAACCCTAATTGTTTTTCTTCCCTTTCAAGTTCCAATTGGAGGTAAAACCTAGAGTTTGAAGAACCAAGATATGATCTGAGTTGTACACAAAATAAGGTAGATTTACTACTATTTTTCATCCATTTTTTCTACTGTAAATTTATGGTAAGTCATTCTACATTTGTAAGAACTCACGGGGCAGTGATCGGAAGCCGTGAGTTCGTGTTATTCACTTGTAGTGGACTGTTTTATGTTCTTGTTTCTCTGTGTGTTATGCTACTATTTTATGGAGTTTTGGAGGAGGAAGGTGTGGAGAAACACCAAATGCAGGGTGGTGGGCTGGTTGTTCGTCGTAACATTTTTGGGTCGTTTGACACTATTGCACCAATCGTTTTGTATATGAAGAGATTGGAGCATGTTGGGCTATTTTGTAGTATTTTGTGGTGTATATAAGGTTGGAAAATAATGTATATATGTTGTGATTGTTGTATTCTTGTGTTTTTGGTGTTGTCTTAAATTTGGAGGAAGTAAGGATTATAGGGGAGATACTGCCCGTTTTAATACAAAATAAGCTTGTCGTTCGTTGTGCGATAGTTTTACCTTTCGTAACTTATTGATGGTATTAATATCATTGCTGTAGATTACAGTGCGAAGCGGCAAGTTCAACTTGGTGATCGGAAAGATTGTGATAAGGTATGTTAAGGCTAAGCCCTTCCTTTATTTTGTCATGATCTTGGAACTACATGTGTTTGATAATGAGGCATAAAGAGAAGTTGATACTCCCAAATTTATATACATTATACAACTCTCACTCTCATGAGTTATAGCATTCTCCATTATCAAGACATTATATTCAATTGAGTATTGTCTTCTTCCAGCCAAGAGAACAGAGGGTCTATATATATATATATATATATATATATATATATATATATATATATATATATATATATGTATACATACAACACTACAGTATTTTCACCACCATCGAGCTATAATCGGTAGGCAGGCCCTTATTAGGCAACCTCTGATCAGATGGTAAGTTATATACCGAGCCTATTATGGTCGAGCGCCTATGAGAGAGCCTAGAATGACCGAGATACAGATCCTAGAATGGCCGAGCGTCTATGAGCGAGCCTATTACGGTAGAGAAGTGACATGTCCCGAGCCGGACATTTATTTTACTTACTGTATTGAGAGAGTTGAGTCAATATCATCAAGTAAGTATATCTCTAAATCATCTTTTACTCCCAATTACTTTCAGTTATTATATTGTTAGTTCTGTTTTAGCTTTCAGTTGTTTTTCTACCTTACATAAACATTTTTCGTATTGATGTCCCTTTACTAGGGATGCTGCATTTCATGCGTGTAGGTTCAGACAAACAGACTGGTAGACCTCCTCAGTAGGTGTTACCTGAGTTCAACTGATCAGTAATCTCTACGTCCTTCGTAGTTGTCGGGTCTAGAGTTTTGTGTACATCTTGTATATATATATTTTGGGTAGGTCGGGGCCTTGTTATGATCATAATACATCCATCAGTAGAGGCTTGTATACATATTCTGTCAGTAGTGCAGTATGTTGGGCTTGTAGGCCTTGTATGTATATTTGTTAGTTTGTTAGCCGTAGTAGTTATGACGGCCTTGTCGGCCCAGCTTTATATTGATGTTTAGTCAAAACTTCCCGGTACAGATTTAATATAACATATATATCCTATATGTGAAATTTGGTGAGAAATGGGATTGTTTTGACATGATTCGGACCTTTGGTTGAGAAAATAGAAGTCTAGAAACTTTCTTGAAAATTTAATGCAAATTGGTGCTAAATTTGTAGTTCTAGGTGTTATTTTGGCGATTTGATCGCTCGAGCAAGTCCGTATGAGATTTTAAGACGTGTGCATATTTGGTTTGGAGCCCTGAGGCTCTGGTGAGGTTTGGATAGGCTACATGATGTTTTAAACTTAGAAAAATCTGTTTTTTGGCTTCAGCTGTCAACTAGTATTTTCTTCTTCGCGTTGGCGAAGGTACTCTCGCGAACGCGAAGAGTGAATCGAACTGAGGACGAATTTCCTCTACGCGAACGCAGAGACTGGGTTGTGAACACGGAGCGTTGAGGGATTTACCCTTTGCAAATGCTACCAGCTCAACGCGAACGCGAACGCGAAGTGTTATGGACTTGGGAAAGGTCAGTAATTTCTTCTACACGAACGCACACTATGGTCCGCGAACGCGAAGGCCAAGGGTGAATAGCCTTCGCGAACGCATGGAAGAACTCACTATCGAGTAAGCCCAAGAAAGGCAGCTCTCCGCGAACGCAGCAGGCCTTTCGCAAACATGAAGAAGACCTGCCCAGTCTTTTAAAAACAAAATTCAATACGGGATTAAGCCATTCTTTCATATTTTCAAAAATTAGAAGACTTAGAGGCGATTTTCAAGAGATAATTTTGATCATGCCCAACTATGCCTTATAAAAAGGACAATTCGGTTGCTGCATATATATTCCAATTAACAAGCCCGAAGTCGAATCTCACAGGGAATTAACCTATCAAGCTATTGGACTCACAGAAATTTACGTATTCAATCTTCAAAAATATTTGAGTAATAATTTGGGTGTTTATTAACTAAATATTATGTAATAAAAATGCAGTAATTAACTAGCTATAAACTAGTTGTAAGCAAGAATGAGAATGGTTTAAGGTTTTCCCTCTTGTAGGAATCCTTTCTACTATGTTTTCTATAAATTTGCCTAAGTCTTCTCTATCAACCATGAGCCCTTTGACTATCGTAACTCTCTCCCGAGTAATTACAACAATATACTAGACATACTCTCCAGAATTGCGCTAGCTGGCCTTAGTTACAACTCACTTAGATCGCACCCAAGGTTTCGTTATACCTAATCCCACGTTTAAACCCTTCATATTGATCCTTCATATACGTTAGGAGTGGTGTTGTTAAACAACTACCTAAATATACACTCTCTCCCGACTAATGCATACTAAATAGGCACGACCGATTGAGGGCCCTTCAATACAAAACAATCACAATATAGCTGAACAAATAGAGAAATTATTAACGAAAATCTATATTAACAAATAAGAAATTCATCCTCCAAGAGGTTCCATCAAAAACCTAGATTAAATGTTTAGCTACGCATAATCATTTTCACAGTCACAACAGTAGAATCAATCATTAATGACCAAAATAAGAGGAAGAAAGGTAAAACTCTATGCCGAATCTTCCTCCTTGCCTCTTGCCTCCTTTTGCCTTCAATAATCCTTCGAAGACCTTGATACGTTCTTTTTGGGCGAGCTGGGCTTCTTATAGGTTAAGGAGAGTTGGCCTCGAACTTACGAATTTACCTCTGAAAATAACATTACTCGAAGTGATGAGAGCTGCCACGCTTGGACCTCTTTTTGGACACTCATTTAAGCAAGTAGATGACACAGCTACTTGTCACCTAGCAGTCTGTGCGATCTCATAAAAATGCATATATCTCTCTAGTACAATGTTGTATTGACAAACTGATTAATGCGTTAGAAAATAGACTCATAGGGCTTCAATTTTATGGGTGGAACACCCCATAAACCTAAGTATATTAGGAGAAAATCTCAGTTATATTTGACTCAAATTTTCAGAAAAAACTTATGAATGTAGCTTGTTGACTTTCACCGACTTTTGTTCCACAACTCGCTGACTTCAAAACATAACACACGACTATCGTATGACTAAAATAACTCATAACATAACCTACTTATTCTATTAAGAACCCTAGTCTCACCCCAAAAGTACATGTGATAACATTTTCAACTTGTCAACTATCAACGGAACATTGATTCTTAAATTCCTTAGCTTCTGAACCTTCCAACCCTCTTTGTACTTATTTTTCATGATCTTCAATATATGTAACCTCCGAGGTAACAGATTAACTTACTTTATATACTTCAAATATAATACGACGCAGTTTTATGTACGAAAGTGTAACAGTTTGGGCAAATACGAAATCCAAATCGAAATTCGGATTTTTGGGTTTTTAGTTTGACAATATATGGATTTTTAGTTTTTGGTTTGCATACCATGGCGCTTCCTTGAGACTTATGGTTAATAGTTGTTCATCTGGAAAAGTTTCTAGAATCTCTTCTACCTCAACCTTCTTTTCAGCTCCTTCCAGCCTGGATAAATGGTCAGCTACTTGGTTCTTCATTCCCTTTCGGTCACTGTCTCCAAATAAAACTCTTGCAACAATACCACCCATCGAATCAGGCGTGGTTTTGACTCCTTCTTTTCAATTAAGTACCTGAGAGCAGCATGGTTAGTAGAAACAATTACCTTTGAGCCTATCAGGTAAGACCTGAACTTGTCAAATGTGAACATCACTGCCAGCATCTCCTTCTTGGTCATAGTGTAATTTAGCTGGGATCCACTCAACGCTCTACTTGTGTAGTATATTGGATGTATGATTTAATCTTTTCGCTGCCCAAGAACTGCTCCCACAGCATAGTCACTAGCATCACACATCAGCTCAAACGGTTGCTCCCAGATGGGGGTAACTATGACAGGTGTTGTTATCAGTCTCTTCTTTAATTACTCAAATGCTACCCTACAGTCATCAGAAAACACAAAAGGATGATCTTTTTCAAGCAATTTACACAAGGGGTTAGAAATTTTGAAAATATCTTTTACAAATCTCCTATAGAAACCGGTGTGCCCAAGAAAACTTCTGATTGCTTTGATGGAGGTGGGTGGTGGAAGATTTTATATCACATCAACTATTGCATGATCCACCTCAATACCTTTACTTGACTAGGTTCCCCAAGAGTATAGCTTCCTGTACCATTAAATGGCACTTTTCCCAGTTGAATAACAAATTAGTCTCGATACACCTTTTCAACACTCGACTCAGTTCACAAGGAAATCATTGAATTAATTCCCTTCCACTGAGAAGTCATCCATGAAAACCTCCATTATCTCCTCTATCATATCTTTGAAGATGGCCATCATGCACTTGTGATGACCCAAAATGTAATCACTCATTTTGAAAGTAAATTATGTATTCCTAGGCCTTAATAACCTCATTTTGTCTCACCTCGATTTGCGTGCAAAGTCTGGGCGCGTTTTTGGAAAGCTTTTATGTTAAATCTAAGAAAACTAAGGAAATTGACCTTTAAAATTAATTAAAGTTTACTTCGGTCAACATTCTTGGTAAATGGACCCGGACTCATAATTCGAAGGCCTCATAGGGTCCGTAGTAAAATATAGGATTTGGGCGTATGCCAAGAATCGAATTTCGAGGTCTCAAGCCCGAGAAATAAAGTTTTAAAGAAAATTATTTGCTGGAAAGTATAAAGGTTTTTAGAAGTGAATTGATGAAATTCTTGATAGTATCGGGCTCGTATCTTTGTTTTAGAACCCGGCAGAAGTTTAAAATAACAATTAAGTTGAATATGTGGAATTTGATAAAGATCGGATTTGATTTGGTATAATGGACGTATAATTGACAAAATAGAAAATTTGATGTTCTTGAGTAATTTTATGAATTTGAGGTTCAATTTATAGTTGTTGATATTATTTTGATAATTTGATCGTACAAGGAAGTCCGTATGATATTTCTGGACTTGCGTGAATGTTTGGTATGCAGCCTCGAGGAATAGGGTGAGTTTTGGATAGGCCACTGAGTGGAATTGGACTTGGGAAACATTGCTAGTATCTGGTATTTTTCCCAGGCCCCTGATCTCGCAATTGCGAGACAAGTCTTCGTAATTGCGAAGTTCTCAGGCATGGGAATTACGACCCAAGCATTGCAAATGCGAACTCTTTTATCACAAATGCGAAAAAGGGGAGTCGCAAATGCGACTAATTCCTTGCAAATGCGAAGACAACAGGTTCCACAGGGGTTCGCAATTGCGAACCCTGGTCGCAATTGCGACAACTGAGACATGCTAAATGAAATTTTGATGGGAATTTTCCCTATTTTCCATACTCTGCAAACCCTAAAACATTTTAGACAATTTTGGAAAGGCACATACTCTTCCAAATCATTAGTAAGTTATTTATTTCTATATAATCCATATTTTTTTACATGATTTTATTTCAAAATCAAGGGTTTTTCATGGGAAAGTTGGGTGATTTTGGGTAGAACTTAGGATTTTCAAACTTTGGGGATTTGGACCTAGATTTGAGGTCCGATTTTAAAATAAATTATATATTTTGAGTTCGTGGGTGAATAGGTGATCAGGTTTTGGTTCGAACCTCGGGTTTTGACCATGTGGGTCCGGGGTTGATTTTTGACTTTTTGGGAAAATCATTAGAAAACCTATCTTCATGCATTAGAAATGCTTCATTTAGTATTTATTGATATCGTTAAATAAATTATGGCTGGATACAAGCGAATTGATCGTGGAATCGAGGGGTAACACGGTAGTTGATGATTGATTGTGTTCGTGACACTGAGGTAAGTGTTTGGTCTAACATTAGCTTGAGGGAATAGGAGTCGTGGTCTTATTTGTTAGGTGTTAATTGTTGAGTATAACGTACAGTTGTGGTGATGAGTACCTATATGTTGGTATCAAGCATGCCCGTGAGTCTTATACTATGATTGTCATGATTCCGTTATGTATTATCCATGCTTAATATGATGATTGTTAATGTTGAACAAGGCTTGTGGAAGTATTCTTGGTAATTGAACATTGTAGAGCATTGGTTCAATTTGAGATTTTTGTTGAGAAGTGAGTGGAAATGAGAAGAAGTTTATGAAATTGTTTCACTTGCCGGGAATATTATTGTTTATGATCTTATTTCCCTTGACGAGATATTATTGCTAATGACATTGTTCCCTTGCCGGGATTCTATTGTGATGTTATTGATTCCCTTGCCCGAATTGCTTGTAACTGTTACTTTGGTAAGGATGAGTGGAAAGCACGAAAGGTGATGTCGTGCGTGATATTTGTGAGTGAATGCTAATGCACGAAAGGTGATGTCGTGCCGATATTGTGATTACTAATACACGAAGGGTGCTGCAATACCGCAAGATGTACAATGTCGTGCCATGATATGAGTGATAATGCACGAAGGATATTTCCGTGCCATGATTATGTGAAGTAAAAGAACAAAGGGTGATGTCGTGCCAAATATATTGATTCTTATGGTGAAAACGTAGTAAGAACACGAAGGGTGATGCCGTGCACTTGTTATTGTTCTCCTTATTATTGTTTATAGTTGAATTTTTGTGTTCCATATGCATCTTTACCAAATTTTTGTTTGTACATGATATTCCTTGCAATATGTTTTCCCCTTCTCATCTTTAATTGCTAGTTTCTGTTGTTATTATTTGTTGTATATGATATAACTGCCTCAGGTTTATCTGGTAGTCTTGTCCTAGCCTCGTCACTACATCTCCGAGGCTAAGCTCGACACTTACCAGCACAAGGGGCCGGTTGTGCTGATACTACACTCTACACTGTGTATAGATCCTGATGTTGGAGCTTTTGGACCATAGTGAGGTTACTGCCCTTTAGTCCAATGGAGTGGACCCGAGGTAGTTTTGCAGATGTCTGCAAGCCTTGACGTCCCCTTCTATATTTTCATTCTATTTTTATGTAGTTCCGAGAAAGATTTGTATTTTTCATTCAGACCGCTATTTGTATTATTCATAGATAGTCCGTAACATTGTGACACCAAATTCTGGATAGAGTTGTATTTTAGATTTTCGTGTTAGTATTTGGTTAAACTATTGGATTTTGTCTTTCACATTTCTTTTATTATTATTTTTATTCCACTTTTGATCACCAGTTAAACTGAATTGTTATAGAGGTTAAGGACAAACAGTAATAATTCTGTAATAATCGGCTTGCCTAGCTATCATGAGTAGGCGGCATCACGATTCCCGTGGGTGGGAAATCCGGGTCGTGAAAACACCTTTGAAATGTGGCGGGTGCGTTGCATAGGCCAAAACGATATTCGCTGAAAAGCATAGATTTCATATGGGTAGGTGAACAGCGTTTTCTCTCTATCTTTCGGGGCAATGAAAATCTGATTATACCCCGAGTATCCCTCCATGAAGAAAAAGTGAGACCTCCCTACTAATCTATCTAGCATTTTATCAATGAATGGCAGTGGGAAATGGTCCTTCCCGGTAGCCAAGTTCAAATTCCTGTATTCCATACATATTCTCCATCATGTGACTGTTCTTATAGAGACCAACTTGTTCTTCTCATTTTTCACTACCGTCATAACTCCCATTTTTCGGTACATACTGCACTGGGCTTACCCAGTTGCTGTCAGAGATGGAGGATATGATTCCTGCATCTAACCATTTAATCACTTGCTTTTTCACTACTTCTTTCATATTGTGGTTCAACCTTTTTTGATTTTCTATAGTATGTTTGTGTCCGTCTTTCAGCCGAATCTTATGCATATAGAAGGTCGGGCTGATCCCATTAATGTATGCAATGGTCCACCCAATTTTAATTTTGCACTCACTTATTACATGAAAAAGTTGTTCTGCCTGCAAATCCAACAAACTGGATGCGATAATAACATGTAGAGTTGAGTTAGATCCTACATACCTGAGATGAGATGGTTGCGGCTTCTGTTCCAACTTTGGTGGCTCTTCTATTGACGGTGTAGCTAGAAGAGTTTTTACTTCCTCCAAGTGCAAAGGCTCAAATCAAGCTCCCTTTTCCAAAAACCTTGGCCTTTAAGAGCTAGTACCCTCTCTGCCAAGTCTTCACCATTTGCTTCGTCTAAGTTCATGAGACAAGCTTCTAGGGGGTCTTTAAGGTTCAATGCTTCATCATACTCCTCCATTAGTACATACACCACATCTATTAGAGAGCAATTGGAAAATTCACTGGATCTGCGCATAGATTACTGCACGTTGAATGTTATCTCTTCATCGTTTAATCTCAAGTTGAGCTTTCCAGTTTCACAATCAATTAAAGCTCTCCCAGTGGCCAAGAATGATCTTCCTAAAATTATGGGAATATCCTCGTCAACCCGACAGTCAAGGATGACAAAATCTTCTGGGGACACAAACTTCCTAACCTGCACCAGTACATCATCTGAATCCCAAAAGGCCTCTTCACTGTTCGGTCAGCCAGTTGTATTAGCATAGACATGGGTCTAGTTCTTCCGATGGCTAGCCTTTTGTAGATAGCTAGGGGCATACGATTTATGCTAGCTCCTAGATCACATAGTGCCTCAGCAAAGTCAAAGTTTCCTATTGTGCAAGGGATTGTGAAACTCCCTGGATCAGACAGCTTCTGGGCTATAGGTCTCGTCAAAACAACACTGCAAGTTTGAGTTAGTGTAACGGTAGCTAATCTTGAAAGTCAAACTTGTGGGACATCAAGTCCTTCATCATCTTTGCATACCCAGGCATTTCCTTTAATGCGTCAATCAATGAAATTTTTACCTGAATTTGCTTCAACATCTCCAAAAATTTCTTGTACTGCTCATATTTTTTATACTTGGCCAATCTTTGTGGGAATGGTGTTGGAAGTCGCTTCTTCCCTGTGATTTGAGTTTTCTCTTATTCAGGCACTACTTCTAATATCAGTTTCGGTGCAACCTATTGTCTTTCTCAACCTTATCTTACTTGTTGGTGTTTTCTTGTGCATTCTCTACCATCACCTCAATTAAACCCGTTGAATTATCTATCTCAATGGGTAATGGCACCAGTTTCTCTGTCGGCCTACTTTCACGAGCAATTTTTTTGCTGCAGATCCAAGTCCCTACCATTTTGGAGACATACTACCATTAGCTGCTTCGACCCCTACTCTTTTGGATTGATTTGAGTGTCTGCAGGTAACGTCCCATGAAGACAATTACTAAGGGCCATGGAAATATGTCCTAACTGGATCTTAATATTCTTAATCACTGAATCATGTGAGTCTACTGTGTCAGCTAGTTTCTAGTGGACCAAATCACTTGTTGCATCATACCCTCGAGTTTAGCAAACCCATCTTCATGTCTCACAATCTGTTGTTGTTCAGGTTGTTGATAAGCCTGCTGCTTATTTTGTCTGTTGTACCTGTGTTGCCTATGGTAAGTCACCATTTTCCCCTGTGGTTGAATAGCCCCATAATTATTATTGTTATTGTACTGCTGGTGAGCTGGTTGTATTGTTGATTTTACTTACCCCAATTCTGTCCACCTGGTCTCGGTTCCCCGTAGTTGGCCACATAATTCATTTTCTCCTAATATTGTAGATTCTCACATTCAGCACTCCATGATCAGACATATGATTGATTAATGCATGATTTACATAGACCCCCATTGGTTGCATCAACTATGTGTACTTGCTGCTTCTGGCCTGATTCTTCAGCCTTTTGGTGAGGATGCTCATTTGTGTTATCAGTGTAGCCATATTTTCAGCTATGGAGTTAGTCGGGTCTAGAGCCACTGAGTGAACCACAAGAGTGATTGGAGCGTTCCTTGTTGGCCATCTTTAGTTTTGTGCCATCTTGTCTAGCAGAATCTTGCTCTTTCTCAATGTCTTGCTAAAAAATGTTCCACCCGCTGAAGCATCAACATTAGCTTTCAAAGTATCTACTAAACCCATGTAAAATCTGTGCCCCAACATCTGCTTTGCAATAACATGATGTGGACACGTAACCAGCAGATCCTTGAATCTCTCCCACATTTCGTGTAGTGTCTCAGTTGGTTTCAGCTTGAAGCCCAATATCTCATCAATTTGTTGAGAAATCTTATTGGGTGGATGAAATTTTCTCAAATATTGCTTGACTAATTCCTCCCAAGTAGTGATAGAGTTGATGGGGAGTGAATTAAGCCAAGTCTGAGCTGCTCCTGTCACTAAGAATGGAAACAACAACAAGCTATTGCTTCTGGTTTCATGTTGTGTTGCCTATGCGTGGCACAAATTAACTGGAAATTCTTGAGATGCTGCTGAGGATATTCAATGTATGAACCAGAGAATAGTCCCTTGTTCTGCAACAGATGTAGCATGTTATTTGTGATCTAGAATGAATCTGCTTGTATATGAGGGACTACAATAGCAGTTGTAAGTTGTCAGTTGTGGGCTCTTCCCAGTCATATAGTGCCGCTTCTGGCACAAGAGGTTCCACACCCTGATCGATTGGGTCATTCACATTGTTTATGTTGTTTAGATTATCGTCTTCCATGTCTGGTTCAGTGTTTTTAGTTGAGTCCTTTAGTTGTTTGCCTTTCCTGTTTGCATGATTCAATGCTTTGAAAGCTTTTTCAGGATCTAATAGCGCTTCGAGAAATTCTCCAGTTCTTGAGAATTTTCTAGGCATGCACCCGTAACAACCACGACTACAAACATTATAATTATAGTGATTAGATTAAATAGAAGAAAAATTGACTACATTAAGATTTTTTGCATTTCTTTTTAACTACATTCAATAACACCGTTAATTCTCCGGTAACGACGCCAAAATTTGATCACGCCCAACTATGCCTTATAAAAAGTACAAAGTGATCGCTGCAAATATATTCTGGTTAACAAGTCCGGAGTCGAATCCCACAGGGAATTAACCTATCAATCACACTATTGGACTCACAAAAATTACAGTATTCAATCTTCAGAGATATTTGGGTAACAATTTGAGTGTTTATTAACTAAAAATTATGTAATAAAAATGCAGTAATTAAGAACTAGCTATAAACTGGTTATAAGAAAGAATGAGAATGGTCTAGGATTATGATTTTCCATCTTGTCGGAATCCTTTTCATTATGTTTGCTATAAATTTGCCTAAATCTTCTCTATCGATCATGAGCACTCTGACTGTCGTAATTCTCTCACAAGTAGTTACAATAATATACTAGACATATTCTCCCAAATTACGCTAGCTGGCCTTAGTTACAAATCACTTAGATCGCACCCATGGTTTCATTATCCCTAATCCCACCTTTAAACCATCAGTATTGATCTCTCATATACGTTAGGAGTAGTGTTGTTCAATAACTACCTAAATATACATTCTCTCCTGAGTAATACATACTAAATAGGCATATCAATTGATGGCCCTTCAATCAACAACAATCACAATATTGTTGATCAAACATAAAAATTATTAAGACAAATCTATATTGACATATCAAAAATTTATCCTCCAAGATGTTCCATAAAAAGCCTAGATTAAATGTTTAGCTATGCATAATCGTTTTCACAATCATAATAATAGAATTCATCATTAAGGATCAAAACAAGAGAAAGAGAGGCAAAACTGTATGACGAATCTTCCGCCTTGCCTCTTGCCTGTGCTTGTTACGTCCATGAGTTTAACAATATTGACATCGTTATATACATTTGATATGGTATTTTGAGTGAAATATTTTTATATAAAGATTGAAAATTATGATTTCATATAGCTATTAATTTTACTACTTTCGAATATGCTTTAAACTATCGATGTGCCTATATAAGTGATACGAATTAAAAAGTACTTCATTTCAGAAATAGTGTAGAGAAACCCATCTTTGTTTTACTTTGCTAGCTTGAGTGTTGAGTATCTTTACATATATGTTTTTCGATGGAGGTCTATGGTTATGGATTATTAAACTTTACTTGATACTCATTAGCTTTTGCACATTAACTACAAGACAGTACAATCAGACGTGAGGTTCGCACTTTAGGAAGCTGATTTCTTACAAATTCCTACAAATTCTTACAAAAACACTACAATGTGATTTCTTCAACAAATGAGTCTCAACGTAAAATTTTACGGTTCTAAAGAAGTACGGCGCAACCTTTTTTAAGAATATCATACGAATTTTTTCCTACTCCAGATATGTTAAGGTTGTTCCTTCTTTCTTTTTGGCATGATTTATACGACACGAATGAAATGAGCAAACACACAAATTTCATGAATGAATCTATTCTTAGAAGTATTAGAGCTATCTATGTTCTTAAATTCCCATTATTATTCTCTCATCTGTTCTTGGTTCTCAGAAAATACGTAAGTTGTTGAAGTTTGTTTCATGATATTAATTAGAGGTATAATAGTCTTATGACATACCGAGAGATTTTATTGACGTATTTAATATATATTTCATGCATTTATGCATGCACATTGGCCCATGATCAGATGACATTATATAAGCGTATATATACACACACACCACCACATGTTCAGTTGGTACACGCTGATGATTTGCCCACGGCGGCCGGGTGTCCGAGATGATATGATGGGATGCCTTTAGAGGCGTGATGATGTTATGGCTTATATATATATGTATATGTATGTATATATATATGTATATGTATGTATATGTATGTATATATATGTACATATATGTATATATATGTATATATGGGAAAGATTATGGCATTATATACGCGCCATCACCTGATCAGCTGGAATACGATGATGATTTTACTCACAGTGGCTGAGATGAGATAACGGGATGCCCTCAGAGGCTTGAGGATTTTATGAACACATGTACCTATGCACGACATGAAATTTATGTACATATGCATGACACTATAAGTATTATATGATATACAAAGTTATCTAGACTTACAGGTTGAGTCATGTACTCCATGTTTCTTTCATGTCCTTTATATATCGATTTACATGCCTTGCATACTCGGTATATTATTCGTACTCATGTCATTTTGTTGTGGAAGCTGCATTCATGCTTGTGTGTATAAGTAATCAATTTGATGAACCCTCGTTGTATACAAGTTTGCATTCAGCAAAGGATCGATAAAACTCCACCTCATTCGGAGTGTAGTCAAATCTATGAGCCATTGCGTCAGAATTTTACTTCAGACTTATGGGTAGGCCGGTACCCTGTCCCATTTGATGTCAAATAATCTTAGAAGTTTTATAGACAGAGATTCAGATTATACAGTATGACAGAGGCCTTGACGGCTCATATACATTTATGTTTTTCAACGAAAAATAGTTCAGTGGTACATTGTTTTCCACTTAAAATTTTATTTTATGAGTTGTGGTCATGTTGGCACATGATAATTATAAAAATGAATGAATGAGTTACAGAATGGTTCGCTCGAGTTACTACGGCATCGGGTGCCAGCCACGCCTCCCCAAGTTTGGGGCGTGACAAAGTGGTATCAGAGCAATTCGTGTCTTAGCGAGTCTACAAAGCGTACCTGGTAGAGTTTCATTTATGGGTGTGTTGTGCACCACATTTATAATTGAGAGGCTACAGAGCATTTAGGAAATGTCACCCTTCTTTTGTTTCAAGATCGTGTCACAAAGCTGAGTTGTAAGAAGTCAGTATAAAGTTTTCACCGAGTTTTGTATGCACTGGAGGTGCTATCATAATAGAGCTTTAAGGCGTAGATGTAACTTCTACTTATGTGGAAGGGAGGTTATGAAGAAACATACGATAAGTTGTGAGATTGAAAAATAAGTAAGGTAAAGTTGACGAAGATACAAGATACTCAAGTAAAAAAAGTTGTGAATAGTCGAGAATTCAGAAATAGTTTGGATTTTAGTTTAATTTATAGAAGAGACCTAGTAAAAACTTTGTAAATATCTAAGAGTTAACATTCGAGGAATAATGTTCTAAAAGGGGGAAGAATGTTACATCCCATGAGTTTAACAATATTGACACCGTTGTATACGTTTGATATGGTATTTTGAGTGAAACATTTATATAAAAAGTTTGAAAAGTATGATTTTATATAGTTATTAATTTTACTACTTCCGAATATGCTTTAAATTATACGCATAATATGAAAAAGTTTATGAGATTTTTTATTGTTAAGATATCAATTATTTTTTCAAAAGAAAGAAGGTTATGTTTTTACCATTTTAAAATTAAGCATACGAGAATTTTTACTCTTTATATGAGGTTAGAAAAATTATAAATCGTGAAAATATATGTATTTTTACATGAATATTTTAATAAAATAATAGTTTATGTATTTATTTATATGGTACCATATAATTACGATAGTAAGATGTATAAAGTATTATAACTAAGTAGATTTTTAGTAAGTTAGAGAGAATTCTTAAGTATGCGAGTAATTGATAGTTATCCAAAACATATTTGGATAAGAACTTCAACGTGGCTGTAACATGTGATCCACTAAGTGACTATTGAATCACTTTGATTAGGTGGCAAAATTAAGGTGTCAATTACCAAGACACTTCATTTCTTGCACAATTGGATACTAAATATAGCAGAAGAGTACTAAACCAAGTATCAGATGGTTAACAACCAAATCCCTCATCACCTATTGTTACTGCTTTCCAGTAATAAAAGAAAGAAGCTTGATTTCAAGGAAAGCAGTAAGACATATGTATGGCACTCAATGCAGCAAGAATTCAGGTTTTAGCTTATTATGTATATACTTAAAAATGAATGATATTACATCTTGACAATACCTTTGTCATATCCCGAGTTTGAGTTATTTTTTAATGGTTTTTTTGAATGATCTATTGTTCAGATAGTTCCAGCATTTATGAGTTCAAGTGATTATGGCTCTTGCTCAATCCGTACAGTCGTAAATTAAATTAGTTTATCATAACATATTGTTCTTGAAATATATTAATGATGCGAGTTAAAAAGTACTTCCTTTTAGAAATAGTATTGAGAAACCCATCTTTGTTTTACTTTTCTAGCTTAAGTGTTGAATATCTTTACATATATGTTTTTCGATGGAGGTCTATGGTTATGGATTATTAAACTTTACTTGATACTTGTGGCGACTCGGCCGGTCGTTCTTGGAATGTATGCCCCGTTTTTCTATTAACTTCTTCCCCTAAATTCATTTCTGCTATTTTGGTTTGACGGGATGTTCGGTAGTAGAATTCGAAGAGTTTTGGGACACTTAGTCCGTAAATGAGAGCTTAAGTGTTGGAAAATGGTCCGTAATTAGAACAGTGTGAAGACAATCTCGAAATGGAAATCCGATGATTCCGTTAGCTCCGTTAGGCGATTTCAAGATTGGAGCGTGTTCAAAATGTATTTTGGATGTCTGTAGCTCATTTAGGCTAGAAATGCCGAAAGTTAAAATTTTGAAGTTTCCGGTCCGATAGTAAAATTTTGATCCGAGGGTCGGAATGGGATTCCAGAAGTTGATG
Source organism: Nicotiana benthamiana (assembly GCA_034376525.1). Taxonomy (NCBI): domain Eukaryota; kingdom Viridiplantae; phylum Streptophyta; class Magnoliopsida; order Solanales; family Solanaceae; genus Nicotiana; species Nicotiana benthamiana. The sequence continues at coordinate 121,997,589 of CM067336.1, forward strand.
TAGCACTGTCATGTCATTTGGGACGTGCGTATGAAGTTTCAGGTCAATCGGATGAGTGTTGATTAGGTTTTGAATCGAAAGCGTGTTTTGGATGAATTTGAACTTCTTAGGCTTGAATCTTTGATTTGATCGAGGTTTCGGTGTTGTTTTAGGTGTCTTAAGAATCTGTGCAAGTTTGAATGAGATATTAGGTGGTATTGGTACTTTTGGTTGAGGCCCCGGGGGGCCTCGGGATGGTTTCGGATGGTCGACGGATGAAATTTCTAAAGTGTGGAGCTACAGTTCTTCAGCCTTCTGGTATTTTCGCTTCTGCGGTTTGGGAACCGCAGAAGTGAGTTTGGCCTCTTCCTCAGAAACCGTAGAAGCGGTCCAACCTCCGCAAAGGCGGAACCGCAGAAGTGGTTCGTGTGTAGGCTGGGGTTTAATGAGGAGTCGTAGGAGCAGTCTCATTTCCGCATAAGCGGCACCCCAAAAGCAGTTATTTGTCCGCAGGAGCGGACTCGGGTCCTTTAAGTGAAACCGCATAAGCGGTTAGTTCTTCTGCAAAAGCGGGTCCGCAAAAGAAAAAATCCTTGTTCAGAAATAGTAAAATCGAGGGTTAAGTTTCAAAAGCTGAAAAATCAATTGAGAGCTCGGGAGAAGGCGATTATGGGTGAGTTTTGAAGAGAAGATTATTGGGTAACATCTCTATGATCCTTTTAGGTTATATCCCATCATTTTGTGGTTAAATTCATCATCTAAATTCAAATTTAGGATAAAAATTTGGATAATTTGGGTAAAACTTCTTTGGCTAAACTATTGAGTTTTGAAGGGGCATTTAACCTCCGATTTGGGAAATTTTTATATGGTTAGGCTCGTGAGAGTATGAGGTTTCTGAAAATGTAAAAATTACCCGATTTCGAGACATTGGCCTCAGGGACATTTTGATCATTTTACCTATTTTCGTACCTTAACTTTAATTTTAATAGTGGAATTAGTTACTTGTTATTTACAATATGCAATTGGTTTGAATAGATTTGGGCCACTCATAGTCGGACACTCGTGGCAAGGGCATTGTCTCTTAGCAGTTTTGTACCGGTTCGAGGTAAGTGGCTTGTCTAACTTTGTGTGGCGGACCTCTCCCGTAGGATATTCTTACTGTTGTTTAAATGCCTTGTGTGCGAGATGACGAGCGTGTACTTGTGCCAGTTGTTGAAAATTCACCTTACTTGTCTTATTTAGATTGCATTTTTTTCCGTATTTAACTGATAAAAAATGTAATTTCACTGTTTTAGCTTAGGGAAAGCATGTTAGTAACTTATTTGCTCTATATGGACTAAATTGCAATACCTGCCCTTTTATGAGTATGCTAGACTTTAGATTTTTACCTGTTGCTTGTAATTAGCTTCTTTCTGTTAAATATTGAATTGCTGTGATGTGATTACGATTGGGACTACAGATTCAATTCCTGGGAGATCCTCTATTATTGGTATGATGGACTGCGGGTTCAATTCATGGGGGATCCCCAGTTATTGGTATGATGGACTACGGGTTCAATTCCCGGGAGATCCTGTGTTATTGGTATGACGGATTGCGGGTTGAATTCCCGGGAGATCCTCTGTTATTGGTATGATGGACTACGAGTTCAATTCCCGGGAGATCCTATGTTATTGGCAGATGGACTACGGGTTTATTTCTCGGAAGATCCTCTGATACTGTTGATGGACTATGGGTTCGATTCCCGGGAGATCCTTAGACAGTGGTAAAAATGGACTGCGATTTAAATTTCTGGAGCTCCATATGGCATCTTGATATTGAGTGATACTTGGTTGGGTTATTTTCTTTACGTAATTTAATTGTCGTTGACTTGCAGCTTCCTTCTTGTACATTGTTGTTTTTCTGCTTATTTTCTTGCCTTACATTAATCATTATTGTTGTTATGTTTATTGTCAGTAGGGCCCTTACCTTGCTCGTCACTACTCAACCAAGGATAGGCTTGGCATTTACTGAGTACCGCTGTGGTGTACTCATGCCTTTTCTGCACATGTTTTTCATGTGGAGATCCAGGTACTTCTAGTCGAGCGCATTATCAGTGATTTCGGAGGTATACTTGGAGTCTTGAGATATGCATCTGTCGCGTCCACAGATCCGAAGAGTCTCCTTCTAATGTACCTTTTAGTTAACAGTTCCATTTCATGTATTCAATTATTTTAGACATTTTCGGATATTAGAGTCGTATGTTATGTTTTTACTCTTAGCCTGTGTTGCCCGTGGGTTCCCGGGTCTTGGAAGTCATTACAGTATTTTGAGTTGAAGTGTATGTGCCAGGCTTCACTCTATACATTTTCTTATATTATTCAGTATTTGTTTATTATTTTCCTTAAATTTTCGCAATGTGTTAGGCTTACCCAATCGCGGAGACTGGGCCGTCATGACAGGTTCATGATTGGTGAACTAGGGTCGTGACAATACTCATTAGATTTTGCACATTAACTACAAGACACTACAATCAGACGTGAAGTTTGCACATTAGGAAGGTGATTTCTTACAAATTCCTATAAATTATTACAAAAACACTACAATGTGGTTTCTTTGCACATTAGCAACGTAACTTTGCGGTTCTACAATAATATGGTGCAACCTTTTCCAAGAATATAATACATATTTTTCTTATTTTATCTTTGTTAAGGCTATCCCTTCTTTCTTTTGTCATAATTTATACTACACAAATGAAACGAGCAAACACACAAATTCCATGATTGAATCTATTGTAGAAGTATTAGGATGTGTATATTTTTGAATTCTATATGTCTTGTTATTCTATCATCTGTTCATGGTTCTTAAAAAATACATAAGTTTATACAATTTGTTTCATGATATTAATTAGAGGTATAATGGTCTTATGACGTACCGAGAGGTTTTATTAATGTATTTCATATACATTTCATGCATTTATACATGCACATCGACCCATGACCAGATGGAGTTTATATATATATATATATATATATATATATATATATATATATATATATATATATATATATATATATATATATATATATATATATATATATATATATATATATATATATATATATATATATATATATATATATATAAGGTTATGGTGTTATATATGCACCACCACCTCATCAGCTGATATACGTTGATGATTTGTCACACTGACCGAGCTGATATGATGGGATGCCCTCAGAGGCGTGATGAAGTGATTTCAGACTAATTCGGTGTAGTTGTCAGCACATTCGAGGACGAAAGTATGTTTAAGTGGGAGAGAAAGTAATGACTCGACCGGTCTTTTGGAGCTCTAGCGCATCGTTCAGCAGTGTAAGGCTCTGTGCAGCCTTATTTAAGGTATTATGACTTGTACGCGTGGTAGGAATTTGATTTCGGAAAGTTCAGAGCTGATTTGGAAAGAGAATTCTCATTTCAGAAGCTTAAAGTTGGAAGAATTGACTAGGATTGAATTTTTGAGTAAATAACCTCGGAATCGGGATCGGAAGGTTCCAGCAGATTCATATGATGATTTCAGACTTGGGCGTATGTTCGAGTTGGGTTTTCGATAATCAGGGAGCATTTTGGCGCCTATTGTGGAAGTTGGTACTTTGGAAAATATTTCATAAGTTTGGCTTGAAGTGCATTTCGGTATTATTGATGTCCGTTTGAAATTTTGAGGCTAGGAGTAGCTCTGTATGGTGATTCTGGAGTTATGAGCGTGACCGCAAGTGAATTCGAAGATCCGTAGGTCATTTTGAAACCATTTGGCTAAAGATAGATATTTGAAGGTTTTGAGAAGTTGGACCGGAAGTGGAATTTTTGATATCGGGGTCGGAATACGATTCCAAAAGATTGAGTAGGTCCGTAATGTCAAATATGACTTGTGTGCAAAATTTGAGGTCAATCAGACGTGATTTGATAGGTTTATACATCGAAAGTAGAAGTTTGAAATTCTAAAGTTCATAAAGCTTGGATTGGAGGTTGAATCATGATTTTTGCTTTGTTCGATGTGATTTAAGGCTCGAGCAAGTTCGTAATATGTTATGAGATTGGTTAGTATGATTGGTTGGGGTCCCGGAGGCCTCAGGTGGATTCCGGATGCTTCACAAATCAAAATTGGGTTAAAAGTTGCTGTTGTTTAGTTGGTATCTGGTTTTCTTCTTTGCGAACGCGAAATGAGTCCCACGTTCGCGAAGAGGAGGATGGGAAGCTGCTGGTTCTGGACTTCGCGAATGCAAAAGTACGGGCTGAGCTGCTACGAGAATGCGAGGAGGGGATCGCGAACGCGTAGAGGGAAAAAGCTAGGCCTGGGGTCTTTGGCCTTTGCGAATGAGAGGACGTATACGCGAACGCGAAGGGCTGGGTGATTGGCCTTCATGAACACGAGTGGGAGGTCACGAATGCGAAGAAGGGCGGACCTGGGCTGGGCAGAATGTTTAAAAATCGAGATTTGGGTTCATTTCACCCATTTTTTCTTGGCTTGGGCGATTTTTGGAGCTTTTGTAGAGGGGCTTCCGTCATTCTTCATAAGGTAAGTAATTTATGCTAGTTTTGAGTTAAACACAAGGTTTATATATGGATATACACATGTAAATTGTAGAAAACTTGGGGTTTGGGGAAAAACCTAGAAAAATTACTATTTTGGATTTTGACCACGATTTTGGGCATGAATAGAGAAAATTATATATTTGAGTTCGTGAAGCTATGGGTAAACTTATTCTTCGGAAATTTGGGAAATCCGGGCACGTGGGCCCGAGGCCATATTTGGCAACTTTTCGATCGGGGTTAGGAATTGTTATAAATCGGATTAATATGAGGCATAGATTGCCGGTTATGAATCTTCAGAGCAAGGCGGGTCTTATTCTAACCTTGTAAGAAGGAATTGTCCCCATATGTGAATTAATTAGTTATGTGCTCCTATTTGTGGGGGTTACATACGCATGAGGTGACAAGAGTGCGTACGTAGGTTCTATTATGTTTAAGTCCGGGTAGTTTAGGACCCAAAAACATGCTATACTTGGAATATTTATAATATTATTGATAGCCCGAATTGCTTAAACCACATCGAATTAATAAATACATTCACAAAAAAGATTTGACTTCTTTTCTTAAATTTTTAAAAGAGAAAGTGGCTTTTGTACCGATCCGAGCGATTGTTTTACTGCTTAGAACCATGTTTTCTTAAATAAAATTTCCGTACTTACTTTAGCTGGATTATGGCTTACGGGGATGGTTGGTTCGGAAGTTAGAAGAGTTTTGGGTAAGAATATATCCATTTGCTTCTTTAATATTCTCTTAAAAGGTCAAGTTTGACTTCGGTCATATTTCTTGGGAAACAGACTCGGATTTGTAATTTGACGGTCCCGGAGGGTCCGTGAGAAAATATAGGACCTAGGTGTATGCCCAAAATCGAATTCCGAGGCCCCTATCCCGAGTAATGAATTTTTATGTGAAATTGTTAAATTGAAGTTTTAAAGAATTAAATAAACTAACTATTCATTTATTTCTTAGGTATCGGGTCGGATTTTGGATTCGAAACTATCATGACCCAATTCCTGAACCCGGTCTTGATGGCGCCTTCCGTGAAGATAAGGCCAGCTAACAGATTAAAAATACTTCTTTCAACAATTACTTAGCATGAATGAGACAAAACAATAGATAACATTATAATAAACGCGGAAGAAAATGATATAACAGGGAACCATCATAGCTCAGCCCGAAATCGGGGCGCCACAAGTCACGAGCATCTAAAGAATCCTAATACTATTACAAGACCAATAATATACAGATTGAATTGAAAATCAATGGAAGAAATACGGTGCCGCGAACGCTGACGGTTCACCTAACACATCTACGATCGCAAGATCTCCAATCGGCTCAAATTCCGCTACCGGGTGAACAATTCCCTGCATCTGCACACGAGGTGCTGGGAGTAAAGTTAGTACTCCAACTCAATGAGTAATAAAAGTAAATAACAACCGAGCCGTAATAAATCACGTAAAACATATCGTCATGTTGTGTAGAAGCAGAGAAAAACCCCTCAATTGAGAAAAATCAGTGAAAACTCTGAAACTTTTAGAAATATCTTGGCTCAGCTTTAAACCTCTTTTGAGAATGATATCTTCAACAGTTGCGAAAATAATTTGAAATAATTAGAGACACTATGCACAGAACCCTGCCCCTCGGACAATATTCTTATTCCTAGTCAGTCATTGCTACCTGATCAAACGCATAATACAGTGTCGTTGTTATCACTGTCTAAAATTTATCATCTTCAAGAGTGATAAAATAGCACAGAACAACATATGAGTATCTCAAGAAATGGCACAAACAACGAATAAAGAACAAATGCATGAATGCAATGCATATGAGCGTACATTCCGGTACCCGCTGCGGCGTGCAGCTCGAGCCATCCATATTTATTTATCATCGATGACGCTCACTGGGGGTGTGTACAGACTCTAGAGGGGCTCGTACAACCCAAGCGCAATATTAATCCATCTTGTGGCATCATTAAATTCCGGGTCAGTCATTGTTACCTGATCAGTCAGTCATTGTTACCTTACCAATTTACATCATATAGTGTCATTGTTACCAATGTTCAAGTCACATCATACAGTGTCATTGTTACCAGTGTTTTAAAATCAGTGCTGGGGCGCGTATCCCAATCCATGCTCAGTCCAGAAATTATAATAAGTCCCTAGGGCATTTATAAAATAGTAGTTCTCAGCTCGAATTATCATTTAAAATATCATTAGAGTTTTCAAAACTTAGGAGTATGGCTGAGTTTGTAAAACAATATTTAAAACCTTGGACTGAAACCAAATGATATGTAAAATATGCTAAAAAAGTAACATTTATCCCCGAAGGGTTCTACAGGTCGGTACAAGCCCCAAACATGGCAACAAGCCCAATTAGCGTCAATAAAGTATGTGTCTCAATCACTGCAGTAGAAATAACACACGGGGCGAACCAAGTCTCGATCACCAATAGCAAAAGACCCCGCACTCGTCATAGAATGCGTGTCACACCTCAATATAGCGTTGCGATGTGAAATCAGGGGTTTCAAACCCTCAGGATATCATTTAGAAGCATTACTCACCTCGAATAGGTGAAATCTCTAACCCACGACGTCTTTACTCCTCGGCCTCCACGCGCGTCGAATCTGTCCAAAATTAGAGTGAATATATCACAATATGCTAAGGGAACAAATTCCAAGAGATAACAATCAAGAACGTGCACAAATCCTGAAATTACCCATACCCGAGCCCCGAGCCCACTTCTCAAAACTCAAAAACTTTTACATATTTAGATTCCGAATCTCATCCGGAGTTTATAGATACCAAGAACTCTCAAATCCAAGCTCAAATGACCCATCAAATCTCCAAATTAAATTTCAAAATATTAAGCCCTAGCTCTTCCATTTTAGCTAAATTTCCATGCATTTCTAGGCAAATTTCACAATATAATCGAGTTTTAAGTTCAAAGATCTTACCTCCAACCATGCCTCTTCGGATCCCTCTTCAATTCCCGTCCAACATCTCTCAAAATGCTCAACAATGGAGGAAAATAACCCCCAAGTCGCGGATGAAAAATCCATTTTTCCTGCCCAAATTTCCTCTATGCGATCGCATGCCCAGGCCTGCAATCGAAATGCACAAAGTTTCCAAGACCCAAATTCCTCTTATGCGATCACATTACTACCCTTGCGATCGTAGAGCACAGACACTAAAACCTATACGATCGCACTCCAAGCCCCGCATTCGCATAGAACAAATAACCATCAGGGACCCTAGGTCTATTTAGTACTTGCGTTCGCAACACAACGAACACAATCGAAGAGAGCAACTTCCTCAACCTATGTGATAGCATGCCCTACTCTGCGATCGCATAGAGCAACCAAACAGCCCCTATCATTCCTTCTACGTGATCGCAAAGCCTCTCCTGAGATCGCATAGAGCAAGACCCTGCAACACTGACCTGCAATTTTTCTGCAACATCCTAAGTCAAAAAATCTTCCGTTTAGCCATCCGAAATCTCCCAGAGGCCCCCGGGCCCTCAACCAAAAGCATCAACACATACTAAAATATCATACAAACTCGTTCCAATCATAAAAACACATCCAACAACAGGAAAATCACCAAATCCAAACGGATTCAAGCCTAAGTTCAACCAAAACTTCCGAAACTCCCATTCGATCAAAAACCCGACCTAAACACCTCCGAATCAACTAAAATTTTGCACACATATCCAGAATCTCCTAACGAAGCTACTGCAACTCTTAGAGTTCCATTCCGACCCTCAAATCAAAATCTCACCTACCAACCGAAAATTGCCAAAATCCCAGCTTCGCCAATTCAAGCAAAATTTCACACTAGACCTCCAAACCAAATTTTGATCGCCCTCCGAAGTCATAAATCACCTTATGGAGCTACCCAAATCATAAAAAACTCCGATCCGAGATCGTGTACACATAAGTCCACTCTTGGTCAAATCTTTCAAATTTAAAGTTTCCAACAACAACTATTCTTTCAAATTCAGCCCGATTTTCCTGAAATTTGAAACCAACAATCCATATCAGTCATAATGCATACCATGGGGCAAGCCATGCCCGTGAACTGGCGATAAAATGCAAAAGCTCAGAATGACCGGTCCGATCATTACATCCTCCCCCACTTAAACACACGTTCGTCCTCCAACGTTCCCAGAGCTGTTCTAGAAGCAAATCAATAGCTGAATAGCTTTACCATGCATATACCCGGGGCTGAATAGCTTTACCATGCATATACCCGGGGTGATTCTACGTCACCCTATCTTGTATAGGTCCGATATAATAATATAATCAAAATTTCACAATCCATCGTAGTCCATAAACCATACAACCACATTTTTACTACCAGAATCATCCACAAGACCAAAATATCGCATCTATTCTCTGAATAAACCCGGAACTATCTATAATAATCCATGCCTGAAACCTCAGGTGCAATTATATAATTGTACCTTATAGCTCAAACACATGCATTGATAACTTCCATTCACAACAACTGTCCACAACAACCATGTACCGGTAGAAACCTCTCATTAGCTAAAGGCTCATTCCAACACTTTCATATTCTGTCAATGATAATGAAACACGCAGTAAACCATAAGCATTTCTCCGATCAGCCATTCATGAAGGTATTTTTTCCCTTTTGAGTAATGCCACAACAGATTCTGAGCCGAACCTCGATATCATCCTTTTAACAAGCTGAAATCAAATTCGTTCGTATCCATTAATGATCCCAACGATCTCCTCTAACCAAACACACCACCCTGGTGACATGACACATCAATGTGGCCTAAGCCTCAACTTCCGTAACTACGCGCACCCATAAGCAACGGTCTGAATATACACAGATCATGAAAATGACTCAATTGAAAGAGCTGTACCTCAAGCTCGCTAGTACCATCATAACACAAGGCTGAGAATCCATCTCCCATCATAGAATAGAGCACACAGATCCAACTTGCAGGGTCATATCACCACATAGCCTCGCTACACTGCACGATCCTATCCAACCACTGCTCCGCATGAGACACCTCGAGTTGCTATACTCAAAATTGAAAACCACGCACGATTGATATCTGGAGCCCAAACAAAATCATTATACCGATGGTGAAGTAAGTAATATAGACCATACGATTCTGAAAGGAGACAACCGATATGCCATTCGCCGAGCAACACCCAATACAAACTTTCCTTAGAAACTAGGAAGCAAGGCATACAATATAGTATTTGGAAAACTATTCTCAACATCACATTGTTGCAGAATGCAACCCGATCCAGATAACATACCCATGGCGGTGTTCCACCCAATCCACACATATATCTCATATAATGAGATACACATCGAGCCAAATTTTCTCATTACAACAAAATATCGAGTGTCGGTCGTAAACATACTGAGTGCATAATAATATCTACACATAGCATTGTAAGCTACAAAACTCAAGTACAACTAAGGTTTCCCCCTCAACTTCCACTATGAATCCCAATAGCACCGCACCATATGTGTCCATATCCGCAAATCATAACATCTCGCAACACAGAAAATAACTCATAGATCTCTCCAGATCGCCGATAAGCTCCAGAATAGTCGAATCAACCTAACACTAAGACAACAAGTCTGAATTTCAAAATCACATCCAAAATCTAACATACCAGCAAATAAAGATCCACTCGAGCCTCCAAATCACGGTTTCTACCTAAAGGTGCCGCATACACACGATCCATAACTACGACATAGCCTGCACATGATAATTCCTAGTCTCTACCTCCATATAGCACACAAATCATTATACATGATCCCAATTTCACCGTCCAAACACATGCCATAGCTTAATATCAAATAATTCCACGATACATGCTCCAAAATCTCCCTGCGCCACCAAGCAAACCCAAATATCAACAGTCGATCTAACATGAAAGTGCCATCACTTAATCTCATTGCCCTTTTATGAAACATATACCCACGTCAAATCATTTTCAAATAGCAGTACCATGTTTCTTAATTATCTGAGGCTACCCGCTGCCTAAGTGCTTTATGAATTTCCTTTTTCATTTGAACTGAAACTTATCTAATCAAGAACTTCCATTGATCCCATCTAGAAGAAAATCATTATCTCATTCCTCTCACATTTGTAGAAAATGCACATCTCTAACCATGGTAGCAATCAACAAGAACCCTCCCAACTCCCTTTGCACAAGCTAAAATTCCATGACAAATGTGATCATTGCTGCAAAAATACCCGTGCTAACTCATTACCTCGGACACACACCAAGAGTTATTCATACCCTTACCATGTCGATCCGGTCCGCTATCAAGCTACTTTGTCTATAAAAGTTTTCTTCTGATCCATCTTTAACTCGATATTCCCCTTTGCTGTAGTACCACAATCCTTCAACCCATGCTTACCACACGAGACCCAACCAACCCATAAGCCGCTAATTACCCACTCAAATATTCCCAGAAACTCTACATCCCAGACTACCTTACTTGAAGAACTTCCTGCGAATCTAACTCTGTTCCCTTTATTTTCCTGATACTAATACATAGAACCTCATGATTAACATAGAAATACCACCAGTCTTGACTCATTCTAATGAAAATCATTTTCTAACCACATACGCAACTTTAGGACACTCAACTAATACTCTTTCAAACACATTAGAACCACTCTCGCAAGTCATGCACTCTTATTTGAACTGCAATTTTCCTGATCAAACAAATAAAACAACTCGTGACTCATAGCACTTTGATGCCACAGAATGTATCCTCATCTTAGAACAACCAATCCATTTCCTGCTCTATGCAGCAGGCATCTATTACCAACAACACTCTAGGCATTTCGTGGTTTCCTCACCCTATAAAGCATAATATAACCTTTGCCAAAATTTTCTTTTACTCTAGCCATTAATAATTCACTCGCACGCTCCAAACCAAAACCAACATAGCACCTAACAGTGCAACCAACTATCACAGCAGGCTCCCCCACTTGGCTCGAAGCCATAAATTAAAATACCTTCAATAGATCATAACATTGTACACGATTAACCAGTCTTCCTGAGTCTGAACTCAAACCGCAAAAGGAAATTTACTTCACTCCCAACTAGGAGACTTGAAAATATTCTTCACACGCCCATAACTCGGGGCTACACATCCAATCACAGTGGAGATCAAACACTTAATGGTTCATTTATCATCTAGCATACCTTCCTCGACACTTCCAAGTCATATAGAAACATTACGCAGTACTCACATAATTATCACGTAGCTATCCAACTGCCATTCCCACTATTAGGGACAATACTGAACATATTAGTTCATGACAGTAGCTCACACAATCAGCACCTTGGTGCTCAAGACCATAGGCAATGATCCGACCTCAAGTCCTCCAGACTGGCCCAACATCAACTCATAAAAATCACATCACTCCCCTCGATCAGGGAATCACAAGCCATCAATGCACATCTGATGCCAAGTGCTCATGTGTGCATGCGAACGCGTGGAAGAAATTTCAAGAGTTACATTTAAACTAAATCAAGGACGCAAGATAAGAATTCAAGAATGCGAAGTTTTCCTAAAGGTTTTGCAGCCTCTCGAGGATAAATACAAACATGTCCGTACCGATCCGCGAGACTCTACTAAACCTGCTCATGACTCGTGAGACCTATGCAACCTGGCTCTGGTACCAACTTGTCACGACCCAATTCCCGAACCCGGTCATGATGGCGCCTTTCGTGAAAACAAGGCCAGCCAATAAATTAATAATACTTATTCAAGAATTACTTATCATGAATGAGTCAAAACAATAGATAACATTATCATAGATGCGGAAGAAAAATGATATAATAGGGAACCATCCTTGCTCAGCCCAGAATCGGGGTGTCACAAGTCACGGGCATCTAAAGAATCCTAACACTATTACAAGACCAATAATATACATATTAGAATTTAAAATCAACGGAAGAAATACGGTGCCGCGAATGCTAACGGTCACCTAGCACAGCTAGGATCGCAAGGTCTCTAATCGGCTCAAAACCCTCTACCGGGTGAAATTACCTACATCTCCACATAAGGTGTAGGGAGTAAAGTGAGTACTCCAACTCCGTGAGTAATAAAAGTAAATAACAACTCAGCGGTAAGAAATCACGTAAAACATATCGTCATGCTGTATAGAAGCAGAGAAAAATCGCTCACTTGAGAAAAATCAGTGAAAACTGTGAAACCTTTTGAAATATTTTGGCTCAGTTTCAAACCTCTTTTGAGAATGATCTTTTCAATAGTTGCAAAAATAATTTGAAACAATTAGTGACATTATGCACAGAACCCTACCCCTCAGGTAATATTCTAGTTACTAATCAGCCATTGTTACCTGAACAAATGCATTATATAGTGTCATTGTTACCACCATCTAATATTTATCCTCTTCAAGAGTGATCATATAGTACAGGAACAGCAGATGAGTACCTCAAGAAATGGCACAAATAATGAATAAAGAACAAATGCATATATGCAATGAAATGCATATGATGGTACATTTCAGTATCCACTACGATATGCAGCCCGAACCATCCATATTTATTTATCATCGACGACGCTCACTAGGAGTGTGTACGGACTCCGGAAGGGCTCCTACAGCCCAAGCGCAATATGAAGCCATCTCGTGGCATCATTAAATTCCTGGTCAGTCATTGTTACCTGACCATCCAGTCATTGTTACCTGACAAAGTTACATCATATAGTGTCATTGTTACCACTGTTTCAAGTCACATCATGCTGTGTCATTGTTATCACTATTTCAAAATCACTGCTACGGAGCGCAGCCTGATCCATGCTTAGCCCAGAAATCATCATAAGCCCCTTGGGAGTTTATAAAATAGTAGTTCTCAGCCCGAATTATCACTTAAAATATCATTTGAGTTTTCAAAACTTAGGAGTATGGAGCTTAAAACCTTGGACTGAAACCAAATGATATTCAAAATATGCTAAATAGTAACATCAATCCCCAAAAGGTTTTACAGGCCATTGAAGGACCCAAACATGGCAACAAGCCAAATTAGCATCAATATAGTATGTGTCTCAATCACCAATACAGTAGAAATAGCAATCGAGATAGACCAAGTCACGACCCCCAATAGCAAACGACCTTGCACTCATCATAGAATGCGTGTCATACTTTAATATAGCGTTACGATGTGAATTCCGGGGTTACAAACCCTCAAGATATCATTTACAATCATTACTCACCTCGAATCGACAAAATCTCTAACCTGCGACGCCTTTGCTTCTCAGATCGGCCTCCACGCACGTTGAATCTATCCAAAATCAGAGAGAATACATCACAATATGCTAAGGTAACAAAGCCCAAGTGAAAACAATCAAGAACAGGCACAAATCCCGAAATTGCCAAAACTTGAGCCCCCGGCCCACTTCCCAAAACTTAGAAATTTTTACATATTTAGATTTCTCATCTCATCCCTAGTTCATACATACCAAGAACCATCAAATCCGAGCTAAAATGACCCATCAAATCTCCAAATTAAATTTCAAAATCTCAAGCCCTAGCTCTTCCATTTTAGCTAAATTTCCAAGAATTTCTAGGCTAATTTCACGATATAATCGAGTTTTAAGTACAAAGATATTACCTCCAATCATGCCTCTTTGGATCCCTCTTCAATTCCCGTCCAAGAGCTCTCAAAATGCTCAACAATGGAGGAAAATAACCCCTTAGTAGTGGATGAAATGTTTTAAAAACACATTTCTCCTGCCCAAATTTCCTCCATAAGATCGCATCCCCACGCCTGCAATCACAATGCACAAAGTTTTCAAGCCCCAAATTCCTCTTATGCGATCACATTACTACCCTTGCGATCGCAGAGCATAGACACTCAAACCTATGCAATCGCACTCCAAGCCCCGCGTTCGCATAGAACAAATCACCATTAGGGACTCCAGGTCCATTTAACACTATGCATACGCAACACCACGAACGCGATCGCAGAGAGCAACTTCCTCGACCTATGCGGTCTCATGCCCTACTCAGCAATCGCATAGAGCAACCAAAAAACCCTTATAAATCCTTCTACGTGATCGCAAAGCCTCTCCTGCAATCTCATAGAGCAAAACCCTGCAACACTGACCTGCAATTGTTTTGCAACATCCTAAGTCCAAAATTATTCCGTCTAGCCATCCGAAATGTCCCCGATCCCCCAGGTACCTCAACCAAAATCATCAAAGCATCTAATAAAATCATACGAACTCGTTCCAATCATAAAAACATATCCAACAACACGAATATCACCACATCTCAACAGATTCAAGCCTAAGTTCAACCAAAACTTCTGAAACTCGCATTCGATCAAAAACCCCACCTAAACACCTTTGAATCAACTGGAATTTTGCACACACATCCCAAATCACCTAATGAAGCTAATGCAACTCTCGGAACTCCATTCCGAATATCGGATAAAAATCTAACCTATCAACCAAAAATTGCCAAAATACTAGCTTCGCCAATTCAAGCCAAATTCCACACCGGACCTCCAAAACCAAATTCCGATTGTGCTCCTAAGTCATAAATAACCCTACAAAGCTAGCCAAATAAGAAAAACTCCAATCTGAGCTTTTATACAGATAAGTCCACTCTTGGTCAAATCTTTTAAAAATATAAAGTTTGCAACTGCAATTATTCTTTCAAATTCATCTCAATTTTCCTAAAACTAGAAACCAATGATCCATATCAGTCATAATGCATACCACAGGGCAATTCATGCTCGAGAACTGGCGATAAAAATGCAAAAGTTCAACACGATCAGTCGAGTCATTACAGAAACTTGGTATAGGTCTGAAATATCAGTAAAAACTTATCCATAAAATTTGGCATCAGTCCAAGTAGTTTAAGGACCCGTTAGAAGAAAACTTAGAAATCGAAGTTCAATGGTTTGATTCATTTGGTTTTGGGGTTGGGTTCCTTGATTTAGCATTGTTTTGAGTGTTTTGAGGGTTCGAGTAGGTCCGCCTCGTGATTTTAAAGTTGTTCGTATGTTCGGGCGGGGCCCAGGAGCCCCGAGCATCAAATGATCGAGGCTCAAGTGAAGTTAGAAAGTTGAAAAAGGCTAAAGGCTGCTGCTTCTATCATAACCGCATCTACGGTTGTAGGAATATAGAAGCGGCCCAGGGCAGGCCCAGGGGAAACCACATCCACGGCTTGGGGACCGTATCTGTGGTTTTGCAGAAATGTATTTTAGACCACGGATGCGGTCTAGCCTCCGTTAGCCCAGAGCCGTAGCTGCGGTCCCTAAGCCGCAGAAGCGAAAATCGCTGGACAGTAAACTCTTTTAATTCGAGCTCAAGAGCATTTACTTCACATCCTTCTCTACACTTAGGCGATTTTGGGGCTTCCAAAGATAGGGTTTCCATATATCATCACAAGTTAAGTAATTTCCACTCCCCTTTACTTTATATGCATGAACATTAGGTACATTAAACACTAAAAACTAAGTAAAATTAAGGGTTAGAGCTAGACAGAAGGTTTTAATAAAACTAAGATTTAATCATGTAATTTAAAATGTAATGAACTAGAAATAATATATTATTGACCCTTAGGACATACAAAATAACTTCCTTCGAAAAATGTAAGAATCCGGGCACGTGGCTCTGGGGTTGGAATTTAGGAAACTTGTGTTAAATGGTTGTGGAATTTCTTAAATGGCTAAGATTTGATCTTGTAAGGCTATATTAATTAGTTCTTACTTTGTGTAATTAGTTTGGGATTGTTCGGCTTCAAATTAAGGACTTGGACTCGTTCTTAGAAATTGGAAGTCAACTTTGGAGCGAGGTGCGTCTCCTTTCTAACCTTGTAAGAAGAAAATTTCTCCATAGGTATAATAAATAATTAAATTGCTTTTATATGAGGGGTATGCGTATGTACTAGCTGACGAGAGTCTATGCGTAGCAACTATATGACAGTTCGGGTATTCAAGGACCCTAAAGTATGCTATATTTGGTGTATCTGAAATCTTGTTGGCTGTTGAATAGCTTATATCCTATCGACATGGTAAATGAATTTTCTAAAATGATTTTTCGTTTTTTCTTAAATTATTAAAAGAGAACTATCTTGTACTTGGAAGAACATGTATTTCTATGTGTACCTGCATCGCATGTATGATTCGCGAGCAGGGTGAATGTTTAATTACATTTTTTACCGCATCACACGTATGATTCGCGAGCGGGGTAATAGATGTATTTGTGATTAGAGCCATTCGACCCTCGATAATGCACATTTATTTTTATGTTGGATTGGGCCATACGTTCCTCTGTGTTTACATGCACATGAGTTATTTAACTTTCTACTAGTGGATTTGACTTCATAATTATTTAATTAAACACACACTCTTTATGGAAGGTTGAAGGAAGAACTTCTGTTCATACTTGTTATTCTTATGACATTAACTATTGTTGCTTATTATAAAATCTTCTTATTTTACTTGACCTTAGTAAGTATCGAGTCGACCTCCCGTCTCAACTTCTTCGATATTAGATGAGATACTTGCTAGTTACATGTTGTTTATGCACTCATGCTATGCTTTTATACTTAAATGTATAGGATCTGAAGCAGGTAGATCTGGATAGTATTCTGGTACGCATCAGTGAGCACATCTGAGACTTCTACAGTGAGCTGCTTATTTTTCACGCCGACTCGCAATCAAAGAAGTCTTCATTTATATTTCTGTTTTTTTTCTATCCTAATTCAGACAGTAGGATAGTGTATTATTAATTTGTGTATATTCTACTAGTCACCCGTAGCTTGTGACACCAGGTTCTGGCACACACATTAGTAGACATTTATTTTGGGCTTCTATAATCATTTTGATACTTTATTTATCACTTCTGGCCTTAACTTTAATTTGAAAATCTGTCATACTTAGTTTTGGTAAAATTAGAATGAGCCCTCAATTATATTTCCGCATTAGATGTCCTCACAATGGTGTCGGGCGCCCTCTTGACCTGTTATGGAAAATGGGTCGTGACAATATGGTATCAGAGCACTAGGTTCACGTAGATCTTACAATTTATGGGCAACCCTGATAGAGTCTTGTAGATCGGTATGGAGACATTTGTATTTATCTTCGAGAGGCCATAGGGTATTAGGAAAGACTACTGTTTATTCATTTCCATCGTGCATTGGTCAGTGTACTAAATTTTCCCTATTCTATTCTCTCACAGATAGTGAGGACTCGTACCGCCGATGTTTCGAACCTGGGAGGAGCGGCACCCCCCGTTGCTAGAGGCCGAGGTAGAGGCTGGGGGAGGGCACCAACCCGTGATAGGGGACGAGGGCATCCCAGAGCCATTGCAGTTGCACCACCAGCAGATCCTGTGAGGGATCCAATTATTAAAGAGTAGGGCGAGATGCCCGTAGCTGAGCCTACCCCCAATTTTGCTGACAACAGTGGGATTTCAGGAGGTCATGGGCCGCATGCTTTGATTTGTGGATACTATGACTCAGGCTAGTTTATTTCCAATAGATCTAACTACCTCACAGCAAGAGGGGGAGCACATACCCCTACTGCTCAGGCTCCAAGTCATACAACCACATTATATCAGACTCCGGGTACACGATCTGCAGATGGGGTTCATCCAGTTGTTGTAGTGGCACCCCAGCACATGGCAGCGGTTGATGTTGATCCATAGAAGTTACTAGACAGATGGACTAGACTTCACCCTCCAATGGGCGAGCTCCATGAGAATGCTGAAGACTTCATTGACACGTGCAGGGACAGACTGTACAACATGAGGATATTATAGTCACATGGAGTTGACTTCACTACTTTTTAGCTTGAGGGCAGGGTCCGTAGATGATGGAAGTCCTATGCACATGGCAGGCTTGTAGATTCTCCTCCCCTCACATGGGGTCAGTTCACTTAGGTATTCCTTGATCGGTACATTCCACCCTCTTAGAGGGAAGAGCTGCATCATCAGTTTAAGCATCTAGAGTAGGGTTAGATATCATTGACCGATTATGAGTCAAGGTTCTTTGAGTTGTCTTTCCATGCACTCATGATACTTCCCACTGACGCAGAGAGAGTATGGAGGTTTATTGTGGGGTTACACCCCACTATCCGATCTGGTATGGCCTGAGAGGTAGAGATGGAAATAGGGTAGCAGAAAGTGTTTCAGATTGCTCGTATGATTGAGGGTTACCATCAGAGGGGTGCAGATGTAGTAGGACAAGAGCTCCAGATTCACAGGAGAGTTTAGTGGTTCCCCAACTAGGGGTAGAGGTCAGTTCAGAAGGGGTCAGCCCAGCAGGTCCCCAGATCCATCACCACCACCCCTCCACGAGGTGCCCTAGCTAGACCTTATTTCAGTGCGATGCCGGAGATTTATTGCCACCCACCAGCCATTCAGGTCCTTCCAGCGGGTATTCTTGTTATCAGGGTTCTTCTAGTGCTCGCTTCAGTGCCATGCCAGAGAGTTCATTGCCCATCGGCCATCTAAGGGTGTTGTAGTGGGTATTCAGGTCAGCAGGCTCAAACTTCAGGGCATCAGGAAATGGTGCTGAGAGGATTTTACGAGTGTGAACATCCAGGTCATATGAAAAGGACTTGTCCTAGACTTCGGGGCAAGGCGGTGCAGCAGGGTCAAGCACCCATAATTCCAGCATCAGCTGCCCATCCGTGTAGAGGTGGAGGGTAGACTGGTAGAGGCCGTCATAGAGGTGGAGGCCAGATGAGTAGAGGTCAGCCCTCTATTTCCCAGTCAGGTGGAAGCTAGACAGCCGGCGCTCCAGCTAGGTTCTATGCCTTTCCAGCCAGGCCAGGTGCATTGGCCTCAGATGTCGTTATCACATGTATTATTTTAGTTAGCGATAGGGATGCATTGGTTTTATTTGATCCAGGCTCTACTAATCATATGTATCGTATCTGTTTGCTTGTTTCCTGGTTATTTCTCCTAAGCCTTTGGGTGTTCCTGTCCATGTGTCCACTCTTGTGGGTGATTTGGTTGTTGTGGATTAGATCTACCGGTCTTGTATGGTTACTTTCTATGGTTACGAGACCAGAGCGTATCTTTTATTGCTTGATATGATTGATTTTAAGGTTATCCTGGGCATGGATTGGCTATCTCCATATCACGCCATCCTTGATTGCCATGCCAAGACTATTTCACTAGCGATGCCAATATTGCCGAGATTGGAGTGGAAGGGTTCCATAGTTGATACGCCTAGCAGGGTTATGTATTTCCAGAAGGCTTAGCACATGGTTAAGAAAAGGTGTTTGTCTTATTTAGCTTATGTCCGACACACCACTACAGACTCTCCGACAATTGATCAGTGCCACTAGTCCGAGAGTTCGCCGATGTACTTCCTTCTGATCTTCCTAGCATGCCTCCGGAGCGTGATACTGATTTCTGTATTGATTTGGCTCTAGGAACTCAGCCTATTTATATCCTACCGTACCGTATGGATCCTAAGGAGTTGAAGGAGTTAAAGGAGCAGTTAGAGGAGTTGTTAGCAAAGGGGTTTGACAGACCCATTAGATCGCCTTGGGGATCACCAATGCTATTTGTTAAGAAGAAGGATGTGGCTATGTGGATATGCATTTATTACCTCCAGTTGAACAAAGTCACCATCAAGAACAAGTATCTATTGTCCCCTATTGATGATTTGTTTTACCAGCTGCAGGTGCCAGGGTGTTCTCTATGATTGACTTGAGGTTAGGGTATCAGCAGTTGAGGATTCGGGATTTGGACATTCCGAAGACTACATTCAGGACTAGATATGGCCACTATGAGTTTCTAGTGATGTCATTTGGCTTGACTAATGCTCTAGCGGCATTTATGGACTTGATGAACAAGGTGTTCATGCCTTATATTGATTATTTTGTTATTGTCTTCATTGACGACATCTTGATATACACAAGTAGCCTGGGGAGCACGATAAACATTTGAGAGTAGTGCTTCAAACCTTGCAAGAGCAGAAGCTATATGCTAAGTTTTCCAAGTGTTAGTTTTGGCTAGAGTCAATGACATTCTTGGGGCATGTAGTCTCAGGAGAGGGTATTAGAGTGGATCCCAAGAAGACTGAGACAATTCAAAGTTGGCCACATCCTACTTCAGTGACTGTGATTAGGAGTTTCCTGGGGTTAGCAGGTTACAACCAGTGATTTATGCAGGGCTTTTCATCTATTGTATCATATTTGATCAGATTGACCCAAAAGGGTTCTCCATTCCATTGGTCCGATGATTGTAAGGAGAGCTTCCAGAAGCTCAAGACAACTTTGACTACGATACCAGTTCTTGTATTGCCTTCTTATTTAGGGGTATATACGGTATATTGCATGCTTCCCGCATTGGCTTGGGATGTGTATTGATGTAGGGGGACGAGTTATTGCATATTCTTCATGTCAGTTGAAGATTCATGAGAAGAAATACCCTGTGCACGATTTAGAGTTGGCGGCGATTGTTCATGCTCTTAAGATATGGAGGCATTATTTGTATGGGGTTTCATGTGAGGTTTACACCGACCATCGCAGCATGCACATTTGTTCAAGCAGAGGATCTTAATTTGAGGCAGCGCAGGTGGCTTGAGTTTCTAAAGGATTATGACATTACCTCCCTTTATCATCCAGGTAAGAATAATGTGGTCATGGGCGCCTTGAGCAGAAAGACAGAGAGTATGGGTAGCTTGGCATTCATTCCTGTTGAGGAGAGACCATTAACTTTGGACATTCAGTCCTTGGCTAACAGACTTGTGAGATTGGACATTTTGGAGTCCAGCCGAGTTATAGCATGTGTGTTTGCTCTGTCTTTGTTATTGGGGCATATTAAGGCCCGACAGTTCGATGATCCACATTTGGCGATTCTTAGAGAGACAATACTTCAGGGAGGTGCCAAGGAGATTTCTATTAGTGAGGATGGTGTGTTACAGCTTCAGGGATGTGTATGTGTTCCTAATGTTGATGGCTTGAGAGAGGGGATTCGAGAGGAGGCCCAAAGTTCAAGGTACTCCATTCATCCGGGTGCAACAAATATGTATCGTGACATAAGGCAGCATTTCTAGTGGCGGGGGATGAAGAAGGACATCGTGGAGTATGTAGTTAGATGTTTGAATTGCTAGCAGGTCAAGCATGAGCACCAGAGGCCAGGTGGCCTACTTCAGCAGATTCCCATTCCGGAATGGAAATCGGAGCACATTACCGTGGATATAGTGGTTGGGTTTCCACGGACTTTGCCGAAGGTTTATTCAGTATGCGTTATTGTGGATAGGTTGACCAAGTCGGTCCATTTCATTCCAGTGGCAACTACTTATACAACGGAGAGATATGCTCAGATTTATATTCGGGAGATAGTTAGGTTGCACGGTGTGTCGGTTTTTATCATATCAGGCAGAGGCTCTCAGTTCATTTCCCCTTTCTGGAGAGCTGTTCAGAGTGAGTTGGGGACCCGCATAGAGCTTAGCATGGCATTCCATATTCAGACTCACGGGCAGTCGGAGCAGACAGTTCAGATTTTAGAGGATCTGCTTAGAGCGTGTCTTACTGAATTTGAAGAGTAGTGGGATCAGTTCTTTCCTTTAGCGGAGTTTTCATACAACAACAACTATCAGTCCAGCATAAAGATGGCCCCGTATGAGGCTTTATATGGTCGGCATTGTCATTCTCCTATCGAGTGGTTCGAGCCTGGTGAGGCTAAGTTACTTGGTACGAATTTGGTACAACATGCGATGGATAAGCTAAAGTTGATTCAGGAGACGCTTCATACAGCTCAGTCCAGATAGAAGGGTTACACGGATCTGAAGGCGCGTGATGTATCATTCATGATTGGCGAGAAAGTTCTCTTGAAAGTCTCGATAATGAAAGGCATTATGAGGTTCGGGAAGAAGGATACTTCGGAAGTATCATGCCGACCTATCACATGTGTTGGACTTTAGTACCATTCAGTTAGATGAGAGCTTGGGCTACGAGAAGGATCCAGTTGCCATGATTGACAGACAAGATCTCCAGTTGAAGTCCAAGAGCATTTATGCGGTAAGGGTCCAGTGGAAGGGCCAACCGGGTGAGGAAGTAACCTGGGAGTCCGAGGAGGACATGCGGAGCAGATACCCCCACTTATTCAGCAGTTCAGGTATTTTTCTATGGAGATGGAGAATGTAATGACCTGACCGGTCGTTTTGCTGCTTAGCACCCCATTTCCTTAAACAAAACTTTCCACACTTGCTTTAGCTGGTTTATGACTTATGGGGACAGTTGGTTTGGAAGTTAGAAGAGTTTCGAGTAAGAATATATCCATTTTCTTCTTTAAGATTCTCTTAAATGTCCAAGTTTGACTTTGGTCAATTTTCTTGGGAAACAGACTTGGTTTCATGATTTGACAATCCCGGAGGGTCCATGGAAAATATAGGACCAGGGCGTATGCCTGAAATCGAATTCTGAGGTCTCTAGACCAAGTAATGAATTTTTCTATGAAATTGTTAAATTGAAGTGTTAAAGAAATAAATAATTTAAGTATCATTGATTTCTTAGGTATCGAGCTCGAATTTTGGCGTTAGGTCCAAAATATCACTTATGACTTACCCGTAGAATTTGGCGTCTATTCGAGTTGTTGAAGGACGTTTTGACCCATTAGAAGAAAATTTAGAACTTGAAGTTCAATGGTTTGAGTCAATATTTTTTGGGGTTGGATTCCTCGATTTAGCATTGTTTTGAGTGGTTCAAGGGTTCGAGCAGATCCGTCTTGTGATTTTAGACTTGATGGTATGTAGGGCGGGGCTCGGGAGTCCAAAGCATCAAATGGTCGAGGCTCGACTAAATTTAGAAAGTTGAAAAAGGCTGAAGGCCACTACTTCTATCATAACCGCAGATGCGATCAACAGATCACAGAAGCGGCCCAGGGCAGGCCCAAGAGAAACCGCAGAAGAGGCCCAGGAGCCACATGAGCGGTTCTGCGAGAAGCTTATTTGAGACTGTAGATGTGGTCTAGCCTCCCATAGCCTAGAGCCGCAGATGCGGCCTCCTTTCCGCAGGTGCGGGACCACAGATGCGGTCTCTAAGCCGCAAGCGGAAATTGCTGGGTAGCGAACCTTTTTAATTCGAGCTCAAGTGTATTTATTTCACATCCTTCTCTACACTTAGGCAATTTTGGGGCTTCCAAATATAGGGTTTACATATATCATCACAAGTTAAGTAATTTCCACTCCCTTTTAGTTCATATGCATGAACATTAGGTAGATTAAAAACTAAAAACTAAGTAAAATTAAGGGTTAGAGCTAGACCGAAGGTTTTAATAAACCTAAGATTTAATCATGTAATTAACAATGTAATGAACTAGAAATAATATATTATTGACCCTTAGGACATACAAAATAACTTCCTTCGAAAAATCTAAGAATCTGGGCACGTGGGTCTGGGGTTGGAATTTAGGAAACTTGTGTTAATGGTTGTGGAATTTCTTAAATGGCTAAGATTTGATCTTGTGAGGCTATATTAATTAGTTCTATCTTTGTTTAATTAGTTTGGGATTGTTCGGCTTCAAATTAAAGACTTGGACTCGTTCTTACATATTGGAAGTCAACTTTGGAGCGTGCTGAGTCTCCTTTCTAACCTTGTAAGCGAAAAATATACCCATAGGTATAATAAATAAATTGCTTTTATATGAGGGGTATACGTATGTACTAGGTGACGAGAGTCTGTGCGTAGCAACTATATGACAGTCCGGGTATTCTAGGACCCTAAAGTATGCTATATTTGGTGTATCTGAAATCTTGTTGGCTGTTGAATAGCTTATATCCTATCGACATGGTAAATGAATTTTCTAAAATGATTTTTCATTTTTTCTTAAATTATTAAAAGAGAACTATCTTGTACTTGGAAGAACATGTATTTCTATGTGTACCTGCATCGCATGTATGATTCGCGAGCAGGGTGAATGTTTATTTACATTTTTTTACCGCATCACACGTATGATTCGCGAGCGGGGTAATAGATGCATCTATGATTAGAGCCATTCGATCCTCGATAATGCACATTTATTTTTATGTTGGATTGGGCCATACGTTCCTCAGTGTTTACATGCACATGAGTTATTTAACTTTCTACTAGTGGATTTGACTTCATAATTATTTAATTATATTTAAACACACATTCTTTATGGAAGGTTAAAGGAAGAACTTCTGTTTCATACTTGTTATTCTTATGACATTAATTATTGTTGCTTATTATAAAATCTTCTAAATTTACTTGACCTTAGTGAGTATCGAGTCGACCTCTCATCTTTACTTCTTCAAGATTAGATGGGATACTTACTAAATACATGTTGTTTATGTACCCATGCTATGCTTCTATGCTTAAATGTACAGGATCTAAGGCAGGTGGATCTGGATACTATTATGGTGCGCATCAGTGAGCACATCTGGGACTTCTACGGTGAGTTGCTTCTTTATCACGCCGACCCACAACCGAATAGGTCTTCATTTATATTTCTATTTTCTGTCTATCCTAATTCAGACAGTTGGATAGTGTATTATTCTTTTATATGTATTCTACTAGTCGCTCGCAGCTTGTGAAACCAGGTTCTGGCACACACATTAGTATATATTTATTTTGGGGTTGTATAATCATTTTGATACTTTATTTATCACTTCTTGCCTTAACTTTAATTTGAAAATCTATCATTCTTAGTTTTGGTAAAATTAGAATAAGCGCTAAATTATATTTCCGCGATGGCTGGCCTGACAATAGTGTCGGGCACCCTCAGGACCTGATATGAAAAATGGGTCGTAACAACTTTTATTTGAACAATTATTCCCCGATAAATTCTTAATTTGCTATTTGATCATGTATTTTATGTGTTCCCACATTGCATGTATGGTTCATGAGTAAGGTGATTATTTATTTTATGTTGACCGCGTCACATGTGAAAGCACGGGGGGGGGGGGGGGGGATTGTAGATAATCAAAGTAAATCATTAATAAGTTGACTTAAAACATAAGTAGTCGACTAAATATGACAATCTTGAAGATAGAGTAATTCGAGGTAATAAGCAGAAAGTAGGTGCAAAAATTAAAGACACCAGGATTTTTTATACCGGTTCATATTCAATGTGAATCCTAATCCAGTCCCCTTGGGTTGTAAGGGATTTCTATTCAAGTAAATGAGTTTTCTTTTGAGTATAGATTTGATGTATGTCGGTCAGTTTCTCTAGCACTCGTTTGATACAATTCCTCACCAGTTGTATGCCCTCTTTCTATCCCTGACTTGTTACACAACAGATCTATAAAGGCTACTATGCTTGTTTGCAGGAGAATAAATAGAGTTATTTTGGTTCGATCAAAGAATGCTAAGGATGGAGTTACATTATGAATTTATACAAGGATGAATGGTGAAGACTTGTCAACCCAAGGGTTTTGATCCTTGGAAAGAATTGATTCTTTCCAAGAATAAAGAACTAGCCGTTACTTCTCTTTAGATATTTTCCTTTGGTAGATAACGGGTTTGGTAGGATTCTTCCTTGATTGTTGGACCTTCCAATCTTGATCGCTGTCCAGATCTTCTAGCTTTAATTGTTCTTCTGTGATTTTATTTGACTCATCAATCATAGATTGTGTTGAATCTTTATTCTGTTATGGTAGATTTGATTTCAGAAAATCATGGAGCTAATTCTGATTTGCTGATGTAGTACTATTTCTTTCCTTGTACATCGTAAGTATTTCAGGCAACTTCCCTTGTGAATGATTTCCTTCGTTGTTCCACATTGCTATTCCAATAGTACCTTTTTACTTCTCTGAACTCCTGCACAAGCATATTAATTGTATCATTAAAATATGATCAAACAATCTCCCCCTTTTTGATGATGAAAAATTAATATACATAGATATAAGGATGTAAACAATAGTTGACTTACCTATTTAGTACTAGCCGACTTGGCTCCCCCTCAATGTGTGTAGTCATTTGAACTTGATCTCCCCTTCAATGTGTACAGTCGACTTGTACCTATATGGTATTGTCTATGCTTGGGCAGCATAGTTAACTTAACCTGTTCAAAGAATAAGAAGCACTGTCTATGCATGTAGCATATTCGTCGTAACCTGTATAACAAATAAAGAGTAAATATGTGTACCCTATATATGCATAGTCGACTTGAATCTGCACATAAACTGTTAACAATCCAGAAGACATATATTCTCCCCCTCTTTGACATCAACAAAGAGGGATTAGCAAGTATTAGCAAAAATATTATCAGCATAAATAAAAGAACAAAAAAAACATCCACGGGCACAACCCAACCACAACCAAAACAAGTTTAAAGCAAAAAAAATTGGCTGTAAAATACATCCATCTCAGCGACATAGAAAGTAAGTAAGAGTATTGCTGATCGCCTCCTTCAACTGGTCATGTTGGCAGCAATGCTCATTCCATCCAGCCTATCCTGCACCTCCTTGAAAGCTTTAACTGCATTCTCCCTTGCCCTTTGCACAACCACCTTGATTTTAGACACATCTGACCCTGATTCCTTTGAAATAGTATGATAGCATCCACAGTCGACTGTGTGGTGGATAGGAGAGCCTTGATGTCTAAGAGTAGGGAGTCAATAGAGCTGAGATTTTCACTTAGGTCGGCAATAACGGGAGGGGGCAGAAAAACAGACGAAGGCTTGGTTTCCACAAGAGTATGCTTTGCATCACTTTCACCTTTCTTAACCCAGGCACCCTTGACTTTCACATACCCCATACTAGAGAAGGCTTAGAGTTGTATCACTTGTAGACAGGAACAAAGGTGTAGTCTGAAAGCAGAATTTGATGAGCTTCTAGAATGTGGGTGATGGTGATACCGAAAGGAAGACTGGTTAGATCTTCAACACTCTCAATTATAAAATTTATGACCCAGGAGGACAGCTTGACTTTGAGTTTGGAGATAAGACACTAGACAAAGAAGGTGTCCCTTTGAGAGAGGGTTGAGAATGAACCAGTTCCGGGGAGAAGAGTGGTTGCAACAATGTGGGCAAGAACCCTAGTTTCAAAGCTCGCATCACTAGGCCCTAATTGATTAGGAAGAGTTTCGGAGGGATTTTCAGCAATACATTGTTTAGCCTGGTCAAAGGTGATTTAAAATTCTCAGGCCAGACATTCTTAAAGAGAGTTAGGAAACCAGAGCAACGACAGAGGAAAAGAGAATCGACTAGACCACAATGAAGAACAATGCATTTACCAAAAACGAGATTTTAAAGCCTATCAGGTTTACTAGAGCGAAGATTAGCATAAAACATATGGACAAGGGGTTCATACACTTTAGGCGGAGAAATAAAGAAAAACTTTTCCCACCCTCGATACATGAAAAGATCCTTTACATTGAAGTTGATGGACTTCATATCATCAAGATCCACAACTCTTCCATGGGCGATGGGCTTTTCCTTGAGATAGATAAAAAATCCCTATTTGGGGTATCCCAGAAATTTAGGTCGGAATCGAGTGAGGCAGAGAAATCGAACTTCGATTTCTATGGAATGGAAGAGGCAAGGAGGATACTCCATGGGATGCTTAGAGGATTTTTCTCCTAAATATTGAGAGTGTTCAGAGTACGCTCCTTGAGAAGAGGCACAACCCTCAGAACGACCAGACCCTAAGTCTACATGCTCAGGAGGCACAAAAGAGGGTTTTTCCTTTGAGTGGGTACTTTTTCCGGTGGAAGCAGAGGGGTTTTTGGACGATTTTTCCATGGAAGAAGAGAGGGTTGGTACAGGTTGAAGAGAGAAGGTGGAGATGAAAGAGACGAAAAAAGGCTTAACTTAAAAAGAAGAGATTTGACAGTTGGGTATAGAAAAGGAAAGATTGTCAGTTGAAGCGACGTGATGACTGACTTTCCAACTTCGACTGCAAACTGATGTGAAACAGTATAAAAAGAGAGAAAAAAATTGACTGCATAATTGATGCACGAAAAAGGAGTAATTATGACAAGTTTTTTGAAAATTAACAATTTGGTCCTAAGAGTTTTTTGAAAAACAAATGATGCCAAGTAATTTTCTCAAAGAACAAAATCTTTCTTCCAATAATGGTTTAGTAAAAATATTAGCTAATTGGGTAAAAATGCCAACAAAAGCTCATTCTATGTCACCTTTAAGAATATGATCTATAATAAAATGATGTTTAATGTCTATATACTTTTCTCTAGAGTGATGGATAAGATTTTAGAGAGACAAATTGCACTAGAATAATCACAAAAGATTTGTATAGGTTTGAAGAGTGTTCATAGTCACCCAATTGATGGGACATCCATAGGAGTTGTGCACAACATTAGTCAATGGCGATGTAGTCAGCTTCAGTAGTGGACAAGGCAACTGATGCTTGATTTTTACCGTTCCAGGATATTAAATCCTTCCTAGTAATTGACAAGTGGCACTCGTGCTTTTCCTATCTTCTTTATCACCTGCTAAATTTGCATCTGAGAAACCTTCTAATTTAAATAAGTTAGAGCGAGGATACCATAATCCATGAGATACTGTGCCAATAAGATATCGAACAATTGTTTTTACAACAGTTAGATGTGACTTCTTGGTAGTCGACTGAAACCTGACATATTTACAAATGTTGAACATAATATCTGGTCGACTTGCAGTCAGATACAGTAGTGATCCAATCATTCCTCTGTATTTTGTTTCATCAACTGGAGTACCTTGTTCGTCCTTATCCAAATTTGTAGCCGGACTCATAGGAGTGCCAACTGATTTTGCATTACACTCATGCCAAAGTTTTGGATCTGCTCCTTCATATATTTAGTTTGATAGATAAAGGTTCCTTCTTCAAATTGATGAATTTGAAGCCCAAGGAAAAATGTGCGTTCACCCATCATGCTCATTTCAAATTTTCTTTGCATGAGTTTTGCAAATTCCTTGCACATAAGAGAGTTAGCACTACCAAAGATAATGTCATCAACATAAATTTGAATAATAAGATTACCTTCTGTTGGTCGTTTAATGAATAGAGTAGTATCGATTTTACCTCTGGTGAGCCCATGATCAACAATAAAGGTACTTAACCTGTCATACCAAGCACATGGAGCCTGTTTCAGTCCGTATAGGGCCTTAGCTTGTACAAATGATCGGGGAACTTTGAGTCTTCAAAGCCTGGAGGTCGTTTCTCAAAAATTTCCTCTTCGATGAATCCATTCAGAAAAACACTTTTGACATCCATTTGAAATCATCTGAATCCCTTAAAAGATGCATAAGCTAACAGGATTTGTATAGACTCTAATCGAGCTACTGGGGCAAAGATTTCATCGTAGTCGACTCCTTCTTGTTATGAATAGCCTTGAGCAACTAATCTGGCTTTGTTCCTTATGACTTGTCTTTCTTTGTTCAATTTGTTTTTGAACATCTATTTTTTTTCGATGATGGATACATTTATAGGTTAGGGTATCATCTTCCATACTTGATTCTTGTTGAATTGATCTAGTTCTTCTTACACGGCTTTCACCTAGCTTGAATCCGTCAAAGCTTCCTCTACCTTTTTTGCATCTATTTGATAGATCAACGCAATATTTGATTTTTTTGTAAGGGCAGCCCTATTTTTCATTCCTTTGTTTGGATATCATATGATATATTTTTGTGGATATTCAGTTTCATTTCTCCATTAATTAAGTTGAACATTGCTTGTCGTCGACTCTGTACATTTTTCTAGAGTGTTATTGCTAATTTGTTCAGTCGACTCAACCACATCCGCGAGATTAGTTGACTCATGTGATTTTCCTTTGTCCTGAACTTCTTGAGTTTGATCTTCGTCACCTGCATTAATGCCTTTCTTGACTAAGGGATTATTTTCATCGAATATAACATGAACAAATTCTTTTACACATAAAGTACATTTATTAAAAACTGTGAATGATTTGCTATTTAATGAATAACCAAGAAAATTACCTTCATCACTTCTTGGATCAAATTTTCCAAGATTATCCTTACCATTGTTATTAATGAAGCACTTGCTTCCAAATGGACGAAAATAACTAATATTTGGACGTTTACATTTCCATAGTTCATAGGGAGTCTTTTTCAGAATAGGCCTTATGAGACAACGGTTGAGAATGTGACATGCATTACTCACACCTTCAGCCCAGAAATGATTTGAGAGTGAATGTTCTAATAACATGGTTCTTGCTATGCCTTGAAGCGTTCTGTTCTTTCTTTGTACAACTCCATTTTGCTGTGGTGAACGAGGTGCAGAGAACGTATGACTGTAACCTTGATCGTTACAGAAATCTTCAAATGCTTTACTTTCAAACTCACCTCCATGATCACTTTGGAGTTTTGAGATCAGATAGCCCTTTTCTCTTTCAATCTTTTTGCAGAAACTTCAAAATTTCTTAAGGCTTCATCTTTATGAGATAAGAAAATCACCCAAGTAAAACGTGAAAAGTCATCAACAATAACAAAAGCATATTTCTTGCCTCCTATGCTAGCAGTTCTAGTAGGTCCAAATAAGTCCATATGAAGTAACTACAACGGTTTTGAAGTAGACACCATGATTTGTTTTTGGAAGAGTTTCTAGTTTGCTTACCCATCTGACATGCATCAAAATATAAGTTCTAGAGAAGTTCAGTTTAGGGGAACCAATAACTAAATCATACTTGGATAATTTTTTAATCAAATTCATGCTGGCATGTCCTAGTTTTCTGTGCCACAACCAGGGATCATCAGATATAGAAGTTAGGAAAATGTGACCATCTATATTTTCTAATCCATCAAGTATGTGATTATTTCCATACCTTTTTCTAGGAAGAAATATTTTACCTGATTCGTCTTCTATGGAACAACCAGTTCTCTTAAACTTTACCTCATATCCTGAGTCACAGAGTTGACTTATACTGAGGAGGTTGTAGTTTAGTCCATCAAAAAGATATACCTAAATAGTTCCAGTTCCAACTATTTTGCCTCTTGAATCATCTCCAAATTTGACGCTTCCTCCATCAATCTTCGTAACCTCCTTGAAAAGATTTTTGTCACCTGTCATGTGACTGGAACATGCACTATCTAGGCACCATTTTCCTTTGTAACTTATTCTATGGTGTTCCTACAATACATAATAATTACTTTCTTTTAGGTACCTAAGCTTTTTTGGGTCCTAGTGAGTTATGTTACTAGGTTCAAAATTTTTAGGTTTCCAAATCCATCCAGACAAATGGTGTCTACAAAATTGACAACAAGAATAATGATGCCCTTTTTTTATGCAG
Source organism: Nicotiana benthamiana (assembly GCA_034376525.1). Classification (NCBI taxonomy): domain Eukaryota; kingdom Viridiplantae; phylum Streptophyta; class Magnoliopsida; order Solanales; family Solanaceae; genus Nicotiana; species Nicotiana benthamiana. The sequence goes on from CM067336.1 coordinate 122,029,345, forward strand.
TAGTGATATTTAGCAGCAGACATGTTTTAAGGTCTTTCATAAGCATTGGAACTAGCTATCATGAGATTAGTTGATTCTGTTCCAGTTGACTTGTAAGTCGACAGGTCCGACCGACTGGTCGATTTAGTTCTGATTGGTTCCTTTCAAGTTGACTTGTAAGTCGTCTGGATTAACCTAACATAACTGACTGGTGGATTTGCGCAAGCTGTTAAGGTGCATTTGCAATTCCTCAAACTCCTCTTTAAGTACATCTTTTTCTATTTCACATACTTCATGTTTGGGTTTCCACTCTTTGATTTTCATAGTGAGTCTCTTAAGCTCATTCATCATTTTTTGAGACTCTTTTAAGGTGGAATAAAGAATGTCCTACAATTCATTACATCTATCACAACCATAAGATCTTACCTCGCTAGTTTCTCCTCTTGCCATAAAACAGTTTTCATCAGTTAAATAATCTTCATATGTCTAGCATCTTGAAGTTTTGTTGATCTCATTTTCTAGGATTATAATGAAGCAGTGATGTGCTTTTTCTTCACGGTCTGATTCATCCTCATCGCTCAAGCTTCCAAATGATTTGTTCTTGTTTAATCCTATAGAGATCTTCCTTTTCAGTTCTGGACATTCTGCTTGGATGTGTCCTAATTTTCCATATTCGTAGCATCTTCCATCATGCTTATCTTGTTCGTTGTATTGCCCAGATCTTCTTGGTGGAAATCTTCCTTTCTTTGTATTTCTATATCTTCTCATCAATCCATACATGTTTCTAGACATCATAGCAATTTCTTCTTGTAGGGCTTCAGGATCATCAATTTCATTTTCAGCCGCTTTAGTAGCGGTTTTGAATGCAACAATTTCCTTTTTCTCCTCTTGATTTGTCTTTTTCTGGTGTGTTCTTTCAAATCAATGAGCTCTCCTCGATGTTCATCATATGATAACTTGTTAAGATCTTGGGATTCCAGGGTAACCACTTTAGTTTTCCAAGTGGTTGGTAGACTTCTAAGAATTTTCCTAACCTCATCGCCACTGGTGTAAGGTTTGCCAAAATCTTTCAAGTTGTTGATTATCTTACTGAATCTGGCAAACATTTCTTCGATGTATTCTCCTTCTTTCATTGAGAACAATTCATAGTCTAGAACTAGCATATTGATGTGAGTTTCCTTTACTTTTCTGGTACATTCATAGGCAACCTCAATTTTGTCCCACAACTCTTTGGCTGTATCACAGCTGAATATTTTCTCATATTCTTCAACACATATCGCATTGTGAAGTAGATTTCTTGCCTTGTGATTTATTTGGACGGCTTCCAGTTGTTCTTTTGTGTATGAGTCTATGTTATCAGGGTCAGCGAGTGGTGGACTGCTGGCAGATAGTGGGTGGTGTCCGTTCTTGATAACTCTCCATACCTTGACATCATATCCCTTGGTGAATATTTCCATTCGAATTTTCCAGTGGGAGAAATATTGTCCACTGAAGTAAGGTGGCCTTACTTGTAAAGTTCCTTCCTGAAAGAGAGCTCGTATGATAAGCTAATTTTCCATGATCTTTTTCTCACAAGCTGTTAAGTGGAAAAAAAAGCGTGAGCCTCGCTCTGATACCAATTCAAAGTACAAGGGGGGGGGGGGTGAATTGTAGATAATTAAAGTTAATCGTTAATAAGTTGACTTTAAACTTAAGTAGTTGACTAAATATGGAAATCTTGCAGATATAGTAATTCGAGTTAATAAGCAAAAAATAAATGCATAAATTAAAGACACCAGGAATTTTTATACTGGTTCGGATTCAATATGAATCCTAATCTAGTCCCCATGGGTTGCAAGGGATTTCTCTTCAAGTAAATGAGTTTTTCTTTTGAGTACAAATTTGATGTATGTCAGTCAGTTTCTCTAGCACTCGTTTGATACAATGCCTCACCATTTATATGTCCTCTTTCGATTCCTGACTTGTTACACAGATGATCTATATAGACTACAATGCTTGTTAGCATTAGAATGAAGAGAGTTATTTTGGTTCGATCAAAGTATGCTAAGGATGGAGTTACACTGTGAATTTATACAAGGATGAATGGTGAAGGCTTGTCAACCCAAGAGTTTTGATCCTTGGAAAGACTTGATTCTTTCCAAGAATAAAGAACTCGTCGTTGCTGCTCTTCAGATCTTTTCCTTTGGCAGATAAAGGGTTTGACCGAATTCTTCCTTGATTGTTGGACCTTCCAATCTTGACCACTGTCTGGATCTTCTAGCTTTAATTGTCCTTCTGTGATTTGATCTGACTCATCAATTACATGTTGCATTGAATATATATTCTGTTATGGAAGATTTCATTTCCTAGAATCATGGAGCTAATCCTGATTTGCTGATGAAGTACTGTTTCTCTCCTTGTATATCGTAAGTATTTCAGGTAGCTTTTCTTGTGAATTATTTCCTTCCTTGTTCGACATAGCTGTTCCAAAAGTTCCTTTTTACTTCTTTGAACTCCCGCACATGCATACTAATTGCATCATTAAAATATTATCTAACATCATGGATAGTTCTCGGGCGGGGTAATAAACGCATCTATGGTTTGTGTCGTTCAACCCTCGGCAGTGCACAATCTACTTTTATGTTGGATTGCACTATACGTCCCATGGTGGTTATTTGCGCATGCTGGTATTATTGCCTTGAACTTATTAAAGTTGTTATTTCCCCTTCATGGCTTGAAAGTATTTGGATAAATAATGGAAAGAATTTTTTTTGGAAATTTCCTATAAACGAATTAATTGTTTACTCGTTTCCTCCTATTGGAGTAAAATCATGCTCAAAGAAATCCACGATTTAATGTATTATTGACATCATTATTGGACCATTAGTAAGTGTCGAAGCCGACCATATCGTCTCTACTTCTTCAAGATTAGACGGGATATTCATTGGGTACACGTTGTTTTCGTACTCATACTACACTTCTGTGCATTTTGTCGCACAAGCACATGCATCTCTAGTGGCATACTGGGCATAACAGCATGGTTGACGCGAAGACTAGGTGATCCGTATTTCCTCGAGGCGACCCGCAACTAGTGCAGTCTCTCTCAGGGTTCTATTTATTTTCTGTTGTCACGACCCAATTCCCAAACCCGATCGTGATGGTGCCTCCCGTGAATACAAGGCCAGCCAACAAAATAAATACGCTTCTTTTAACAATTACTTATCATGAATAAGTCTAAAACATAAACAACATTATCATAAGTGCTGAATAAACATGACAAAACATGGAAACCATCCCGACAAAGCCCGAAATTGGGGTGTCACAAGTCATGAGCTACTACCGAGCTTACTAAAATTCTATAAAGTCTGAAACTAGGAACAAAGTCTGAAGATAATGTAAATATTAGAAAATATGGGAGAAATAGGGCTGCAGACATTAACAGCTACCTCGTCACTCCTAGTCTGCCTGGTCTGAAAGGAATCAACGCTAAGGAACGAACTCTGCTCTACCTGTATCTGCACACACGGTGCAGGGAGTAATGTGGGTACTCCAACCCAGTGAGAAATAAGAATAAATAATGACTGAAAGCTAGAAATCTCATAAATGCACAAGGAATTACTACCTCAAAGTAATAAAATCAGTAAAACAGTAAAATAGTGAAGTATCAAAAAAATTCTCTTTTAAAGTAGTTAAGAATAAATGTTTTCAACAAGTGAGAAACAGCCAGAAACCAGCCTCTTGGGCTCAATATCAACCTCTCCGTACAGAATTATCCCTGCGGGCTCACGATCACTCAATCAGTGCAAAAGCAGCCCCTCGGGATCACTCTAAAATCACATGGGTACCCGCACTCACTGTGGGGGTGCAGACTCCAGAGGGGCTCCTACAGCCCAAGCGCAATATCAAGTCATATTGTGGCGTATAAAATAAAACCTGAAAGCTTTATCACATCACACTCGAGGCCTAAAAGCCTCCTCACATAACACTCGAGGCCTGAAAGCCTCCTCACATCACTCAACATATCCTCATATATGGACCTCACCTCAATCAGTACAAAACAATCATAAGCCCCTCGGAGATCATTAAAACAATGGTGCTCAGCTCAAACATTAGTTCAAATATCATTTAAATCTCAAGTTCGAGTAATAATATCTGAGTTCATGAAACAATGTAATTTAGTTGGACCGAGTTCAAGTAATATTTCAAATAGTGAGGAAACAGTGATGATAATTCACAAAAGATTTCAAATAGTCGGCAATAAGCCCAAGTATGGTGAAAACAACAAGTCATAGCCAAATATGCGGTAAAGTATCAACCGGGATGGACCAAGTCAAAATCCCCAATAGTAAATGACCCCGCGTTTGTTCTTGAGTGCGTGTCTCATCTCAATATAGAACTATGTTGTGCAATCCGGGGTTTCAAACCCTCAAGACATTACTTAAAATCATTACTCACCTCTAGCCGGCCAAAAATTTAGCTCACTATGCCCTTTCCTCTCGAATCGACCTCCTAGCACGTCGAATCAGGCCAAAAACCACAACAAATACGTTACAATAGGCTAAGGAAATATAACCCAATCGAAAAGACTCAAAAAATATCAAAATTCACAAAATTTGCAAAATTTGCAAAACCCGAGCCCCGGGCCCACTGCTTGAATGTAAGAAAATTTAACATCATCAGATTCCTTATCTCGCCAAGAGTCGATACATATAAAACTTAGCAGAATCGGAGTCCAATTGGCCTCTCAAATCCCCATTCTTCGTTCTCTTGAGTTCAAACCCTAACCTCTATTTTTTATCTCAAATTCCTTGATTTTTCACCCTTAATTCATGTAATAATACATTAGATTTATGTTTTAGGCTCAGAATTAGTTACCTCAATAAAGTCCCTTAATTCCTTCTCCAAAATTGCAAAAACACCTCCAAGTCCGAACTGAGAATGTTAATTTCTTTCAAAATTTTGCAAAGATAGCATTAAATATCTCTGACCAGACCTTTTCCCATATGCGTTTCCATTTCCGCAGGTGCGACTACCGCTTCTGCAAAACTCCCTAACTCACCCTAGGCTGCTTCTACGGTCCAATACTGCTTCTACGGTGGCCGTACATGCGGTCCATCGACCGTTTATGCGGAAGTCACCTCAGCACTCAGAACCGCACCTGCGACTCCCCTTCTGCATCTGCGGAACCTTTTCTGTAGATGCGGAAATACCAGATACCAGATATATCAGCAATCACACAAGTCCAAAATTCACCCCGATGGCCATCTAAAACCACTCTGAGTCCCCTGAGACCTCAACCAAAAGTGCCAACCCATTCTAAAATATCATTCAAACTTGCTCCAGTCATCAAAACACCACAACCTACACCAAGACTATCAAATTACATCAGATTCAAGCCTAAATTCTTCTAAAATTTCCAAAATACGTATTTGATCAAAAACCTGACCAAAGAACTTCCAATTCATCTAAATTTTTGCACACACATCCGAAATCACCTAACAAAGCTATTGAAGATCAAAATCTCACCTATCAACCGAAAGTCACCAAAATACTAACTTCGTCAATTCAAGCCTATTTCTACAGCGGACCTCCAAAATCACTTTCGATCACGATCCTAAGTTACAAATCATCTCCCTAAGCTAACCAAACCACCAAAAATTACGTCCGAGTCCAGTAACTCATATGTCAACATCCAGTTGACTTTTACAAACCAAACCTTTCTTAAAGAGACTACGTGTCTCATTTCCTACCAAAAACAATCCAAATTATCGCTAACACATCGAATACCGATAGCCAATAATGAAGAAGCATAAAATAGGTCTAACATGATAGTAATACTTGAGACAACTTGCTGGGTTGACACATCCTCCCCAACCAAAACAAATGCTCGTCTTCGAGGGGGTCAAGAAACATAACTAAAATCTCAAATAAGTGAGGGTATCTACTCCGCATCTCCCGCTCGATTTCCCAGGTAGCCTCCTCCACGGGCTGACCTCTCCATTGCACCTTCATTGAACTATATCCTTTGATCTCAAATTTCAAACCTGACAACCTAAAATATCCACCGACTCCACATCATAGGTCAAATCATCATCCAACTGAACCGTGCTGAAGTCCAATATATGAGCCGGGACCCCATAATACTTACGGAGAATAAAAACATGGAATACCAGATGAACGCCCAACAAGCTGGATGGCAAAGCAAGCATATATGCCACCTCTCCAATTCTTCTAAGTACCTGAAAAGGCCCAAAGAACCGCGAACTCAACTTTCCCTTCTTTATAAACCTCATAACACCCTTCATGGGCGACACTTTCAGCAAAACCTTCTCACCTACCATGTAAGATACATCTCGAACTTTCCGGTCCCTATAACTCTTTTGACGCGATTGACTGTACAAAGTCTCTCCTGAATCAACTTCACCTTGTGTATCCTGAACCAACTCCGTCCCTAATCGTCTAGCCTTGCCAGGCATAAATGAACCAACTGGAGATCTATATCGTCTCCCATACAAGGCCCAAATGGTGCCCTCTAAATGCTGGATTAATAGTTGTTGTTGTAGGAAAACTCTAAAAGTGTTAAGAACTCATTCCAAGAACCTCCGAAATCAATAACACAGGAACACAATATGTCCTCTAACATCTGAATAGTACGCTCGGACTGTCCGTCCGTAAACTGATTTGTAGTTTATTTGTAGAAATTGTATCAACAAACTTAATACATTGAATTTTAATATCCCAATTCTCATTTCAATTGTAGCATAATTGACATTTTCGACGTAATTGTAGAAGACTTGTAGAAGTTTTAGTCTTTCCAATCTACAATTTATCTACAATTCTACAATTTATCTATAATTTAAATACAATTCTGGAAATATGTCTTCTTCTTCTTCGACGAGTTTCAATCAGAAACTCAGTCAAAACCAAGTCTAATCTTCACCAAAACCCCTCAAAATTTAGATATAAACTCCTAAACATATTCCAAATTATTTACAACAACACCCAATCCAAACAAATAATGATTTTTGAAAATTCAAATTTGAATTCAAAGCTTTCAAGCTTTTTAATGGCTATCAATGGTGGAAAATACATGAAGAATGAGAGAATCACGCTGCAATGGATTTGCTTCTGTTTTAAATCTCAAAATTAATGGTGATAAATCACCATTAAATCTGATTCCTTCTATTTTGGCGCGTTTTTAGGGTAGAATTTACCTATTTTTGGTTTGGTACAAATTTTGTAGATAAACTATGGACTAGGCGGGTAAATATAATATTATGAACATTTTTTGTAATAAGGTTTGCTATATGGTATAGATAGATAAAAATCCTAAAAAATAATCCTTCAATTTCATTATTTATTGACGAACCAATGGACATTCCTGCCAAGACCATTGTCAGCTTTGTGGAGGATGGAGGTTGAAAATTTTGTTATTCTTTCTTGAATCTTTTCTTTAAAAAAATTATGATCCGACGACATTTACTAGAACTCGCCAATGGAACAATTCTCCATTTAAAATGTACTAATGATGTTTTTACGAACCAATATATATATTTATATATATATTGTAAGGGGTCAATTTTAGCTCCTCTAAAATAACCCGTGCGGCAGCCAAGCACCGACTTGACTCAGCCTTCCCCATTACTCGGCCAAAGTTTCAGCACTTTGGACTTCAATATATTTTCGCAGCTTTTCAATGTAGTAAGTTTAGATTGAACTTAGGCAACAAAAGTATAATGAAAGGGACAGAAATGAACAAAAGACACAAGTTTACAGGAACTCTTTTCTCAACTTTGTATTAAACTCGAAAATACAAAGAAACTCAACTCCGAAGTACACTCTGTACAAATAAGAAGATCACTCTTGACCCTCACAAGACTACTCTTAGCCTTAGGTGTTTTCACTCTTGAAAACAAGACTTAGGACCCTTTCCTTTGTGACAAAACCTTGAGGGTGAGCTTTTTATGCAGTAAGTGTGAGAGAGCATGACTTTGCCTTGGACCTTGCCTCGCCCTTAACTTCATAGCCACGCCCTGCTATAAGTTAAGTCGTCCCACTGATCCATGCATGCCTTTGTCAAGTTCCATGCGTCCATTGGCCATAGCCGATGCCCACAAACCAAGGCCGCCTTGCCAACACTCCAGCTGCCTTGTCTAGCTGCCTGAACTTACTACGTTGAAAAGCTACGAAAACATATTGAAGTCCAAAGTTGCTAAAACTTTGGCCGAGTATTGGGGAAGGCTGAGTCAAGTCGGTGCTTGGCTACCGCACAGGTTATTTTAGAGGAGCTAAAATTAACCCCGGGGGTTGAACAAAGTGAGGGTGGGAAACAACTATCCTGTTCCGTTGGTACAAGAGTTGGCTGAATTGCGGGAGAAATTGAGCAAGGCATGCTGGTTCGTGAAGCTGGATATACGGTCTGGTTATTGGCAGGTAGGGATAGCTGAAGGTGATGAGTCTAAAACTACTTGTGTTACGAGGTATGGCTCATATGAATTCCTTGTTATGCCGGTCAGGGTTCGGGTTGCGGCAAACAGGCCAAGTTCGTGGGCAGTGTTAAGGCTAATTGGGGTGCAATGCAACTGGAAGCAATGGCATTGGCGCTTGGTCCAAGCCAATACATGAAATTGGGCAGCAACATGAGAATGGACCAAGTCAAACGGCGGTTATCGGCACATGCTGTGCACATGGGCAGCGGTTGAGCTTTGTTTATCATGCTGGTAGGAGTTAGCACGAGTTGAGGGCCATGATCCCATGATCTAGACATGTTCCTAGTAGTTGAGGGTGTCAACTACCTTAGTGGGCGAGTGCCAAGCTGAAAACCACGGCAACTGTTGTAACATGGGGCTGATTCAATTGTCATGGGGTCAATTTTAGCTCCTCTAAAATAACCCGTGCGGCAGCCAAGCACCGACTTGACTCAGCATTCCCCAATACTCGGCCAAAGTTTCAGCAACTTTGGACTTCAATATGTTTTCCCAGCTTTTCAACGTAGTAAGATTAGATTGAACTTAGGCAACAAAAGTATAATGAAAGGGACAGAAATGAACACAAGACACAAGTTTACAGGAACTCTTTTCCCAACTTTGTATTAAACTCGAAAATACAAAGAAACTCAACTCCGAAGTACACTCCGTGTACAAATATGAAGATCACTCTTGACCCTCACAAGACTACTATTAGCCTTAGGTGTTTTCATTCTTGAAAACAAGACTTAGGACTCTTCCTAAATCAGTAAACAAGCACTCTCACACGTTTACACTCTTTACAGCCTTAAAGTATGCTCTCTCACACTTTACTGCATAAAAATCTTACCCTCAAGGTTTTTTCACAAAGGAAAGGGTGTTGTTCATTTATAGATTATGAATCAGCCCCATATTATAATAGTTGCCCTGGTTTTCAACTTGGCACTCGCCCACTAAGGTAGTTGACACCCTCAACTACTAGGAACATGTCTAGATCATGGGATCATGGCCCTCAACTCGTGCTAACTCCTGCCAGCATGATAAACAAAGCTCAACCGCTGCCCATGTGCAAAGCATGTGCCAATAACCGCCGTTTGACTTGGTACATTCTCATGTTGCTGCCCAATTTCGTGTGTTGGCTTGGACAAGGCGCCAATGCCATTGCTTCCAGCTGCATTGCGCCCCAATTAGCCTTAACACTGCCCACGAACTTGGCCCATTTGCCGCAACTCGAACCCATGCCAAATCTGCCCACACTTTGCCTTTCTGTTTGCACATTTGCTTGTCTTTGCCCATCCGTTTGTTCCATGTCTTGGCATCAATGCCTCCTTCCTTGATGCTATAATCATGAGCAAGTACTGTCCGTAATCCACAACTCATTGTCAAGCCCTCGCTAAGCTGCCTCGGATCCGTTCAAAGCCCTAGCCCACACTTGCCGGTTTCCCTTTTAGACTTCTAGCGCCACTCTTGCACCAGTGTTGCAACACTCTTGCTGCCTCTTGACAACACTCTTGTTGTCTTGCCGAGCTCCAAAATTGGGGTCCTAACAAACCACCCTCACTCTTTGAAACTCGACGTCCTCGTCGAGGTTACTCAATTTATGAGTCCCAAGGGGTTGGTAAGAAACGCCCCTTGATCACCTCTTTCTCCAGCCATCACTGCATTGACATTAGCAGCCTGTTTATTACTGCTCAACGCCTCCAATGCAGCCCTCTTATCCGCGGCAGATATTGCATTCAACGCCGCCTTGTTTGGACAGTCCCTCGCTCGATGTGGTCCATCACATATGAAACAACCACCGAATTTGCTGCCCTTCTCCTTGCTCTTGGAAGTTCCAGCCTCCTGCCTTTCCTCCCCTCGATCTTCAAGTGCATTGCCATTTTCACATTTCTTCCACTCCTTTACCTTGTCCTTCTTTCCGTTGTTGGACTTTGGAGCAGAATCCTCCTCATCAGTATGAAAATCGCCCAATGCATCTGCCACAGTTACCGCACTTGCGAGGTTTTGAATATTCTGCCTACGCAACTCCAGTTGTGCCCACTGTTTCATCCCGCTCATGAAGTTGTGCAACTTGTCCTCCTCCGACATGTTGCTGATGCTAAGCATCAATGATATGAACTCATTCACATATTCTCGAACTGATCCGGTCTCTTTCAGCCTTTTCAGTTTGTCCCTAGCAATCCAAGATGTATTACTAGGAAGAAATTCATCCTTCAATTCCTTTTTAAGCCGCTCCCACGACTCAATCTTTGGTCTACCCAGACTTTCATCTTCAGCCACACGAGTGCGCCACCATAATTTAGCATCATCACTCAAATACATGCTAATCAAGGTAACTTTCTCTTTCTCGTCTTCCACACGAATAGCCTGAAAGTACTGCTCCATATCCCAAAGAAAATTCTCCAATTCACGTGCACTCCTTGAACCTCCGAATGCCTTAGGTTAAGGTATTCTGACTTTGAGACGTTCAGTACCACGTTGAGCATCCTCGCCCACAGCATGTCGCAGCACCACTGTCTCGGTCTTCAGCTCCGCATTCTCTCGGCTAAGCTTTGCCATTTCTGCCTCTAGAAACGCAAGTCTAGTCACAAGAGACTGAATTTCCTCACCTTCCGCAACATTGCCCACCAATGCTTCCAATTTTGTTAGCCTTTCTCGCAGTTCATTGTTACCACCGGCCATGTTCTCGAACAAGACCACGAAATCTGCCACAGCACGTCGTGTCTCCACCACAACACGCTCTGCCCTCGATCAGCTCTGATACCAATTGCTGCACGGGTTATTTTAGAGGACCTAAAATTGACCCCGTGACAATTCTCTCTATGTATATATATATGATATACTAGTGAGGTAGCTCGGGCCTAACGACTATTTAGTATTTTTGTTAATAAAGCTATATAGGTACTTAAATGGGTTACACAATTGTTCCAAGTAAATCTCAACTTATCAACATCTAGCCATTAGTTCTAGATTTATCAAAATTAGCTAACAAAAATAGAAAAACCAAATAATAGGGTTATTTCTATCAAAGAATCACATGAAAAAATCACCTTCCTTATTTTTAAGCGTGATTATCAACATAACATACAAGACGGAAAGGAAATTTCATGGACATGGTAGCAAATAAGGTGATAAAATAAAAAAGTCTATACAATATTCCAAAAATCTAAACAAAAAAGGAACTTTTTCAATGGATATAGTTGAAATTCATTAAAAATATATAGATAAGTCAATATACAAAATTTGAGGAAGATTGGAGGTGATTTGGACTGGTTTTGTATCAAAATTCGCAATTAAATCGAGTTCAAAAACGTCTTTTGTGACACATGTATCAAACATGTATTACACATGTATCTCACACACATGTGTACATGGATATACATGTGATACACAATTGATACAAATATGATACATATGTGATGCGCAAATGATATACAATGTGATACACATATTTTTCATGTTCAGCTTTTACTTCGAATTTTCAATTCAAACTACCTCAAAACTTCACCAAATCATCCCAAAATTTAGATTCAAGCTCCTTAAGTTGTGCCCAATCTATTCTAATAACACCCGCTCAAAACAAAGCAAAATTTTAATTTTTTTAATATAAATTGACTAATATTAGTAATATTTTTAATTTTTGTAATGAGATACTTATTAATGGACATAGCTGGTAATTTCCCTACTTAAATCTAACATGGACCATAGAAAAGAAACATGTTATGGAAAAGGTTTTTGTATACTTAAAGGCTTTGTAAGTACTACAGACTAAAGGGAGATTGTACTTAACCGTTATAAGTACATACAAAAATGTGATTCTAACAGTATTTAGCAACGTGCTCACTATCTTCACCTATCCATCCAGCCTTTTCATTATGTTGGACCAACTAATCAACCATGTTGGTACTGTTGTGTGCAATAAGTATTAACAACTTAAGAGAGCTGTGAATAAACTTGTGAGATGCATTCATCTGTAAGATTATCTTACAACAACAACAACAACAACTACCCAGTATACTTCCACCAGGTGGGGTCTGGGGAAGGTAATATGTAGACAGTCTTACCCCTACCCAAAAGGGTAGAGAGGTTGCTTCCAAGCGACCCTCGGCGCATAGGACAGAATGAAAAGCTGCATTGGAAAACAAAGATAAAGTTAGGAACCAAGGCAAGACAAAACACAATAACAAAACAAAGCATAAGTAATCATGCAAAAATAACGTAAATGATTATGTAAACATAAGAAACATAAATACCATCGCATGCGACAATAACAAGCGACAACTACCATATTACCAACCAAGAGGGGACCTACGCTAAAACACTAGTCATCTACGGGTAACCCTACTATCCCACACCCAACCCCGGGTGGGGCGAACGAAGGACTCTAAGAGCCCCTAGCCTGCAACCCTGATTCTAGACCTCCAGACTCCCCTATCAAGGGTCAAGTCCTCGGTAACCTGCATTCTAGTCATGTCCTGCCTAATCACCTCTCCCCAATGCTTCCTAGGCCTCCCTCTACCCCGCCGACCACCAACAATCTCCAGCCGCTCGCAGCTCCTCACTGGGGCATCGGGACCCCTCCTCCGTACATGCCCGAACCACCTCAGCCTCGCTTCCCGCATCTTCTCGTCCACCGGGGCCACCTCTACCTTCTGTCGAATAACTTCATTCTTAATCTTATCTAGCCTGGTGTGCCCACACATCCACCTAAGCATCCTCATCTCATCAACCTTCATTCTCTGAACATGGGAGTTCTTCACGGGCCAGCACTCTGCCCCATACAACATTGCAGGTCTAACCACGGCTCTGTAGAATTTCCCCTTGAGTTTGTGTGGGATTTTCTTGTCACACAGGACCCCAGAAGCAAGCCTCCACTTCGACCACCCTGCTCCTATCCGATGGGTGACGTCCCCGTCAATCTCTCCGTTCCCCTGAATCACCGACCCAAGATATCGGACCCTGTCCCTCTTGGCGATGGCCTGAGAACCAAGCATCACATCCCTGCCCACCCCACTCGGCTCGTCGCTGAACTTGCACTCCAGATATTCTGTAAGATTATCTTAGTAACACAAAAATCATATATTTATGCCCTTTTGAACTCACATCCTCATTTATAGGCACGACTACCATATGGTAGACTATGACTGCAATAATAGCAGGAAATAGCAGCAGGAAGACAAATTCAATATAAGCACGAAGTCAATGAATCCTTGATCCCCCGTTGGTAACCGATGCCTCAAGAATGTCTTTTTCGGTATCAAGTATTCCAATCTGTTTGTTTCCTGAATAAGAAAACGAATTCAGTAGATAATCAAGAATGGATATCAGCAAGCAGCAGACAATCATAGTAACATTAACAACGGAGAGCACACAAGTGGAGCCCTCTTATAATGGGAAAATCTTTTGCGTATGTCCCATTCACCAAGCACCAGCTCATACAGAGAATAAAGAATTTGAAGAGGAACAGTGGCCTCTGGAAGAGTACTATATGCTGTCGCAGACCTGTCCGTCTAATCATCAAGTCAAATTGTAGCAAGACACACTTGGCCTTTAATATAAGAAAATGTTTTGATCTTCTGAAGGGAAGTTGTCAGAGAGGATTTAAGACAGTAAACCGCAGAACCACAAACCCCCCCCCCCCCCCCCCCCCCCCCATTTATATATACGATGACTGCAACAACAGGAAGACAAATTCAGTATGAGCTGTGAATCTTATATAAGGCAACACTCAAACACTGTGGGTACTGGTTAGCATTGTGCAACAGAAACTTTGATCAAGAAATAACGATATTCATTAAATTCAGGGACCGAATGGAAGAATATACTTTACCTCAATAATGAAGGGACCAAATCATGAGCTCTACAAAATGCCAGACAAGCTAGTTCATGAAGTTTCAAGCCTTTCCCTCTTTTATAGCATAAACATCAATAATACGAATAGTATCTTCAATATCTAAACCTTCAACTTCTCTACATCCGTCTTCTTGGTCGACCTCCATCAAGTCATCATCATCGTTGCACCTCAAATTAGGCACCAATCTAAGCAAGAAAATAGCTCTGTCCATAATTTTCCGAGCAAGCGGACGATAACATCCGACCAAAGGGATTGTATACTTTGGATGTACCATAAGTTGTACCAAAGCATTCACCACTTCTTCTTCTGTAACTTTATCACCCTAGTATTAATAATAAAAGTTGGAAATTTTGTCATACTCTAGACAAAAGGTGTTAGGTATATAGTAAGTATGCCCTAGATCCAATATCATATTTGATAACTTGAACATATTTTTGTGAATGTCATTTGATATAAAATACATAGCATTTGATATTCTTTTATCATTATTATTAATTATTTGATTAATTTGATAAGGTCCTTGATTAAATTTTGAGATTTGTCATCGTGATAGAGATCATGATAATGAGAGCAAAGTCTCTTACAATTTAATCTAAATTTGTTCTTGATTGTAGGATTATTAATTTGGACATTAATAATCCAGTTAGATCAGTATTTATGTGATCGTCTTTATCGGATAAAGATTAGTTGATCTCATTAACTAAATCACATAGATAGATGATGCATATAGAGATATGATCACTGAGCCGATTCATTGGATAATTCCTAATGGTTAGAATTACCATAACTGTCAATAGGATATTTTCTTGAAGAATGTGATGTAACTGTTTCCTTTGACTTGAGATCGTCATAGCAATTGACAAGTTATTCATTGTGCTTTGATACTAGACACCTATGGCCCTAGGGCGATAGTTCAAAGGATATTGGGTACGATTGAACACTTGTAGAATTAGTGATTGATCAAGACGGAATCTGTCAACTCTTGGTAATGAGTTTAAGCTCCATGTTGTCATGAATTATAAACGACCAAACTAAGACCTTGACCAGGGCAATTGAATGAAAGAAGAAAAGAGTTTCTTAGGTCATTCAATTGTCGATTATATTTGACGTGAACACATAGTTGATCGCCTATAAGGATTTGACAGTTGAACCATATCCTAGGGTGATCCAGAGCTATAAGGACAGAAGGAATTACTACATTATTCTTCTACTGGTTCTTGAGAGTAAATTGTATACTTCATGCTATCCGGTCGTTAAGGAGTGTTGCTAGACGCCACCCTTGATTAGTATTTTGATATGATCAATTTACTACCAGTTTAGTATTGAACCTATGGGGTCGCACACTAACGAGTGTTCTGATCTTTGCTAAAGGATTAATTAACTTATTAATTGATAATTAAATTAAAGAATTTAATTAGTCAAATAAATTTAGTTATTAGTCCAAATGAAATATTATTATATTCTTTGCTAGCACAAAGATTATAATTAGTATTGTGAATAAATTGAAGTTTCTATTTTGAATAGAAATTAAGTAATATCTCTTGGTTGAAATATATGTGATATATATAATTAATATTATTTTATATAATAGATATATAAAATATAATATTAATAAAGGCTTGTTAGTAAATCTAATTTTGAATTGGATTATTAATGTGTAATTGAAGTTTTTATCCTATTTGGAATAGGATTAATATTTTCAATAGGAAAATATTATATTAATATAAAAGTTTACATTAATAGAATCCAATTTAGAATTGGACATAAAAAAGTCCATAAATTTTCGGCAACTATGAAGTGGGAATTCCGATTTTTTGAACAAAATTTTTCATAAGTTTATTTTTGGAATAAACTTTTACTCTAAGTAAATTATTACCTCAACCAATAGGAAAAGGGTTTGTAGGTGATGCTATATAAAGGGTGATGGAGAAAATTTGCAAAGTTTTAAGGTTTTAATTTTTCTTGAGAAGAAAACCTACTTTGTGAAAGTGAGAGTGCAATACAAAGCCAAGAAAAAATACAATTACAAGAAAAAGTATTTCTTGTTCTTCTAATTTGAGTTGAGATTTTTTTGAGAAAAAATTTCAACACAATATTCTTCGTTCAATTTGTTCGCGGGTTTCATTGATCGAAGAGTTGATAGCAAGGATCGGTCTCGGTGTGGATACGCATAGAGTCTCCGCACTATCAAAGAAATTTTGAAAAAGAAACTCTCTTCACCAGGTACATCTTAGATCCGATATTTGACACGTAAATAAATTTTAAACATGTAAAAATCTACCTAGGATTCTTATTGTCTTCCGCTGCGTGTTACGAACACGTATACGCAATCCTTTAGTGGTATCAGAGCCGTGGTTAATTGTGTCTAAAATTTATTTACGAAATATTTTAATATTGTATCTGAAGAGTTCAAACCATAATAGATGTGTCTTGTGCAATAGTCAAATCGTTTGAATGATTGATATTATTTTATTGTGGATAAAATATGCATTCATATAACTATTGAGATAGTTCATAACTTGAATTTGAAATTTTGTATTAGATACAATGGGAATCTATAATTGGTTACATGATTCTATTGTTAATTTAATTGTTATTAGTTCATGAGATGTTAATTAATAATAATATTGTAGCATGAATTCTTTTTATGTGATATATAAGATAAATATGTTAGAGGATGTTGAATTTTGTTTTATGCCATGCACTTGTTCATTACATAATTTTGAATTATTTATTACATGTGATGTAAATTAATTTAGGGCTAAGCATGTAGACAATTTGAACTAAATTCACATGCTATAAAAGATTCGATCTTCGTGTTATTAAAAATTATTTTTGTAATGATTCCCTCTTACTAAAATTTGAGTTCTTAAATAATAAAATATAAGATATTTTATTATAGAGCTATCCATCAAGGTAATTAATTTTACTTATTTCTTGGTTATAAGGAGCGGCCTGACTACCATGAGACTTATAGTTCGAGAATATGTCAAAAATTATTTATTGCATTAGATGTATGGATTGAAAAAATTATTTAATTTTACACTAGACGCCTGGACTAACCGAGGGTGTATAAAATTTAATAAGGTCTTTGCTATCATGATGGTTGAACTCAACTATGCCAATAGGATCGACCTGACTACCAGGGGACTATTTGACATAGATCTATTTAAGGAAATTGTATGGGGATACAATTGGTAAGAGTACCTACCTTTAAAATATATGTGAGATACGACTTGATTTCCAAGAGGCTCATACATATTATTAAACGATTCCTTTACTCCACTAAAAGAAATAAAGATTTCGTAAACTATAATGAGGGTAAATAGTTTAAAATAATTAGTGGAAATATCATTTAGATAAAAGTCCATGTCTTTATGATATATGCAAATATGTTCTTATATTACTGCTTTTTCTTTTCTATATATTAGATTTCTCAATATGTCTGCTATATCACTGCGTGGAATACTTGAGACCAACAAGTTGGTAGGACCAAACTTTGATGATTGGTACAGAAATTTGAGAATTGTTCTCATGCAGGAAAAGCTTATTGATGTGATCGATAAGCCCGCCAAGCAAGTCCCAGATGTAAATGATGATGATGCTATCAAGATTTATCAGAAATACTTGGAAGAATGTCTTACTGCCAAATGCATCATTCTCGCTTCTATGAATTCTGAACTGCAGAGGAAACATCAGGATATGGATCCAACTGCAATTATTGAACATCTTAAGAAGATGTTTGGTACACAAAGCAGGACAGCTAGATACCAACTATCTAAGGCTTTATTTGGATCCAAATTGACTGGAAACTCACTAGTTGGACCCTATGTCAATCATATGATTGATCTTATTGAAGATCTTGAGAAGTTGGGGTGCAAACTAGGTAAAGAGCTTTCTCAAGATTTGATCTTGCAGTCACTATCAGAATCCTTTTCACAATTTGTTATTAATTTTAATATGAATAAAATGGATTGTGATCTTCATGAGATGCTAAACATGTTGATTGATTATGAGAATCAACTTGCATGTGAGAAGAAGAAAGGAACTATCATGTTGGTTGGAAACTCTTCTAAGAAGAAGGGTAAGGGTAAAAGTAAACCCAAGAAAAATCCTACTGCGCCCCAAGGGTGGTGTGACCAAACCCAAAGGCAAAGAAGGCAAAGTTGACCAATCTGATGCTGTATGTTTCCATTGTAAGAAAATAGGACATTGAAAGAGAAATTGCAAAGAGTATCTTGCAACTTTAAAGGACAAGAAACAAGGTAAGACTACTACTAATTCTTCATTGTGGGTATTAGATACTGGCAGTGGTTATAACATCTGCAATATGTTTTAGGGGTTCCAGATAAGTAGAAAGTTGAAGAAAGGAGAAATTAATCTACAAGTTGAAAATGGTGCAAAAGTTGCGGTCGTAGCTATAGGATCAATTTCTTTAAAAATGCCTACGGGTAAAGTACTTATGTTGGATGATTGTTATTACGTTCCTAAATTTGTTTCGAACATAATTTCATCTTCTATTTTAGATAAATGTGGTTTCCGCATTAATATAGGCAATGGTATTTGCTCTATTTATTATAGTGATAATTTATATGTGAATGGCTATCTCCAACATGATGTTTATGTCTTACCTAGTGTGAATGCTAATTCGGTTATGCATGTTTCAAGTCTTAAGAAGAAAAGAGATGATCATGTAAATCAAACACGCCTTTGGCATTGTAGGCTTGGTCATATTGGAGAGAAAATAATTAACAAGTTGTACAAGGAAGGGTACCTTGACAAGTATAATTCTGAATCATATCCAACTTGTGAATCTTGTCTCAAAGGAAAAATGACCAAATCTCCATTTACTGGAAGTGGAGAAAGAGCTTTTGAATTATTGGGACTAATTCATACAGATGTTTGTGGGCCCATGAAAATTCAAGCTAGAGGTGCATATTCTTACTTCATCACCTTCACTGATGATATGTCAAGATATGGATTTGTGTATCTTATGAAACATAAGTCTTAATCTTTTGAAATGTTCAAAAGGCTCCTTAGTGAAGTTGAGAAGCAGACTGGTAAAAGTATTAAAATACTAAGGTCTGATAGAGGTGGAGAATATCTTAGTGAAGATTTTACGAGATATCTCAAAGAGAATGGGATTCTATCACAGTAGACACCTCCAGGAACACCATAACACAATGGTGTGTCTGAAAGCAGAAATAGAACCTTATTAGATATGGTGAGATCTATGATGGGGTTGACTGATCTTCCAATAAATTTATGGGGATATGCTTTGGAACCAGCAACATACTTACTTAATAAAGTCCCAACTAAGTCAGTCTCTACAACACCATATGAGATATGGAAAGGATGTAAGCCTAACCTTAAACATATTAAGGTTTGGGGTTGTCCAGATTATGATAAGAGACTACAAACTGATAAACTTGACTCAATATCTAATAAGTGTAGGTTCATAGGGTATCCCAAGGAAACAAGGGGATATTATTTCTATCACCCTTCTGACCATAAAGTGTTTGTGGCTAGAGGAGCAACCTTTTTTAGAAAGGGAATTCCTTTTGGAAGGAAATTATAATGAAGAAATAGAACTTGATGAAGATCAAGAAACTAATGAACCAACACAATATAAAGATCATGAGACCAAAGTTGAAGAACCTTGTGTGTCCAAAAAGGTTAGTGGGAGGACAATTATAATTTTAGTGTTGTATGTTGATGATATATTGCTCATAGGGAATGACGTACCGGCATTGCAAATACCAAGATTTGGCTATCTGAACAGTTTTCCATGAAAGACTTGGGAAGCAGCTTATATTTTAGGAATAAAGATCTATAGAGATAGATCTAGAAAGCTGCTTGGACTTTCCCAGTCATTGTACATTGATACTATCTTAAAGAGGTATAACATGGATAATTCCAAAAGAGGCTATCTACCGATAGGCACTGGAATTTCTCTCAGTAGAGAGGATTGTCCTAAAACACTTGAAGAGAGAGAACGCATGAGTAGGATCCCATACGCTAGTGCAGTGGGAGCTATCATGTATACCATGACATGTACACGTCCTGATGTGGCTTATGCACTTGGAGTGACCAGCCGATATCAGGCAAACCCTGGTGAGGAACATTGGAAGGTGGTGAAGACCATTCTTAAGTACTTAAGAAGGACTAAAGACCAATTCATCATCTATGGGGATTCTGAGTTGAAACTTGAAGGTTATACTGATGCAAGTTTCTCTTCAGATAGGGATGATAGCAAATCTATTTTTGGTTATGTATTCACCTTAAATGGTGGTGCAGTGAGTTGGAAAAGTTCCAAACAAGCTACAGTAGTTGATTCAGTGACTGAAGCAGAATACATAGCAGCTAGTGAAGCTGCTAAGGAAGCTGTATGGATGAAAAAGTTCTTAACTGAACTTGGTGTGGTTCCTTCAATGGAAGGTGCGGTTCCACTTTTGTGTGACAATACTGGAGTCATTGCTCAAGCAAAAGAACCAAGATCACACCAAAAGTCCAAACACGTTCTACGAAGGTATCACCTGATAAGAGAGATCATTGAACGTGGAGACGTCGAGATTTAAAAGGTTGATGGAAAGGAAAATGCTGCAGACCCATTCACTAAAGCTCTTGGCGCAAAGGAGTTTGACAAGCAAAAGTGAAAATTAGGGATGAAGTACAAGAGCAATTGGCTCTAGTGCAAGTGGGAGATTGTTAGGGATATAGTAGATATGCCTAGATACAATATCATATTTGATAACTTGAACATATTTTTGTGAATGTCATTTGATATAAAATATATGGCATTTGATAATATTTAATCATTATTATTAATTGTTTGATTAATTTGATAAGGTCCTTGATTAAATTTTGAGATTTGTCATCGTGATAGAGATCATGATAATGAGAGCAAAGTCTCTTACAATTTAATCTAAATTTGTTCTTGATAATAGGATTATTAATTTGGACATTAGTAATCCGGTTAGATCAATATTTATGTGATTATCTTTATCGGATAAAGATTAGTTGATCTCATTAACTAAATCACATAGATAGATGATGCATATAGAGATATGATCATTGAACCGACTCATTGGATAATTCCTAATGGTTAGAATTACCATAACTGTCAATAGGATATTTTCTTGAAGAATGTGATGTAACCGTTTCCTTTGACTTGAGATCATTATAGTAATTGACAAGTTATTCATTGTGCTTTGATACTAGACATCTATGGCCCTACGGCGATAGTTGAAAGGATATTGGGTACGATTGAACACATGTAGAATTAGTGATGAACAAGACGGAATCTGTCAACTCTTGGTAATGAGTTTAAGCTCCATGTTATCATGAATTATAAACGACCAAACTAAGACCTTGGCCAGGGAAATTGAATGAAAGAAGAAGTGAGTTTCTTAGGTCATTCAATGGTCGATTATATTTGACGTGAACACATAGTTGACCGCCTATTAGGATTTGAAAGTTTAACCATATCCTAGGATGATCCAGAGCTATAAGGACAAAAGGAATTACTACATTATTCTTCTATTGGTTCTTGAGAGTAAATTGTATACTTCATGCTATCCGGTCGTTAAGGAGTGTTGCTAGACACCACCCTTGATTAGTATTTTGATATGATCAATTTACTACCGGTTTAGTATTTAATCTATGGGGTCGCACATTAACGAGTGTTCTGATCGTTGCTAAAGGATTAATTAACTTATTATTTGATAATTAAATTAAAGAATTTAATTAGTCAAATAACTTTAGTTATTAGTCCAAATAAAATATTATTATATTCTTTGCTAGCACAAAGATTATAATTAATATTGTGAATAAATTGAAGTTTCTATTTTGAATAGAAATTAAATAATATCTCTTGGTTGAAATATATGTGATATATATAATTAATATTAGTTTATATAATAGATGTATATAAAATATAATATTAATAAAGGCTTGTTAATAAATCTAATTTTGAATTGGATTATTAATGTGTAATTGAAGTTTTTATCCTATTTGGAATGGGGTTGATATTTTCAATTGGAAAATATTATATTAATATAAAAGTTTACTTTAATAGAATCCAATTTAGAATTGGACATAAAAAAGTCCATAATTTTCGGCAACTATGAAGTGGGAATTCGGATTTTTTGTACAAAATTTTTCATAAGTTTATTTTTGGAATAAATTTTTACTCTAAGTAAATTATTACCTCAACCAACTAGGAAAAGAGTTTGTAGGTGATGCTATATAAAGAGTGATGGAGAAAATTTATAAAGTTTTAAGGTTTTAATTTTTCTTGAGAAGAAAACCTACTTTGTGAAAGTGAGAGTGCAATACAAAGCCAAGAGAGAAAATACAATTACAAGAAAAGTGTTTCTTGTTCTTCTAATTTGAGTTGAGATTTTTTGAGAAAACATTTCAACACAATATTCTTCGTTCAATTTGTTTGCAGGTTTCATTGATCAAAGAGTTGATAGCAAGGATCGGTCTCGGTGTGGATACGCATAGAGTCTTCGCACTATCGAAGAAATTCTAAAAAAGAGACTCTCTTCATCAGGTACGTATTAGATCCGATCTTTGACACCTAAATAAATTTTAAATATGAAAAAAACTACCTAGGATTGTTATTGTCTTCCACTGCATGTTACGAGAACCTATACGCAATCCTTCAAAAGGTACTGAATACAAATGCTACATCGTGATTTAAATATATTTAAATTTGTATTGGTTATATTAGATTTTGGGTACCTTTTTTAATAAGTATTCGAATTGGGATATAGAAGCAAACTCAGGGCACTGAGAAAGGAACCTATGCATCTCATAATCCACCCGAAAACTCCCATCAAATGACATTTTTCGTTATCTATGAATTGAAATTAAGCTGGGGCAAAACTTAAATAGCCTCTTTTAAGCTAAAACAAAGCTGCAGGTGAATGAGAAGAGTGAAGGAATATAGACTATCCATTTCTTGTCTTTGAACTCCGCGTAAGAGCTCCACTTGTAGGATTTCACCAATGGAAAGAACATTTGGCAGCCAAAACTTCTACTAGCTGTTCTCCTAGACATAAAGCTTCTACAAGTTATACTAATAATATATTCACCTCTTTTGATTACCAGAGTAGTTAGGAAAACACAAAAATAAAAACGACCTTTGACTTTGACTGTGAAAAGCGGAAAATAGGCACACAGTAGTTTAGAGTAGAAGGAGTGCAAGCGACTTGACTGTAAGGAGAGGAGCTCTAAGTTGGAATTCAATAGTCTAAGAAATGGTCATCTGTTACGTACATTTACTCCGTGTATCTATCTTAACCCTAGCCTTTATTCATCAAGAAAGATCATTGCGAAGAAACACATAGTGTTTGAAGCAGAGAAACTAAATATGATTCACAATTTTCTAACTCCTCGGAAGGTCAACATTGGCATGTGTCCCATCAAACCTCATAGCCCTCCTAAAAGATACATTCAGCAATTTGCAGTAGACGCTCCAAGTTTAACAATTATAACAAATAATTTCTTCCAGATCTACTATGAAAGCTTGTCAATTGTACAATGTATTTCTAATTGAGAATTGACTGGTGTTCAAGGCTAAAATACAACACGTTGGTGCAATATTATCGCTTTTACCACTTAAGACATAAGAGTTGCATTCAGTCTATAAAAATTACCTTCTCCCCTGAGGAGAAATAAAACAGTTAGATCAGGATGTCACTTACGTAGTGTAATACTGATACATCCATTTTCTTTCTCCTGATAGGAAGCCCAATTTTATTTGAAGGTAAATAGATAAAAAATAAATTGTAACCTCTACAGGGGTCATAGGACATTTTTCATTTATGCGGTTGAAAAATGCAGGTTACCGAGGACATGACCCTTGATAGTGGAGTCTGGAGGTCTAGAATCAGGGTTGTAGGCTAGGGGCTCTTAGAGTTCTTCGTACGCCTCTCCCGGGGTTGGGTGTGGGATAGTAGGGTTACCCATAAATGATTAGTGTTTTAGCTTATGTCCCCTTATGGTTGTTAGTATGGTAGATACTGCTTGTTATTATTGCATGCGACTGTATTTATGTTTCTTATGTTTACATAATTACTTACGTTATCTCTGCGGGATTACTTATGCTTTTGTTTCTAATTTTGTCTTTGTTATAATGCAGCTTTTCATTTTATCCTATGCGCCGGGGGTCGATTGGAAACAGCCTCTCTGCCCTTTCGGGCAGGGGTAAGGCTCGTCTACATATTAACCTCCCCAGACCCCACCTGATGAGAATATACTGGATAGTTGTTGTTGTTGTTGTTGCGGTTGACACCAGGTGCAATAACGATATATTTGTTTGAACTTCTTCCTCCATCCCTTCTCACGTACCACATCCATTTCTAACTTTTCAACCACTCCATCATAAATACAACATGAAAAAGCTACCATGTCCTTCACATGTAAGTTGGAGTTTGCATCATTAGATTGTAGATCAACAATAAAATCCTTTGCAAGCAGAACTATGAAGAGAGACTATACCTCCTCAAAGCGAAGGTGGATAGAAATATACTTCCCAACAGGGTTAGAGCTCCTCTCAATCATGCGCTCCAAGGAGAACCCCAAAGCTTCATAATTGGAAAAGCATCCCAGGAACTGAAGATGAGATGAAAGATGCATTGATAATCTATTAGCAAATGGGGAGATATGAACAACCTTGCATACCTCTGGATTTGAAATCACTGCTTATGTACCCGGTATTGGGACCAACCCGATCGCTTAGTTCTAATGTATTCAGAATGTTTTCTTCAGGATAGTTGTCAGAGGATAGTCGCCAGTGCCTGATGCAAGGGTTGCATCTGTTAAGCAATCTTTTCTCATACAGTTAGAAATTCCTTTTGCCATAAATGTATAAATCTGTGATCTCAACTGAGATACCACTTGTACAATTGTGTTTTTTACTTTAATCATATTTGCAACATTTGATATTCAGGAATCTCCTTACATATAGATGCTTACAAAATCCATTTTCAATCACTTTTGAACTCTGAAGTTAGACGGCATGGGAAAAAGATGAAAAAGTATGACAAAGACATACAAACCCCTCTTCAATATTTCATGTGTGCAAAAGTTTGTCAAATAGTTTTGGGAAGATAAACTCGTGATAGGCTTGAGCTGCTCGCAAAGGAAAAAGATATACTTATTAGGCCTATATAGTAATAACTCAAAACAAAATAGATCTCTAAGTAGTAAGATGAAATCACTTGGCCGGATTAAATATACAAATTTTGAATAATGACATTTGAAGTACCTTATCCTGCATGTATTTAGCACATAATGCAATTAGATGACAGTTACTTGTATTCAATTGTGGACCTTGTAATGAAACAACTATATTTTAGTGTTGGATTCTATCAGAAATGGAGGCATATCCTTTACACATCAGTAGAAGCAAAAGCCTGTGAAATAAAGTAAATAAAAAGTGTAAGCATATGTGCCAATTTTCAATGAGCATATAACAAAGCTAGTGTAAAATAAATACATTATCTATCTGAGTTATATATAAACAGATTTTTCATAAGTCTAAAGCTACCATGAACAAGAGGCAGCTATTACTGGAACACAGATACGTCTTCAATGCTATCTCTCATCATACACAACAACGTCAACATTCAATTCTGCACGCAAGATGCAGAAGTATAGTATGAGTACAACCGACCCCATGTACTCAATAAATAACAAACCTAACTTAGGCTGAAAGTAGTGACGAGCTGGGACAAGGTCCAAGTCCAACTCTAATAACCAACAATAATGCATAACAATATAATAAAAATGGTACCCGAAGTAACTCAGAGATATGATGCTCAACTTATTCACAGCTACGAAAAAATAGGCATGCCTTTCAAGTATAACAGTAAATCCCAAATCTTTCACCGAAAATACCAAAAGTATGAGTAAGTTTGAAGAATGTAATTTTTCCTAAGCTTTCAACAGGTAAATGTTTCATTTTCGAATGGCATGAGGAAAATACATCTCTATGCCTACATGTTAATATGTACGAGAAGTCATGAATGACGTGATACCGTACAACATAAGAAAAATGCATCTCTATGCATGTATGTCAAGTGTGCATGTCGAAATGCCATGTATCTCAGTGATAAAACCATATGCATACTCTCAGAGTATCAAGTCACGCCGTCCTCTCGGTCACTTAATCCTCCCAGTCACTCAGTTCTCACAGTCACTCAATCCCCCCAATCACTCGACACTCGCACTCAGTAGTTACCTGCTCTCACCGGAGTGTGTACATGCCCCAAGAACTATAATAAGACAATCATGGCATGAATGAATAATAAATGATGCGACATGCAGCCCGATCCCATCAACATCCTCACAATCAGGCCCTCGGCCTTACTCGGTCATCAATCTCTCCAGTCTCTTTGGCTCACAATGTAATGAAAGATCATCCCAAAAATAATGATGCGATGCATCAATAAATGGTTACAGAGACTGAGATATGATATGTAGATGAATGCATATGACTAAGTATGTAATTTCAATATAAAAAGATAGCTCTACAACAGAAATGACCCAGTGGCCCCAACATGATAAGTATATAACCCAGATTACGGATCAAAGCTCAATTACTCTAGCAAGTCGAGATTTTATGGATACAAATAAGATTAGGTAACTACATTGTACCACAAAAAAATCGAGTCACAATTCACACGGTGCATGCCCACATGCCCGTCACCTAGCATGTGTGTCACCTTAATACCAAACACAAAACACATAATTCGGGGTTTCATACCCTCAGCATCATATTTCGAAGTGTTACTTACCTCGAACAAGCCAAATCTAATATCGAGCAAGCCAAATGATGATCCAAAAGTATCATCCCGCACGTACTGACCTCCGAACGGCTTGAAACCAGTCAAGAGCAACTTAAATACATCAAATAAAGCCTAAGGAAATAATTTCTACTGACCTCCGAACGGCTTGAAACCAGTCAAGAGCAACTTAAATACATCAAAAAAAAGCCTAAGGAAATAATTCAATTGATAAAGGTCGAATCTTTATTCAAAAGCCCAAAATCAACTAAAAAGTTCAATTCGGGCCCGCGCCTCGAAACTCGATGAAACTTATAAAATCCAACAACTCATTCAATTACGAGTCAATACTATACTAGTCTCACTTAAATCCGACTCTGAATCGATGTTCAAAACTCAAAAATTTTCTTTATAAAGTTTTAAACAAAATCCCCCATTTCACTTTTTAAATCATCAACCAATTGCCAAAAACAAAGATAAATTTATGAATATAATAAAAAATAAGTAGACAACACTTATTCCAATCCTTGTGGTAAAAATTACTTTAAAAATCATCCAATCCAAGCTCCCCAATTCAAAATATGACCAAATGAACAAACCATTAATTTATATGCCTCCGCTCAGTTGTCCTGCTTCGTTTCTCGTGCTAAATAATCTCGAAACTTGCTTTTCATGCCTCTAATGGGTTCCTTATAATATTTTGGTCAAGTTAGGCTTTTGAATTACTCCATTTGACCTTATAATGAAGGATGTATGTTGGTTTCAATATTTGCAAATAGTGCAGATTTTGAAATATGAATTCAGTAGTAATTGCGCAATTAATTTGAAAATCTGGCAATCCAATTCTTAGTAAAATGACCATAAATTCCTCATACAATATCAAAACTTGATGATCCAGTTTTTATAGTTTTAAAATTACAATACGAATCTAATGCTTCAATCAACATAAAAATTGGAGCTCATTTCGTAATGCAGTACCATTTATGCTTGAAGAAACGACGTCAAAACATTAAAAAACAAGCGCAACACAACTTAAATCTATTCGAAACTCATCCGAGCCCCTCGGGGCCCTGTCTGAACATACCAACAAGTCCCATAATATAACATGGACTTACTCGAGGCCTCAAATAATGCATAACAACATCGAAACGATGAATCGCATCTCAATTCGAACTTAATCGAACTTTGGACTTTAAACTTTTAAAACTCGCGCAGAAACATACCAAATCAACCCGGAATTAACCCAAGTTCTGTATATAAGTGAAAAATAACTTAAAGAAGCTATTCTAATTTTCGGAACCACAATCCGAATCCGATATCATCAAGTTAACTTTCACTCAAACTTATGAACTTTTCAAACCTTCAAATTTTCAGCTTTCGCCAATTTGCGCGGAGATCTTCTAGAAACATCCAAATGATAATTCGTGCATACGCCCAAGTCTAAAATCATAATTCGAACATAATTAAACCATCAAAACTTCCATCTGAGATCAAATACTTTAAAAAGTTAAATTTGGTCAACTCTTCTATCTTAAAGCTTCAATCATGAAATTCATTCGTCCTAATCGATTCCGAAGAACTTGAAAACTAAAACCGACGATTCACACAAGTCATAATACATCACATAGAGCTACTCATACCCTCAAACTACCGAGCGAAGTGCAAGTTTGTATAATTTTATTTTTTTGATCATAAATAATGCTCAAAACGATCGGTCAGGTCATTACAATATGGGATTCGGGGAAGGGCCGGACACAAGGGTCTATTGTATGCAACTTAATATGGTATTATTTTAATAAAATATTTTTACTCTTGATGGTGCATGACAAAATAGTCAATTAATTATTTATGGATATTTTCATAATTTAACTTTTGATTTAAGGGCTTCCCGTATATTACTCTCTATAATCATGCGTTGCACGAATACCTCAGTCTAAGTATCAGAACTTTTTACAAAAGATAATAAACCTTTAATCACATATCTATTCTTCTAATAACAAGTATTAGAATAATAAAATAGAGCTAATTAATGTATATAATAAAATAGCATGGTGAAATTTTGTGTTAATTGTCTCCATGTTGAGTTCAACTTTGTTTTTCCACATTCACAATATATATATATATATATATATATATATATATATATATATATATATATATATATATATATATATATATATTGATTTTTCTCGTTTCTTTATTTTCGCAAGATTCAAACTGATCAGCATTTTTTAAAATCTAACCTAAAATATTAACAATAATCTAATTGTTATGAAATAGAAGATTCTTACACTTCTATTTAAGGTGAATGTCTTTAATGTACTTAATTAGAGAGATTTTAGAGTCCTATTATTGGTAGCAAGATCTTCCTCCTCCCTATAAATAGAGGTGCTCTCTACCATTGTAATTCACCCCTCTCAACTCAATAAGAAGAACTCTCTCTACTCTTCTCTCTATTGCTATTGTTCTTGTTCTATTGTTCTTGTCTTTTGCTTTAGTTTATAACACGTTATCAGCACGAGACTCTACCGTCTCAAGTATCATTCTCGAAAATCCAAGGTATTTTCCCTCTTCCTAATTTAATTTTCGAGTATGTTTGACATTATGAAAAGAAAGTTCGTTGCCCTTGAAATTTCGGGCAAGAACTATATGACATGGGTGTTGGATGCTGAAATCCACCTAGATGCTATGGGTCTCGGAGACACCCTCAAAGATAAAGAAAAAGCATCCACCCAAGATTGTGCGAAAGCCTTGATTTTCTTGCGCCACCACCTTGACGAAGGTTTGAAGATTGAATATCTCACCGTCAAGGATCCACTCGTTTTGTGGAACAGCTTAAAGGAGAGATATGACAACCTGAAGTTGGTCACTCTGCCACAAGCACGATATGATTGGGCCCATCTGAGGCTACAGGACTTTAAGTCCGTTTCTGAATATAATTCTGCTATGTTCAGAATTACTTCTAAACTGAAGCTATGTGGAGATAACATCTCCGATTACGATATGCTTGAGAAAACGTTTACAACGTTTCATGCCTCCAATATGGTACTGCAGTAACAGTACCGAGAGAAAGGCTTTATGAAGTACTCTGAACTGATTTCTCTCTTACTAGTGGCTGAGCGAAATAATGACCTGCTCATGAGAAATCACGAAAATAGACCAACTGGGTCTACACCACTGCCTGAAGCAGATATGGTGCACTCGCATTATGCCAAACATAAAAGGGACCATGATCACGGTCATAAACGGGGTCAAAGCCAAGGACGTGGACAAGGAAGAAATTCCAAAGAAGTCCGTCACCCCCCAAAAAGAGATAACCACCGAAAGCAGAAACGGGATCCCGAAGATCCTAAGGCAAATAGTTCAGAAACTATATGTTATCGTTGCGGTGGGAAAGGGCACTGGTCAAAGATTTGCCGTATACCAAGACACTTGGTTGACCTTTATCAAGCATCTCGAAAGAGAAAAGGCCCTGAAACAAACTTTGTCTATGACGACAATGAGGACATCACCCACCTGAATGTGGCAGACTTCTTTGAGCAACCCGAGGGGAAAATAGACCACCTAATCGGCGATGGGACCATGATGAAAGAAGATGGAGTTATTTGATTTTGTTCTACTTATTTGTATTAGTTAGTGAATAATCTAATAGTCATTAGTATTAGCTCGTATTAGCTAGTTCATGATGCAATGTTAGCAGTAGTTCTTTAGAATATCTTCAATATGTTCAAATATCAATAAAACTTTTATTCTCCAGTGGGGGTAATCGACTAGCCTGAAAAACTAGTCGATTATCAACTATTTTCGCATTAAAGTTGAAAAACAATTGATCAACAATCGATTGTCTTTGGCTAACAATCGATTGTCTTGAAACAGTGTGTTCTGGAATTTTTCAAAAATAGCCAACAATCGATTGTCTTTGTCTAACAATTGATTGTCTTGAAACAGTGAGGTCTGGAATTTTTCAAAAATCACCCACAATCGATTGTCTATATCTAACAATCGATTGTCGTTAGGCAGTGTAATCTGGAATTTTTCAAAAATCATCCACAATCGATTGTCTATGTTTAACAATCGATTGTCTATGTTCCAACAATCGATTGTGTATTTAATAATCGATTGTCTTATGAAAAACGCTGAAATTTTCAAACTGCATAGTAATTGATTATGGACAACATATCTGATTTTGTTAGTCAACTGTTAGTAGCAGATTTTGAAAATATTATGTGACACAAAAGAATTGAACTTGTTTATTCTTATGTTCATGTATTCCTTTTGTATGTCATACCATGGGAAGTAAATTGATTGAAAGGCTCCGGAAGAGCAAATGTAACTCTGCCCAAAGGCATGACGTTTATCTTAGAGAATGCAATATTCTCCTCCAAGTCTAAGAAGAAACTTGTTGAGTTTTAAAGATGTACGCTGGAATGGCTACAATATTGAGACAATGGATGAAGATAATCTTGAATATCTCGTCCTCACTTTAAAGAATGTCTCCGGCCAAAAGAGGGTTATTGAGAAATTCCCGTCTTTATCTTGTGGCCTGTATTGGACAAGAATTAGTGCAATTGAGGCACATTCAACAGTAAATCTAAAGAATACTGAGTCCAATACATTTGTACTTTGGCATGATCGACTGGGTCACCCAGGATCAACCATGATGAGACGGATTATAGAAAGCTCATATGGGCATCCGTTAAAGAATTTCAAAATTCTTTCAAATAATGAATATCCTTGCACTTCGTGTTATCAAGGCAAGCTGATTATCAGACCATCCCCAACAAAGGTTGGGACTGAGTCACCCCAGTTTCTGGAACGTATACAAGGGGACATTTGTGGACCTATTCACCCACCTAGTGGGTAGTTTAGGTATTTCATGGTCTTGATAGACGCATCCTGTAGATGGTCTAATGTGTGCTTGTTGCCATCACGCAACCTTGCGTTTGCAAAGTTAATGGATAATAGATGAGAATAATCTTGAATTCTTCATGAAAACGAGGCTGCCCATTTCGGTTCGGGTTCACGCCATTTTGCATGCAGCAATGCTACTTTGTCGGCTGCCCGCTTCGGCTTAGGGTCACGCCATTTCGCATGCAGCAATGCTAGTTCGTCTCTGACTGACGAATTATCACAAATATTCCCTATTGCAATTGGTTTTGGGTCATGAACCCAATATATCCCATTTAAGAAGCTTTGGATGCGCAGTATAGGTGCCTGTAGCACCGCCATCCCGCACCAAAATGGGTTTGCAAAGAAGGTTAGGAATATATGTTGAGTATGAATCGTCCTCCATTATTCGCTACCTCGAAACATTGACAGGAGATTTGTTCACTGCACTATTTGCAGACTGTCAATTTGATGAGACACTTTTCCCAAAATTAGGGGGAGAAGTCGGTGAAACCAAATGGGAAATTTTGTGGAAAAATGTATCATTATCTCATCTTGATCCACATACCTCTATTTGAAAGAAAGAGGTACAAAAGACTATCCATTTGCAAAGAATAGCAAATCAAATGCCTGACGCATTTACGAACTCGAAGAGGATAACGAAATCCCACATTCACGCGGAAAATGTTCCGATCCGTATTAAAGTCCCTATTGGACAAATATCTAGTGTCATATCCAATGAGTCAAATGCACGTCAGAAGCGTGGCAGACCATTAGGTTCCAAAGATCGAAATCCTAGAAAGAGGAAAAAGAACGATCTAAATGACACTATGAAAGAATCACATGAGGACGCTCATGATTTGATTAATTCCGAGATTCACGAAGAATCTATTGAGCCTGAGACTCTTGAAAATACGGAATGCAAGAATGTGAGAATCTCGAACCTCAGTCTGTGGTAGTACAAAATTAATTGAGAGCTCTCGAAGAGCCAATTATTACTATGTTGGAGAAACACAATTGAGTATTGTGCTGTAGTAAGTCTCAAAGAAACTTATCCAGTTTCCAAAAGTACACGCGAAAGCGATTGATGATATTGAGACTATAAATAAAGGAAGGCTTTGATTCTCCTATTACTACAACTTGTAGCGGGGTAATTTGTATATGAAAAGCTACCCGCTTTGTTCTCCAGTTTGTACTACACAAACGAAAGAATGCCACAATAAAGTGGATATCTATTGGTATAAAACCCATGTCATAATAAACCCGAAGTTTATTGATAAGTGCACATGTCATGGTGTAAATTTGAAGTTTACCAATATTGATAATTTATTCAGTTGGCATTCATGTTAGCCATCTCATTTTAAGTATGATGTGCAAATTCACATAGGTGAATATTAAAGAACTAGAAAGTTCTTTACGAATACTCTTGTATCACTTGTTCTCATTAATGAACTGACCAACTAAAGAGTTCGGGTTGAAGCCCATAAATTCTGGAAATATCAAAGGTGAATATGGGCTCATTCACCTGCCATGTATACCACATATGATGCATCTATGGAATGGTTACATGCGCAATTGTTATTGACCCGCAGCCTGGCCGGTGCTTGCGGGGTAAATCGCTCAGTAATCTAACTTCGAGCATAGTTTTCAGATTCTCTACTCAAGACAGTTCATCTTGATAAGTTGGTTTATATCAAAGTTGGTTTAGCAAGATAATTATTGAGTGCTTCCACTTAATAGCTAAACTGTTCCTTATGTGAACGAAGTTGTATATATCAAGTTTGATATAAGTTGTATACAAGAGTATATTCTCCCCTCAAAAGTGGTTCAGGGTCAGGAACCAAATAATTTCATCTTATATTAAGGTGCTGTGTATATTGACATAATGCACAAAGATGATTTCCCAAAGTTGAGGAAACAAGTTAGCTTTACTAACATGAGGGGGAGACATGATAAACACTTGAGAAAAGGTTACATGGGATGAATTATCATTTGTATATGTATATCCCCGAATATCATGATATGAACCTGAAGTTCATAAAAGGAATAATTCAATTGCAACATATTGCAAAGCATGCTATACGCATTTGCTGACCCAAAGAAAGTAACTAAATGGAAGAGATACAATTCAAGAAGAATTGATTCCATATGAAAGACATGTAGCTTTTGAACCTATAGTTCATATGCTTGAAAGTATAAAGGCAAAGGTATGTATAGTCAATTTTCGATACCTTATTTGTTTAGCATGACATGAAACTTTGATATGCAGCTAAAGTCTATTATGTGACTTACATGACTTAACTTGAAAGATTAAGTTGCTTGAAGCATATGCAATTCTTGGTCCTGAAGTACCACATCCTAAGTACAATTTGTGTACATATGTATCTTGCTATAACTATAAGCATGATGGCATTGAGAATGCATCTATGGAGATATTGAAGAGCTATTCCACGACATTATATGAAGATGTTCATATCTATCAAGAGTAATGATTTCAAGGTGCGGAATATTTATTCAAGTCAACATGGTTGATTTATTTATCAAATATCTACCAAAGATCGTTTTGAAGATGATGCACAAGGTTGGAATGCAAATGCTCAAGGATATAAATTGATGTACTCATTAGGGGGAGTCAATGCGCGTTGCACTCTTTTTCCCTTACAAGGTTTTTTCCCACTGGGTTTTCCTTGCAAGGTTTTTAACGAGGCAACCAATAGGCGCATATTCAAACATGTGTACTCTTTTTCCTTACTTTAATTTTTTCCATTGGGTTTTGGTTTTAAGGTTTTATGAGGCACATCATTGAATAGACATTCAAGGGGGAGTGTTATGAAATAGAAGATTCTTACACTTCTATTTAAGGTGAATGTCTTTAATGTACTTAATTAGAGAGATTTTAGAGTCCTATTATTGGTAGCAAGATCTTCCTCCTCCCTATAAATAGAGGTGCTCTCTACCATTGTAATTCACCCCTCTCAACTCAATAAGAAGAACTCTCTCTACTCTTCTCTCTATTGCTATTGTTCTTGTTCTATTGTTCTTGTCTTTTGCTTTAGTTTATAACACTAATCAAATTAATGAGAAAACTAGTATTATAAGCTAAATTACTGAACAAATAAAGGACAAACTTAGAGAGATGCACTATAACTCATAGAAGCTATAAAGAAAATTCCACTTCCTTCCAACTAAGAGCAGATAGTCCTAAAAGAAACATGTTACTTGGATGTAGTTTCGGTGGACTAGGAAAGAAGGACGCTTAAACCCAGTAGACTTCCATTTATTCCTTGCGTGAATCTATTGAGACATGAGAGGTTAAAAGTATAAAAATTCTCAAATACACAAAGTTTTAATTGAATTCAGAGTAAACTCTCCCCTGAAATAGGTAAACTCACTAATCTAGTTTATCTTGACTTTTCCACCAATCAGATTTCAGGCACAACCAAGTAAATGGTTCCATTCCGGAAGAAATAGGTCTCTTACTCAGCTAGCTTTGAACAATAACTATCTTAGTGGTTCAATTCCTGCTTTATTGGTGAATTTGAACAACCTGTCTTCTTTGTATCTTTGTAAGAATAAGCTTTCTGGTCCCATTCCTGTTGAAATTGGGAAGATGAAGTCACTTGAGAGTTTATACTTCGACACAAACAATCTTTCTGGTCCAATTCCTTCAGAGTTGGGGAATCTGAAATACCTCACTCATCTGGCATTATACAATAATACGCTTACTGGTTCAATTCCAACTACTCTAGGTGACATTAAGACTCTATACCTTTATTCTAACCAACTTTCTGGTTTCATTCCTATAGAGTTGGATAATCTGAAAAACCTCACTTTTCTAGATTTATCTAAGAATCAGCTTACTGGTTCAATTCCAATTACGGTAGGTGACTTAAGTGAGCTCAAAATTTTGTACCTTTTTTCTAACCAACTTTCTGGTCCCATTCCTACTGAGCTGGGGAATCTGAAAAACCTCACTGATGTAGATATAAGTCCATATATCTTACAATCTCCCACTTGGACGAGATACACATACATATATACAAACCTTACCATTATATGTTACAATATAACCTTATGAGCTCAAAATTGCTATCATAATTAAATTGTCATGAACAATCCGGTCCATCAATCATACCAACATAGGAACTAAGAGCTCTTAGTTACTCTTGCGTAACCAGAACCAACATAGATCACGTATATCAATATAACCAACGACATGGATCAAGTGTAGGTGTGTAGCATGGAAATAACATAAAGTATGGTCAATAGAATGTCTATTTCCAACTGGTTCTCTTTATTGAGATCAATCATAAACTTTAAGAGTACAAAAGCTTTAAAACTGAATATGTGCAAATATAACTGAATTACTGAATGTAATGGACAATACATAATTGTATAATACAAACTCCCACTAAAATACATAATCCTTAACTGATTTGACACCCATACAAGCAATATGCTCATGAAATACTTTTGGTGTCAATCCCTTAGTAAGCGGATCCGCAAGCATGGAGTTTGTACTGATGTGCTCAATGCACAACTGTCCATTCTGTACTCTTTCTTTAACAACCCGAAATTTGACGTCCATATGTTTTGCTTTCGTCAAACTACTGTTGTTATTAGCATAAAGGACTGCTGACCTGTTGTCGCATAATAGCCTAAGCGGCCTTTTAATTCTATCAACAATCCGCAGTCCACTAACAAAATTCCGCAGCCATAATGCCTCATTAGATGCTTCATAACATGCCATGAATTCCGCTTCCATTGTGGAAGTGGCCGTAAGAGTTTGCTTGATGCTTCTCCAAGAGATAGCACCGCCAGCAAGCATGTAAATATAGTCTGATGTAGACTTCAGACTATCCTGACATCCAGCAAAATCGGAGTAGGTATACCCGATGATCTCAAGCTGGTCCGATCTCCGATATGTAAGCATGTAATCCTTTGTTCTCTGTAAGTACCTCATGACCCTTTGGCTGCCTTCCAATGGTCCATTCCCGGATTGCTTAGATATCTGCCTAACATCCCAACAATGTATGCTATATCAGGTCGTGTACAGACCTGAGCATACATCAGACTACCTACAGCCGAAGCATAAGGCGTCTTCTGCATTTCCGAAGTTTCATAATTATTATTTGGGCACTGTTTGAGACTAAACTCGTCTCCCTTAGCAACAGGGGTGTTGCCTGGTTTACAATCCTGCATGCCAAATCTTTTAAGAACCTTATCGATATAGCCCTTTTGTGACAGACCGAGAACACCTTTTGAGCGATCTCGATGTATCTGAATCCTAATACAAAAGAAGCTTCACCAAGATCTTTCATTTCAAATTTCTTTGAAAAAAATTTCTTAGTTTCATGCAATAATGCTATGTCGTTACAGGCAAGCAGTATGTCATCGACATATAAAACCAGAAAAATATACTTACTCCCACTGAACTTATGGTATATACAGTCATCAGCAACATTCGGTTTAAAACCAAAAGATGTAATGACTGCATGAATCTTATAATACCATTGACGGGAAGCCTGCTTGAGTCCATAGATGGATTTTTTTAATTTGCAAACCCTTTTCTCTGATTCATCCGAAACAAAGTTTTCAGGTTGCACCATATAAAGTGTTTCCTCAATGTCACCATTGAGAAACGCTGTCTTAACATCCATCTGATGAAGCTCAAGATCAAAATGTGCTACTAGTGCCATTATAGTCCTGAAAGAGGCTTTCGATGAAACTGGAGAGAAAGTCTCTTTATAATCAATGCCTTCCTTTTGAGTGTAGCCTTTTGCGACTAGACAGGCTTTATACTTGATAACATTGCCCCCTGAATCCCTTTTGGTTTTAAAAATCCATTTACAACCAATAGGTTTAATACCTTAGGGCAATGTAACAAGCTCCCAAACGTCATTATCGCTCATAGACTTCATCTCATCATTCATGGCATCAATCCACTTTTGAGAGTTAGAACCCTTAATGACTTGACGGAAGTTGATTGGATCATCTTCCTCAAGTCCAATATCACTTTCTTGTTCTTGGAGAAATACAACATAATCATCCAGAATTGCATTTCTCCTCTCTCTAGTGGATCTCCTTAATGGCACTTCAGTTTCTTGAGGTTGTTGAGTTTGATTTTCATTAGTAATATCGGGAACCTGATGGGGGAGATTTTCGAGATTGTCTTGAACTGGAATTGTGTGATCCGTGTCAGGAATGAGAACACCCTGACCAAGATCAACAACTTGAGGGAAAGACACATGTTCTTCCTCAAAGAACATAATCGATTATTGCATAAAGTTCACCAAAATTTTGCAAAACAGTGGCATCACATAATCGACTATTTTTACAAAATAATCGATTATGCAATTTTGTTCATAAAAATTTTCGAAACAGAATGACAGAATAATCGATTATTCATTTTGAATAATCGATTATTCAAGTTTTCAGCAAAAATTTGGAAATTCCAGTAAGCCAGAATAATCGATTATCTCATTGAGATAATCGATTATCCTGGACCAGCAAGCCCTGATAATCGATTATCAAGGACCTGATAATCGATTATCATGCAATTAATTGCTGAAAATGTTTTGTTTTGGCTGTTTAATGAGGCATAATGTAAGAAACGTTTTTCATAATTAATGAAACGTTTTAAGTATTAGGTTTTCAGATTTTTTAATTGAACATTAATAATATGTCAATTAATTTTCAGTTTTTAAATTATTAATGTTTTATGCATTAATATTCAGTTTTAATATTAATTGTTTTAGTCCATCATACTTCAGTTTTTGGGCATTGGCCAATTAAGACTAAAACAATTAATATTCAGATGTTACATGTCAAAACATGTAATTTTTCAGTTAAGATTCATAATATGGCTTAAGGAACTAAAGTATTTAGCATCTAATATTTTAAATTAGTCAATTGAAGCATTATGTTGCCAAAGTAACCTCTATTGTGTAGATTGATTGATCTTGAAATATAAGATGACTGTGGATGTTAGTCTTCCATGCGTTTAACACCGGCCCAAAGGAAGGTTGTTATTTGGCAGGAATTCGAACATGCCTGTGGTGATAAATATGTGACAATTATTTGGTTTTCCATGTGAATATTAAGTCGGCCCAAAGGAAGGCTTGATATTTGACAGGAGTTTATTGTCAATATTTGATCACTACACCAAGAGTACCACTTACAAGTTGATTTTCTGTCCAAAGACTAAAATCAATGTTGTGCTAGGTATCTTGTAATGAGATTTGCCTATTTTGAATCTGAAAACTAAAGTTAAAGTTCAAGTAATTGTAAGCATGTATTAAGTTATCCTTTGTTCTATTTTCAGTGAATTCTTCAGCTGCTTCGATATATGCTAATATAAACAGCATCCCTGTGCTTAACGGCACAAACTTTAAGGAATGGAAAGAGAATATTATGATCGTTCTCGGTTGCATGGATCTAGACTTTGCACTTCGGATTGAGCAACCTGCTTCTCTTGAGGATACATCTTCTTCTGATGAAAAGAAGGAGATGGAGAAGTGGGAACGCTCAAATCGCATGAGTCTAATGATCATGAAACGTGCAATTCCAGAATCATTCATGGGCACTATGAATGATGAAGCTAATGCCAAAGTTTTCCTTGAAAACCTTGAAAAGCGTTTTGAACAAAACGAAAAGGCGGAAACAAGTACTCTTTTGAGTAAACTTGTTTCCATGAGGTATAAAGGCAAGGGAAACATTAGGGAGTACATTTTAGAAATGTCTCATCTTGCTTCGAAACTTAAGTCACTCAAGCTAGTATTACCTGAGGAACTGCTTGTGTACTTAGTTTTGATATCTCTTCATGCACACTTTAATCAGTTTAAGGTAAGTTACAACTGCCTGAAGGAGAAATGGACTCTTAATGAGCTCATTTCACATTGTGTGCAAGAGGAGGAAAGGATAAAGCAAGATAAGACTGAAAGTGCTCATTTGGCATCCTCTTCTAAGGTTGTGAAAAAGAGGAAAGGTAAGGAAGTTGCGGTTGCAAGGCCCAAGAATAAGCAATATTAGGAACCTAAGGTTGAAATTACTGAATTAGGTTGCTTTTTCTGTAAGGGTACTAATCATGTGAAGAAAGATTGTACCAAGTACCACGCTTGGCGTGCGAAAAAAGGTACATTTCTTTCTCTTGTTTGTTCTGAAGTTAATTTAATTTCGGTACCTAAGGATACTTGGTGGGTAGATTCTGCTTCTACTACTCACATAGGTATATCTATGCAGGGTTGCCTGAACTGCCGAAAACTAAATGATGGTGAAAGATACATCTATGTGGGTGACGGCAAGAAGGTGCCAGTTGAGGCTATTGGAAAATTTAGGCTGTTGTTTAAGACCGATTTTTATTTAGATTTGGATGAGACTTTTGTTGTACCGTCTTTTAGACGGAATTTAATTTCTGTTCCCAAATTGGACATATCCGGTTATTCATGTTCATTTGGTAACAATAAAGTTAGTCTCTTTCAAAATTCAAATCTTATCGGTACTGGTCTTTTATCAACATTTGATAGCCTATATTTGGTTGACGCAATAACCTCACATAATGAAACTTTGCATATAAGTTTAAGTGGTACCAAAAGAAAATTAACTAATGAGAATTCTATATCACTCTGGCACAAACGTTTGGGTCACATATCCATTCAAAGAATTCAGAAACTCGTGTCAGATGGAATTCTCGATTCTCTTGATTCCTCAAATTCGGATATTTGTGTTGAGTGTATCAAGGGTAAACAAACAAACAAGACGAGATTAGGTGCTAAGAGATCTTCGGACGTCTTAGAATTGATACATACGGATATTTGTGGGCCATTCCCTACTCCTTGTAGGAATGGTCAACAATAATTTATCACATTCATAGACGATTACTCTCGTTATGGGTACCTATATATTATTCACGAAAAGTCCCAATCCATAGACGTGTTCAAATCATATAAGGCTGAAGTTGAAAATCAACTAAGCAAAAGGATTAAATCCGTCAGATCTGACCGTGGTGGTGAATACTATGGTAGATATGATGGTTCAGGTGAACAACGTCCAGGTCCATTTGCTAAATTCCTAGATGATTGTGGGATCGTCCCTCAGTATACTATGCCAGGAAGTCCTACGATGAATGGTGTAGCTGAGAGACGAAATCGGACCCTTTAGGATATGGTAAGAAGTATGATTTGTCGTACTACTTTACCAGACTCACTCTGGGGTGAAGCATTAAAAACCGTAGCTTATTTTCTTATTAGAGTTCCAACTAAAGCTACAATCAAAACCCCATATGAACTTTGGACTGGGCATAAACCCAGTATTAAGCACTTACACATTTGGGGTTGTCCAGCTGAGGCAAGGCCTTATAGGCTGAATGAAAGGAAACTGGATGCTAAAACGGTTAGTAGCTATTTTGTTGGATACTCTGAAAGATCCAGGGGTTTTAAGTTTTATGATCCCACTTCAAGAACTATTTTTGAGACGGGTAATGCTAGGTTTTTTGAGGATATTGAGTTTGGGGGGTGGGGAGATAAAGTTGTTAGAGATTTTGTCTTTGAGGAAGAACATGTGTCTTTCCCTCAGGTTGTTGATCTTGGTCAGGGTGTTCTCATTCCTGACACGGATCACACAACTCCAGTTCAAGACAATCTCGAAAATCTCCCCAATCAGGATCCTGAAATTACTAATGAAAATCAAACTCAACAACCTCAAGAAACTGAAGTGCCATTAAGGAGATCCACTAGAGAGAGGAGAAATGCAATTTCGGATGATTATGTTGTATTTCTCCAAGAACAAGAAAGTGATATTGGACTTGAGGAAGATGATCCAATCAACTTCCGTCAAGTCATTAAGGGTTCTAACTCTCAAAAGTGGATTGATGCCATGAATGATGAGATGAAGTCTATGAGCGATAATGACGTTTGGGAGCTTGTTACATTGCCCGAAGGTATTAAACCGATTGGTTGTAAATGGATATCTAAAACCAAAAGGGATTCAGGGGGCAATGTTATTAAGTATAAAGCTCGTCTAGTCGCAAAAGGCTACACTCAAAAGGAAGGCATTGATTATAAAGAGACTTTCTCTCCAGTTTCATCGAAAGACTCTTTTAGGACTATAATGGCACTAGTAGCACATTTTGATCTTGAACTTCATCATATGGATGTTAAGACAGCGTTTCTTAATGGTGACATTGAGGAAACAATTTATATGGTGCAACCTGAAAACTTTGTTTCGGATGAATCAGAGAAAAGGGTTTGCAAATTAAAGAAATCCATCTATGGGCTCAAGCAGGCTTCCCGTCAATGGTATTTTAAGTTTCATGCAGTCATTACATCTTTTGGTTTTGAACCGAATGTTGCTGATGACTGTATATACCATAAGTTCACTGGGAGTAAGTATATTTTTCTGGTTTTATATGTCGATGACATACTGCTTGCCTGTTACGATATAGCATTATTGCATGAAACTAAGAAATTTCTTTCAATGAAATTTGAAATGAAAGATCTTGGTGAAGCTTCTTTTGTATTAGGAATTCAGATACATCGAGATCGCTCAAAAGGTGTTCTCGATCTGTCACAAAAGGGCTATATCGATAAGGTTCTTAAAAGATTTGGCATGTAGGATTGTAAACCAGGCAACACCCCTGTTGCTAAGGGAGACAGGTTTAGTCTCAAACAGTGCCCAAATAATAATTATGAAACTTCAGAAATGCAGAAGACGCCTTATGCTTCGGCTGTAGGTAGTCTGATGTATGCTCAAGTCTGTACAAGACCTGATATAGCATACATTGTTGGGATGTTAGGCAGATATCTAAGCAATCCGGGAATGGACCATTAGAAGGCAGCCAAAAGGGTCATGAGGTACTTACAGAGAATAAAGGATTACATGCTTACATATCGGAGATCGGACCAGCTTGAGATCATCGGGTATACCGACTCCGATTTTGCTGGATGTCAGGATAGTCTGAAGTCTACATCAGGCTAT
Organism: Nicotiana benthamiana; assembly: GCA_034376525.1. Taxonomy (NCBI): domain Eukaryota; kingdom Viridiplantae; phylum Streptophyta; class Magnoliopsida; order Solanales; family Solanaceae; genus Nicotiana; species Nicotiana benthamiana. The sequence continues at coordinate 122,072,280 of CM067336.1, forward strand.
ATTTACATGCTTGCTGGCGGTGCTATCTCTTGGAGAAGCATCAAGCAAACTCTTACGACCACTTCCACCATGGAAGCGGAATTCATGGCATGTTATGAAGCATCCAATGAGGCATTATGGCTGCGGAATTTTGTTAGTGGACTGCGGATTGTTGATAGCATTAAAAGGCCGCTTAGGCTATTATGCGACAACAGGTCAGCAGTCCTTTATGATAATAACAACAGTAGTTTGACGAAAGCAAAACATATGGACGTCAAATTTCGGGTTGTTGAAGAAAGAGTACAGAATGGACAGTTGTGCATTGAGCACATCAGTACAAACTCCATGCTTGTGGATCCGCTCACTAAGGGATTGACACCAAAAGTATTTCATGAGCATATTGCTCGTATGGGTGTCAAATCAGTTAAGGATTATGTATTTTAGTGGGAGTTTGTATTATACAATTATGTATTGTCCATTACATTCAGTAATTAAGTTATATCTGCAGATATTCAGTTTTAAAGCTTTTGTACTCTTAAAGTTTATGATTGATCTCAATAAAGAGAACCAGTTGGAAATAGACATTCTATTGACCACACTTTATGTTATTTCCATGCTACACACCTACACTTGATCCATGTCGTTGGTTATATTGATATACGTGATCTATGTTGGTTCTGGTTGCGCAAGAGTAACTAAGAGCTCTTAGTTCCTATGTTGGTATGATTGATGGACCGGATTGTTCATGACAATTTTATTATGATAGCAATTTTGAGCTCAAAAGGTTATATTGTAACATATAATGGTAAGGTTTGTACATATGTATGTGTATCTCGTCCAAGTGGGAGATTGTAAGATATATGGACTTATATCTACATACATATGAACAATATATGGATTTATTATATGTTATGTGCTATCTTTTGGTTTGGCCTAAATAAGTGGTCTTATGGACATTATGTTAAGGGGGCCAATGTATTGTCATATAAAGTGTAGGACTAATGTGTAGATACCCAAAAGGGTAACCTTAGTTAATGATGGGCTAACTAAGGTTACATATATGTAACCATGGTTACATGCTTATGACTTTTGAGTTTCATAACTCATTTGTTATAAGTGGGGGGTTATGCTTCCCACATTATAGCAAGACACTCTCTTCTTCCTCCCATCGAAACTAGAGAGCCACCATTGTTGTCTTGCATATCTTTGTGGAAAACCATTCTCCAATATTTTGGTCTTTAATATATTCTTGTGAAACCAATTCTTCAAGAAGGATCAAGGAGACAATCTTGAAGGAAGGATTAAGGAGCTTTCAAAGGTATACTTTGGACAATCTTCAACAAGAGGATTAAGGATTTCCACATATGGATTCAGGTACGCTTCCGTTCATGTTGTTATTCCAAATTATTCGATATGAAGGCTATTGTGTTTTAGTCGGAATCATAATTCTAACAAGTTATTGTCCTTTGATCTGTCAGATAATAGACTGAACGGGTCGATCCCAACATTTATAGGAGCTTACATGAACATGTTTTTCTTGAACCTGAGCAACAACAAGTTTGGCCATAAAATTCCAAAGGAGATAGGGAGGATAATGAAAACATGCAGAGAATCGGAGAAAATTTAGAGAGAGAAAGTAGAGAGAAGGAGGAGAGAATAGAAGAGTCTCGAAGAAGACTCGGTCATAAGCCAAATGACCCTCCTGAAGGGTCAAGCGTTAAGTGAGAGTATATATCAAATATACTTATTACAAAACTAGCCTATTTACAAATACAACCTATTTGCACATATAGCCTATTTTACAAAAGAATACAAAAGAATAAAGGAATTACAGAATTAGCCACAATTAAGGAAATGACCAATTATTAGGCTCAGAATTAGTGTATCATCATAGCCTATATCTCAACACCCCCCCTCAAGTTGAAGGGGGGGGAAACCACCTTTAACTTGGACAAAATAGGAGAAAGAGCAGTCCCGGATAATGCTTTCGTCAACGGATCAGCCAACTGTTGAGAAGTGGAAACATGGGAAAGTGTTAGAAAACCATTGCGTATCAAAGTACGAACGTAATGACAATCCACCTCAATATGCTTAGTACGCTCATGGAAAACTGGATTATTAGCAATGTGTACAGCAGCTTGACTATCACAAAACACAGAAATAGGAGATGAAACAGATACCCCAAGATCAGCAAGCAAACGAGATAACCAAGTGAGTTCAGCAGTAACCTTGCTTAAAGCCCTATACTCAGCTTCAGCTGAAGAAAGAGAGACAACAGGTTGTTTCTTCGACTTCCAACTTACTAGGCTGCCACCCAACAATACACAAAAACCAGTAACAGAGCGGCGAGTGTCGGGACAAGCTGCCCAATCACTATCAGAGTACCCAGACAAAGAGAAGTCAGCAGCATCAGAGTAAAATAGACCCAAAGAGGAAGTGCCCTTAAGATACCTCAAAACATGTAAAGCAGCAGACATATGGGGAACCCTTGGGGATTTGAGATACTGACTCAGATGTTGCACGGCAAAGCATATATCAGGTCTAGTATGGGTTAAAAACAATAATTTGCCAACAAGACTCCTGAACTGATCAGGAGCGGGTAAAAGATCACCAGAATCAGCATGTAATTTTAAAGAAATGTCCAGAGGGGATACAACAGGGGAAACAGATACACAGTCGAAATGATGCAACAAATCATGAACATATTTATGCTGATTCAGATGAATCCCACCAGGGATTTGTTTAACCTCAAGACCCAAGAAATAATGCAATGACCCTAAATCCTTTATCTTGAAAGTATCATCCAAGAAGGCTTTTAAGCCTGCAATCTCATCACAGTCAACCCCAGTAACAATTATATCATCCACATACACAGCCACCACAACAAGGGAATCAGGATTACCTTTCAAGAACAGTGAATAATCATTCAAAGAATGCCTGTAACCTCTAGAATGAAGGGCAGAGGACAGCTTAGCATACCACTGCCTGGAGGCCTGCCTGAGCCCATACAAAGACTTCTTTAGTTTACAGACCAGAGGAAGAGAAGAAGAAGAAGAAGAAGAAGCAGTAGAAGAAGAAGTAGAAGAAGGATCAGACACCACCAAACCTGGAGGAAGTTTCATATACACTTCCTCATCCAAATCACCATGAAGAAAGGCATTGTTAACATCTAGTTGGAACAATGGCCAGTGATTTTTAACAGCCACTGCAATGAGACACTTGACTGAAGTCATCTTTACAACAGGAGAAAAAGTGTCTGTAAAGTCCACACCTTCAACCTGTGTGTCACCCCTAATAACCAACCTTGCTTTGTATCTTTCAATAGAGCCATCAGATTTATATTTGATCTTGTAAACCCACTTACAGCCAATAGGTTTCTTACCTGGAGGAAGATGCACAATGTCCCAAGTGTGGTTAGCATCCAATGCATCAAATTCCTTCCTCATAGCATCCTGCCAAGCTGGTACAGAGGCAGCTTGAGAGTAAAACATAGGTTCAGATTCCAAGTGAGAGGAAGAGGAGCCAGAAAAGGCTGGAAGTTGACAAACATAGTCTTTGAGGTAAGAAGGAGGGAGATGTGATCTGGTGGACTTTCTGGGCAAAGAAACAGGCTGGGAGACAGGCAATGTAGGAGGGGAGATGTCATGACTGAAAATAGGAGAAGGAATAGACACTGGAGAATCAGGAGAAGGGTGAGGAGAAGAAGAAGGAGAAGATTCATGGGAAGATGGTAGGGTGAAAGGTTGAGGGAGAATGTCATCAGAAAATGGAACAGGTGGAGGAGAAGGAGAAGAGGGAGGAGGAGACTTGAATGGAAAGTGAGTTTCATGAAAAACAACATCTCTAGAAATAAAGCATTTCTTGGAATTCAAGTCATAAAGTTTATAACCTTTCTTACCAAAGGGATAACCAAGGAAAACACAGGAATGAGCTCTGGATTTCAGCTTATCCCTATGAGGGATAGGCACAGCAGCATAAGCCAAACAGCCAAAAACTCTCAGATGAGAATAGGAAGGGGGAGAGCCATGTAATAATTCATGAGGAGATTTGTAATGAAGCACCCTGGATGGCAGTCTATTAATGATGTATGTTGCAGTTAACAGACAATCACCCCAAAAAGAAATAGGCAAACCAGACTGAAAGAGAAGTGCTCTACAAGTTTCAAGTAAAGACCTGTGCTTTCTCTCAACAACCCCATTCTGTTGAGGAGAATGGGGGCAAGTTGTTTGATGCACAATCCCAAGTTTACTAAAATAGGAAATCCCTTCAGCACTGGAACCCAGTTCCAGGGCATTATCACTTCTGACAACCTTGACCAGGGAATTAAATTGAGTTTGAACATAGGAAATGAAGGATTGTAGTAGAGGGAATGCATTACTTTTAGAACCCATTAGATGTGTCCAGGTAGCTCTAGAAAAGTCATCAACTATGGTGAGGAAATACTTGCTACCAAGGGATGTAGGGGTATGGTAAGGACCCCAAGTATCCACATGAATAAGTTGGAATGGTTTGGTAGTGCTAATGCTACTGTCAGAAAGGGCAATCTGGTTTGTTTAGCCATAGGGCAAATTGAGCAAGGAAAAGGTTGTTTAGCAGCAATAGAAAAAGGCAAATTAGAAACATGTTTCATATTAGCAAAAGATGTATGTGCTAATCTCAAATGCCAAATATAGTTCATATCATCAGGAACAGCATTATTACAACTAGAAGATTGAACAACTGAGCTAGAATGTTTGTTATCAGAAACAATATCATCATTACAAACATCTGAGTCACTATGCTCAAGAGAAGAAGGCTTGGAAGAGGCAGAAGAGGAAGAGGGTGACCAAGAGTACTTGTACAAGCCAGCCTCCTCTTTACCAAGATCCAGAAGCCTCTTCAGAGAAAGGTCCTGTAACAAGTAAAGAAGGCATGAGGTTGGTGTAAACAAGACTAAACAATTCAATTGTTTCATCAACTTATGAACAGAGATCAAATTATGTTTGAAAGAAGGAACTAGAAGTACATTATGAAGAGTGAGGTAAGGAGTCAATGCAAATGATCCTGTACAAGTAACTTTGACTTTATATCCATTAGGAAGTGAAACAAGGTAAGGTACCGTTAGGGGTATAATGTCAAACAATAGATTTTTATCATAAGTCATGTGATTGGAAGCTCCTGAATCAATGATCCAGGTAGCAGAATTTATGTGTGTAAGCATGCATAACTTGGAATCAGAAACAAGACTCTCAGACATTAAAGTACCAGCAAAATTAGCAGAACTCATGGAAGAAGAAGTTTGATCACTGGTTGAAAGTGTTTGTTGAATCAAGCTCACAATCTGATCACATTGTTGTCTGCTCAACCCTGGTATCACAGGTTGACTGGCAATAGGATCCCCTAGAGGAGCAGACACACCTGAAATTCTTGAATCAACAGATACACAATCAGTACTAGTGGAAAGATGAGCAGCAGATTTCCTTCCCTTGATGTAAGAATTGCTTTGAGGAAAACCATGGAGTTTGAAACACTTATCAATTAAGTGTCCAGACTTCTTGCAATATCTGCAAAATAAGTTTCCTCTGTTTTGCTCAAAATTGACTTTAGGTCTGAAATTAAAACCAGACAATTTCCCTTGGTTGGACCCAGCAGGGGGCCTATCAGTGTGAGCATTAAAAGACATTGAGTCTGGGCTCATATGGGAAATGGACTTGACCTGTCTTTGCTTTTCATCATTCAACACAATATTATAAACACTGTCAAGGGAAGGAAAGTGTTGCATCATTAACAAATTGCTTCTTACACCCAAATATGTCTCATTTAGTCCCATAAGGAACTGATAAATCTTGTTCTCATCATCTTCCTCAATGATACCATTCTTAGCAGCACAAGTGCACTTCTGCCCATGGTTTGGGACCATTGTCCCCAATTCATCCCACAAACTCTTGAGTTTATTAAAGTATGAGGCTACATCAAGGGAACCCTGGGAAGTTTGGGAGAGTTCTCGCTTTAGTTCAAAAATTTTGGTTTTGTTAGGAGTACCATATCTCTTCTCAAGTTGAGACCACATGCTTCGTGCAGTGTCAGAGTATTGAACACTGTCAGCTATTTGAGATGACACAGAAGAGGTTAACCATGACATAACAAGCATGTTACATCTATCCCACAACCTTTGCAAACTCACATTATTACTAGGTCTGGAAAAGGAACCATCAATGAAACAGATTTTATTTTTAGCAGATAAAGCCATAGTCATTTTACGCTTCCATCCTCCATAACCACTTCCTGAGAAAGGAGTGGGGACTAAACATGCACCAGGAACATCAGAAGAATGCACAAATAATGGATTGGAAGGGTCAATAGGACCGGAGTTAGCACCAGAACTACCAGCATTCATGTTAGCAGCCATGCTCAACAAATGAATCAAATCTTTTGAAAAAAAAATATCACCAAACAATATTCACAGTCTACACAGTCAATATTCTCAAGTTAAATGATCTATTCACAAATAGACAGTCACATATACAAACAAGGAATCACAACCAGAGAATAAGAACGAGGTTACCGTCCTTCTTCGCAACCGGAAGATCGGCCTTTAACAATAGGCAAAACCCTAGGTAGTGTAACCGTCAAAACTTTACCACAAACGTTGATAAAGATGTCGCAGCACCACCGATGATGACCAGAACTTCAGCAAAGTAAGTATCAAACCACCGGATGGTAATCGAACACTCGATTTGACCACCAGAAAACCCTAGAGGTTGAAACTCACCGCAAAATCTCCGAAAAACTCACAATAAACGATTGAACCGTTCAATACAGAAGGAACAAACGTAGATCGTGAAGATAAATGGACCGAAGAACCCTAACATGGTTGAAACCATCATCGATCTTTTCGATCTCAGAAAAATCCCAAATTTTGTTAAAAAATAGTTCAGATGAACTATTGATTCACACGATAACATCACCGGATCATTGTACCGGCTCTGATACCATGAAAACATGCAGAGAATCGGAGAAAATTTAGAGAGAGAAAGTAGAGAGAAGGAGGAGAGAATAGAAGAGTCTCGAAGAAGACTCGGTCATAAGCCAAATGACCCTCCTGAAGGGTCAAGCGTTAAGTGAGAGTATATATCAAATATACTTATTACAAAACTAGCCTATTTACAAATACAACCTATTTGCACATATAGCCTATTTTACAAAAGAATACAAAAGAATAAAGGAATTACAGAATTAGCCACAATTAAGGAAATGACCAATTATTAGGCTCAGAATTAGTGTATCATCATAGCCTATATCTCAACAGATAACTCACCTAAGTGTACTTGATTTGAGCCATAACCTTCTAGATGGAGAATTACCCTCTCAGTTAGCCAGTTTGTTGGACTTGGAAAAGTTCAATCTTTCTCACAATAGCCTTTCTGGCCGTATTCCTAAAGAATTTAAAGTATGAAAGGTCTGCAGGATGTTGTATTGTCATACAATGAGTTGGAAGGTCCAATACCAAATAATAAAGCTTTTATGAATGCTTTATTAGAAGGTAATAAAGGTCTTTGCGGCAATGTAACAAGATTTCAGCCTTGCGAAAGGCCATCTTCGATGGTGAAGAAGAACTCAAGAAGTAAACTCATCCTCGCCATTGTACTTCATGTTATGGGAGCACTAGCGCTTCTCTGTGCTTTTACTAGTGTTCGGATGTGTGATAGAAGAAGGAAATTTAAAGATGTTGAAAGACGAGATGATGGTTTGTTTTCGATTTCCTTGTTAGATGGAAAGGCATTGTACACGGATATCTTAAATGCCACAGAGGAGTTTGATGCAACGTTTTGTGTCGGGCAAGGAGGGCAGGGAAGCGTTTACAAGGTAAACCTTCCATCATTAGGGAGTATAGCTGTGAAGAGATTTCATTCTTTATTTGCGAATGCACATTGCAAAAGCTTCATGAATGAGGTAAATGCATTGATAGGGATTAAGCATCGGAACATTGTGAAACTCTATGGATTTTGTTCGAATGCACAACACTCGTTCTTGGTTTACAAGTATGTGGAGCGGGGTAGTCTGTTTAGTATCTTAGCAATGAAGTTGAGTCCAAGAATTTGGATTGGCTAAAAAGGGTGAATATCATCAAAGGTGTTGCTTTTGCTTTATATTATCTGCACCAGGATTGTTCTCCACCGATTGTTCATCGAGACATATCAAGCAGTAATATTTTGCTCGACTCTGAGTATGAAGCTTGTGTTTCCGATTTTGGAATAGCTAAGCTTCTCAAGCCAGAATCGTCCAATTTGACGACGCTTGTAGGCACATATGCTATGTTGCACCTGGTAAGATCTAACTTTTATCCCTTCTTTATGATTTCATGAACTATATATAGCCACACATTATACTGTTTTTATCTCATGTCCTCATTTATATTGTTATACTTTTTTGGAAATTGTATTGTTCCAGAGCTTGCATATTAAATGAAGGTTATTTCCACCGCTACCAGTAACTTTTCTACATGCTCTTTTAGCAGCACTAAACATATTGCAAAAATGAAAGTATAAGCTAAAATTAAATGTGCAATTAATATTTTAAATAAGAGAAAGAGTTGGAGGGAGTGCACCGAATTCGACAATAAATTGAGCACTTGATTAAACAAATCCGGTGTTACCACGAACAAACGTCAAGCAAGTATTTCAATTTTGAACTTCAAGCTTCAAATTCCGAATGACAAATTGCGATAAATTAAATTCGGGAAAAGAGAGCCAAATAAAATTATAAAATTAGAATATGAAATCTTGAAAATTGAAGGGAAGAGAGAGATTGATAATTGAGAATTGTGATTAAGATAAGAATTTTGAGTGAAGAAATGAAGAAGAGGGGATGGTATTTATAGATTTTAAGAAGGGTTAATATTGTAAATTAATAAATACAAAAAAATAACAAAAAATGGCCATTTTTGCAAAAATATCCGTTGGCCAACGGATCTGGACCGTTGCAAACGGTAATGTGGGCCCCAAAAAATAAAAAATAAAAAAAAAAATTACCGTTGAACCGGGCCGGTCCAACCGGTTCAGGATACTGTTTAGTCAAACCGGGCCGGTCCGGTTCCAACCCCAAAAATCCCAAACGGACCAACCCCCTCCCCCCCGAACCCAGCCCACCCGGCTCCTTAGTAACCGGGCCGGTCCGGTTACGTTTATACCGGTCCGGTCCCGGTCCGGCCCGGCCCGGTTCACACCTTTAGTATAAAGTGCTAGTTGCTCATAACGGAATTTTAGATTCCTGGCCTTGGAAACTAATTTGGCGAACAACATTCCCTCCAAAAGTGATGTGCTTCGGCTGATTGGCACTAAAGAATGCTTGTCTGACTTATGACAACCTCTATAGGAGAAGCTTCCAGCTTGTTAACAGATGCTACCTATGTCAAGGAAGCTTAGAATCAGTCAATGATCTACTATTACACTGTGCTGTAGCTGCAGACATGTGGCATATGTTTCTAGCTCTTTTTAATCTCAAATGGGTGATGCCACAGAATATTAGAGATGCGGTCGAGAGCTGGAGCCTTTGGAGAGTTGATAGGGCTATCAGGGACACCTGGAGGATGATATCAGCTTGCATTTTTTGGTGCTAGGGACTGAAAGAAACCTCAGATGTTTTGATGGAGTCAACTCGAATTCACTTGCTGAAGGCCAAATGTCTACTTAATCTTTTTTGTTGGGCCAAATAGTCCTATGTAAATAGTTCTACTGTCTTTTTAGATTTTTTGAGCTCCCTTACTCTTGTCTAGCCTCTGAGTTATATTTTCTTGTTTTGGCTAGCTCCAAGATCCCATCATAACATTTTGTAATGGAGATAGCATATTTATTTTTGTAGTAATTGCATCAGCTTGATGCCTTTCAATGAAGCAACTTACTTTATCAAAGAAGGAAAGATTGAAACTGATCCTGAATGTGTTACCTTGACCTTATAAGAATTGGGTAAATTCACATTTAAAGGCTTAGGTAAAGGAACCATATTATAGAGAGCACTTTCATCAAAAGTCATATGCTCAGATGCACCACTATCCATGTTTGATTGTTGTTATTAGCAAAACAGATAGTGCAATTATGTGAGAAATAGATACCAGCAAGATTCACATATGCATTGTTCTTAGAGGTGCTAGCTACTTGCTTTCCCATGTGGACTTGTTGAAGCAGCTGTAAGATCTGGGTGATATTTTTTCTGATTTGTGATCTTAAAATCTGAAGGAAAACCTATTAGCCTGTAGCATTCTGCTGCCACATGACCTTGCTTCTTGCAGTAAGAATAAAAAGAGTTGTTCTTCTTTGCATCAAAACCAACCTTCTTTCCTTTGAAATCTCTTATATTTCTCTTACTACGTTGTCCTTGTTGTGCAGCAATGAAGGAGGCTGTATCTCCAGGATAGACAGGTGAGGCATGTATTTCCCTTTGTTTCTCATCTTGGATGACCATGGAGTATGCTTATCCAAGTGAAGGGGAGGTGAAGCCAATAGAATGTTGCTTCTTACACCTATGTAGGTCTCATTTCGTCCTGTTAGGAACTGCAACAATCTTTGGTCCTAGTGAGTCTTCTGATTCTTTCCCTTGGCACCACAAACAGAGTCACATGAACATGTAGAAAACTGATCAATGTGTCCAATTCATCTCACAAACTCTTCATTTTTGTAAAGTAACTTGACACACTAGAATTTCCTTGAACCTCATCACTTAGTACCTTCTGCAGCTGGAAAAGTTTAGCCCTATTGTCTGACCAAACCTATCTTCCAAATCATTCCACATGTCCTTTGCACTGTGTGAGTCGAGGACATTTTCTGCTATCTCTTTTAATAGAGAGTTAAGCAACCAAGAAAGCACCATGTCATTGCATCTTGCCTAAGCACCTCTAAGACCAGAAATCTCATTTGGAACAGTAAGAGTTTCATCTATAAAGCTCAGCTTGTTTTTTGCTGAAAGAGCTATGACAACAGCTCTACGCCAAGCCCCATAGCTCTTGCCATCAAATGTTGAAGAGACAAGGCTCATACCAGGATAATCAGACGGATGAAGAAAGAAAGGATGAGATGAATCGATCACTCCCTTCTTGGATGAATCAGCCCCAACAGCTGAAGCAGTGATTGGAGATTCAATAGTTTCTCCCATCTTGAACAAGAGTAAGAACAAGAAATAGAGTAAGAACAAGAAATTATGAGAGAAAAAATGAAGAAGGTTTCAGTATCTTAAGATAGAATGTATAAGGGAAATGTGTGAACAACTTTAAGGTGGTGTCGATGCATTTTGCCAATAACCAGCGTAAGTATCATTCGTCCAGTTCAATAGTTAGATTATGTAAAAAAAGGAATTACACGAAAAGGACTAATCTTCCTACCACTTTTTAAGAAAGTGAGAATTGTTTCTGAAACTCTTCAATTACACCCGATTATGTCTATTCTTTGATTTGACGAATAAATAAGAGTATAATATAATACACATGTATGTGATCGAAATTTACCATAAAATATAAGCAGCAGTATTCGTTAGTATGCCAGTTTCTTAACCCCAAGTTTACTGTAACAATAACAATCTCTCTCAAATTTTTTAATAAAAGTACCGAACTTTCACAGAATTATGGATTAAACTAAAGTGCACCCTTTAAAGCTTGTTTGGATGGTTGTTATATATCGTTTCATAATGTATAATATTGTAATATATTGTTTTTTATGTATACAATATTTGGATAAATTGTATTCTTTGTCATCGTTTCATAATGCCATGCACCAATTATATCAAGAATAAACTTGCAATATTATAAAGAAAAGTAAGGTATGAGGTAGAATTATTATATAAAAGGTAAGGTAAAAGATAAAATAGGATTATTAATAATAAGAATGGGCAAAATGAGAGAAAAAATAAGGTTACGATGTGACCACACCAACTCAGTCGTTCCATAAAGGTGGCATTTTTTGTTGTTACATAACGACAAATTAACGATACGATACAATAAAATTTAAATAACAATCAAAACAAATGGTATTGTGTTAAAAGTAACAATACGATACAACACAATACAAGAGTTAACAACATCCAAACAAGCTGTTAGTAATTATTTTTCAAACTAAGAATTGACTATCCCCTAAAACGGAGTGTGTTATCAGGATTCCCTCTAACAATAATAACACTCATACTACACAAGATTTTATATAGGATGTAGAATCACGAAGCACAAAAAAAAAGGTACTACGATATACCAAAATGCAGACCAGATCTGCGGCGCAGATGTGTCTGTGACTTTGTTTTCTTGGGTCATCTGTCCTAAACTCGTACTATTTCAACACTATACGGCCCACGAAGGTGATAGAATTCTTGACGTGCATGTCCATTATTGAGTAGTTCTGGAGAAAAATCTCCCAATATTTCCACAACTTTAAAAGCTTAATTGGTCAATTGAAATATTCAGTCTGAAGTCTTTTTCTATTCGTATTGCACAAGGTAAGAAATGACTGGAAATGATTCACTAAAATATAAATTAAACCTCCACCTTGCACACAACTTCATCACAAACCAAAACAATCAACTGAATTTAATCCTTTAGCCATGATCATGGCTTCTAGAATTTTTATTTTCCTTGAGTTTTCCACTCTCTTATATCTCTTCGCAGTTACTTCTGCTTCCACTGAGGAAGCAACCGCTCTCCTAAAGTGGAAAGCAACTTTCCAAAATCAGAATAATTCTTTATTGGATTCATGGACTCTAAGTCCTGCTGCTGAGAACTCTTCCAACCGTGGAGCGGCAAGTTCTGGTGCTTGCAGAGGCTGGTATGGAGTTATATGCGTTAATGGAAGGGTAAACAGGTTGAATATTTCAAATGCTGGTGTCATAGGCACACTCTATGGGTTTCCATTTTCGTCTCTCCCTTTTCTTGATTATGTTGATCTTAGCATAAACCAACTCTCTGGCACCATCCCTCCTGAAATAGGAAAGCTCACTAATCTTGTCTATCTTGACTTGTCAACTAATCAGATTTCGGGCACAATTCCACTACAAATCGGCTCACTAACAAAGCTGGAGACCCTCTACAGCTTTGACAACCGTTTAAACGGTTCCATTCCAACAGAAATAGGGAAGCTGAGGTCACTTGAATCTTTAAGCTTGCAAACAAACAATCTTTCTGGTCCAATTCCAAAGACTATAGGTGACTTAACTGAGCTCAATCTTTTGTACCTTTATTCTAACCAGCTCTCTGGTCTTATTCCTAGTGAATTGGGGAATCTGAAAAAACTCTCTGATATGGAATTATCCACTAATCAGTTTACTGGTTCGATTCCTGCTACCTTTGGATTTGAGAAACTTGTAAACTCTGTTCCTTTATGCCAACAAACTTTCTGGCTCCATTCCTAGTGAGTTGGGGGATTTGAAAAACCTCACTGATCTAGAATTATCCAATAATCAGCTTACTGTTTCAATTCCTACTTCTTTTGGTAATTTAAGAAACTTGCAAAATCTTTTTCTTCATAACAACAAACTTTCTGGTCCCATTCCTATAGAGTTAGGGAATCTGGAAAACCTCACTGATTTGGAATTATCCCATAATCAACTTACTGGTTTAATTCCTGCTTCCTTTGGGAATTTGAGAAACTTGCAAAAACTGTTTCTCCATACCAACAAACTTTCTGGTTCCATTCCAAAAGAACTTGCATATTTGGATAACTTGGTTAGGCTTTCACTGGATGAAAATCAGCTTTCCGGCCACTTGCCAGAGCATTTCTGCCAAGGTGGAAAACTTGCGAACTTCTCGGTGAGTAGTAACAAGCTGTCAGGGCCAATACCAAGAAGCTTGAGCAAGTGCTCGAGCTTCAAAAGAGTTCGTTTTAATAACAGCAGTTTCATTGGGAACTTATCGGAAACTTTTGATATCTATCCAGAGCTTCAGTTCATTGATTTGAGCGACAACTATTTTCATGGTGAACTCAGCAGTAACTGGGGAAAATGCAAGAATATGACTAATTTGCAGGTAGCCAGAAATAATATTAGTGGTAGAATACCACCCGAGGTTGGAAACATCAAAGGGCTTCTAGGACTTGATCTTTCATCGAATCATTTGGTTGGGCAGATTCCTAAGGAATTTGGAAAATTGAAATCTCTAGTTAATCTCTTCATACAAAATAACCATATTTCTGGCAATATACCTAGGGAACTTGGGTCACTCAGAAAATAGAGTCGCTTGATCTGTCGCACAATAGAATGAACGGGTCGATCCCAACATTCATAGGGGATTACATGAATATGTTTCTCTTGAACCTGAGCAACAACGAGTTTACAACAACAACAACTACCCAGTATACTCTCACCAGGTGGGATCTAGGGAGGGTAATATGTAGACAAGCCTTACCCCTACCCGAAAGGGCAGAGAGGCTGTTTCCAATCGACCCCCGGCTCATAGGATAAAAGGAAAAACAGCAGTAAAACAAAAACAAAGACAAAAACAAAAACAATAAAGCATTAGTAACTCCAGCAAAAATAGCGTAAATAGCGTAAATAATTATCTAAACATACGAAACATAAATACAATCGCATGCAATAATATCATACAGTAACTACCATAACTAACAGTCATAGGGGGGACATAAGCTAAAGCACAAATCATCTATGGGTAACCCTGCTGACCCACACCCAACCCCGGAAGAGGTGTACGAATAACTCTAGGAGCCCCTATCCTACAACCCTGATTCTAGACCTCTAGACTTTCCTATCAAGGGTCATGTCCTCGGAAACCTGCATTCTAGTCATGTCCTGCCTAATCACCTCTCCCCAATACTTCTTAGGCCTTGACCAGAAAATTCCAAAGGAGATAGGGAGGATACCTCACCTTAGTGTACTTGACTTGAGCCATAACTTTCTAGATGGAGAAATACCCTCTCAGTTAGCTAGTTTACTAGACTTGGCTACCTTGAATCTTTCTCACAATGGCCTCTCTGGCTGCATTCCTCAAGAATTTGGAAGCTTGACTGCATTGCTGGATGTCGTATTGTCGTATAATGAGTTGGAAGGTCCAATACAAAATAATAAAGCTTTCATGAATGCTTTATTAGAAGGTAACAAAGGTCTTTGTGGCAATATAACAGGATTCCAGCCTTGCGAAAGGCCATCTTTTATGGTGAAAAAGCACTCAATGGCGAAGGGACGTAAACTCATCCTCGTTACTCTACTTCCTGTTATGGGAGCACTAGTACTACTCTGTGCTTTCATTGGCATTCTCCTTATGCGTGATAAAAGTAGGAGAGTTAAAGATGTAGAAAGACGGGATGATGGTTGGCTTTGCATATCCATGTTAGATGGAAAGGCATTGTACATGGACATCTTAAACGCCACAGACGAGTTTGATGCAAAGTTTTGCACCGGGCAAGGAGGGCATGGAAGTGTTTACAAGGTAAACCTTCCATCATTAGGGAATATAGCTGTGAAGAGAATTCATTCTTCATTTGAAAATACATATCTCAAAAGCTTCATAAATGAGGTAAGGGCATTGATAGGTATCAAGCATCGGAACATTGTGAAACTATATGGATTTTGTTCGAATACACATCACTCGTTCTTGATTTACGAGTATGCAGAGAGGGGGAGTTTGTCTTGTATTTTGAGCAATGAAGTTGAGTCCAAGAATTTGGATTGGCTTAAAAGGGTGATATCATCAAAGGTGTTGCTTTTGCTTTATCTTATATGCACCAGGATTGCTCACCACCGATTGTTCATCGAGACATATCAAGCAGTAATGTTTTGCTTGATTCTGAGTATGAAGCTCGTGTTTCAGATTTCGGCATAGCTAAGCTTCTCATGCCAGACTCATCCAATTGTACGGCACCTGCAGGCACATATGGCTATGTTGCACCAGGTAATGTCTGATTTTTATCCTTTTTTTTTAAAACTTCACGAAGTATAGCCGCACACTCCACATTGTTTCGTAAAACTTCATGAAATTGTATTGTTTCAGAGCTTGCATATACAATGAAGGTTACAGAAATGTGTGATGTGTATAGCTTTGGAGTATTAGCATTTGAGATAATCAAAGGAAATCATCTTGGGGAATACATTACTCTGCTAGCAAATTCATCGACTAGAGATCATGTGCAGCTTAGCGATTTGCTGGATGAACGCCTTCCATATCCTGATGATAGAGTAAAAGAGGTTTTGGTTTTTATCATCAATCTAGCAAGCTCTTGTTTGGTTGAAACTCCGAAATCGAGGCCAACAATGCACTTCATCTCTCATAAGTTATCAAGGGATTCGCGCCCAGGTACTCATCATAGATAAACCCCCCATGCAAGGCTAGCTATATAATCCCTGATATGTAAGGTGTCTTTTTATGGAAATGAATAAGCTGTGACACCAAGTGGATGTGAAGTAAGTAATTTAATGAGAAGGTCCATGAAAAATTAATTACTGGGACTTATATTCTAGTATTGTTAGGATGCTTATCTAGTCTGTATTAGAGTGTATACAATATAATGTATAAGGTAATTATTTAATTTCTTGTGCCAAAAACTAATAGAAACATGTTTCATGTTTGCTAAGTACTGCTGTTATAGTAGGAATACTTCTAAAATATGATCACACTGCAATGCATGTAAAAGAATGATACTCTATATTTTAAAGTTGAAAGTAGAGAGGATTATGTCTCAAATATATTTCACTGGAGTTAGTAGAGAAACAAATATCTCTGATTTTTCTGCTTCTTTCGCGTTGAGATGATGTCGATAATTCAAGTTTCCGTACCATTTTGTTCTTTCGCCTTGAGTTTTGATGTCCAGAATAAGAGTTTTTGCTGAGGTGTGCTTCTTTGGAGCCAGGAAATGTTAGAACAGAGGGATTTTGGTACTATACAAAATTACTAATGGGAAGGAATAATTGCTTCAAGCCAAGTGATAAAGTATCTCGGTAAGTGGAGTTATGCAAATATGCCTCTTTTAATACAACAAAACTCACCACATTTTGATAAGATGGTGAAGCCTTTGCCATCACCTAATATCAGTTATCTGGCTTGGGATTCTGTTCAGAACAATCTAACTTCAAAACCTTTATCCGTGAGGATAAGAAAATTTAGAATTACTGAAGTCACGCTAGGTTTATACCTTTTGCTTGACAGTCGTTTTATTTTTCTGTCAGACTTCATATCTGGAAAGAGTTAGCTGTGATATATGTTAGCACGGATTCTTCAAAATCCCCACCGCACTCGTGTCGACACGACATAGGTGTGTGTGGCGGTGTACGTTCCGTACTGGATATTGTCAAACGACTTTAGGTAGTTTGACTAAAGCTACAGAAAAATTCGAGATAAAATACATGAGAACTCTCAGCTCACGGGATTAAAAACTACAACTTACACTTGTAGTATGTTAACTTCAGTAACCGAGCAAACTTTAGATTACAACCTATTGCAATCTAGAAATTAAACTCTTAATATCTCACCTATTCACAATAATTATATTGTAAGCTTCTTTGTAATAACTCTATTATAAAGCTACCACTTGATAAACTCTAGTCAACACAACCATAAGAATAATGGTTTAAAGGGTGTCTATGAATGCTTCTGAAAAGCTGTATAGAAATTACAATTTAATAACACAATACAAAGACACAACAATACTAAAGGACACACGACGTAAATAATATTGGGATCTGGTCCTTTGTTATGTTGCTACTTTGTTCTTCAATGCTTTGGAGAGAATGAAGATGGTTGCACACTTAGAGTAGTCAATATTTAGGTTTTTGCAAGTGTGTGGGAAATTCCTTGCCTCATGTTGATAATATATGAATGAGGCCATCAAGGATGATGCAAGGGAGTGTCCAATTCACAATATGCTTCAACAGTGTTGTTGTACTGTTATGTGTACGGTGCATAAGATTTAACAGTCCGTATCTGATTTCGTTGAGAATTGAACCAGACATTTGACTCGTTGCTCTGAACGCGAAGGAACCAATTGTATCAGATTCCCTATCTGGTTCTTTCATGAAATTTGTTAGATCATCAAAACAAAAGATACTTTAACTTATCATTTGGTTTTTACTATCAAGCTAGCAAGCTCTTGTCTGGTTGAAACTCCGAAATCAAGGTCAATAATGCCACCTAGCTACTCATCAAATAAACCCCAATCTAAGGCCAGCTATAAATCCCTGATATGTAAGGTGTCTTTGTACGGAAATGCCTTTGAAACCAAGTAGTTGTGAAGTATGTAATTTGATGAGAAGGTCCATGGCAAAATTATTACTGGGACTAGTATTTTGTGCTGTTAGGGTGCTTATAATTAATAGTAACTAGTAAATTTGTTTGTACTTGGCGCGATTGTGAATACCATCACTGAGTTCCTACTTCATTTCTTGTAAAATTTTCTATCTTATCTAAATTGTTAAAAGTATTAAATCCCAAAAAAATAGTTATATTTAAAAAGAAAAACGTTTAACAGCATGCATATTTTATTATTACCCTTGATCAGAATCATAGAGAGTATTTTTTGTTCATTTCTATGAACTAAATTCGAATTCTTTTACGTACAGAAATATTGATATTTTAGAAAAGGGACAAATACATTTTTGAACTAAGAGATAAATGAATATTAAAATATGTAAAAAAAATAATTAAAGATGTATAGGAAAAGGATAAATGTTTGATGATGCAAAAAGCACATAAATGAATGTTGTCTAATCAATAAATAATTTTAGCGGAAGTGGAAAATTTAAGTAGTCTAATACTAATAGACTCTTGAACTTTCAAAATATGATGAATATTCATATGTAACTATGCTACACAACTTCAGAGTAAGGCTGTATCCGGTTCTGGTTCTGGGTCTATTTGGGTAAACGGTTCCGGTTCTGGCGGTTCCCGATTCTGGCGGTTCCGGTTCTGGCGGTTCCGGAACCGAGGGTCTGGCGGTTCCAGGCGGTTCCCGGCGGTTCCGACCTTTTTTTTTTTTTTTTTTTTTAAATTAGATATCTTGTATAGTAGTGATTAGTATATTGTAGAATATATTTTTATATGGTGTACTATGTTGTTACTATAGCATATATTGTGTTTGAAAATTAGTATATATTCAAAATAAGTAGTGTATATTTTGTATATAAGTAGTATATGTTGTAGTAAAGTAGTATATATTGTATATAAATAATGTATATTGTGTAGTAGTTAGTATTAATAGTATTATGTGTTGTATGTTATATATGTTGGAAACACGTTTCAAATGCAATATACTAAACGTGTGTTCTTTTGTAGGTTTTGATGAATGTCAAACAAAGCAATAAGCGATATATAGCAGTGCTCAAGGACAAGCACAAAATGGATGCATTACAAGAAGCTCAAGACAAAGTTTAGAAATGTTATAATTGAGTCAATATTAATTGTGATCTTGATTCCTCAATCTTGGCTCATAACATGGCTTCTCTACTAAAATTATTTTTCCAAAATCATGCATATCTAACTTAAGTGTCAAATGATTTTAAACTATGCATATTTATATTTGTTAAAATGTTTTTCAAACATGCCTCAAAAATCTGGGCTAAGATAATCGATTATGTACTTATGATAATCGATTATCTCTAAGCCAAGACTGCATGACAATCGATTGTGAATTAATGATAATCGATTGTGAGTAAGTCAGTTAACATCAGGTTTTTGCAAACTGCATAACAATCGATTGTGTACTTTTGATAATCGATTGTTAACTGAGGCAAAGTTTTCAAAACTCAGAAAAATCGATTATGAACTAATGGTAATCGATTAGAATGAGAAAAATGTCTCCCAGTGTTTTTAAATAAATTAATAATCGATTGTGGCTTTTGATAATCGATTATATATGAGACAGAAAGTTTTGAAATTAATTAATAATCGATTATGGCTTTTGATAATCGATTATATATGAGACAGTAAGTTTTGAAATTAATTTATAATCGATTGTTCTATTTGATAATCGATTGTTGGAACTAACCGTTGTCATACATTTTCAAATTACCTTCAGGTAATCGATTGTTGATATTTAACAATCGATGTTTTGCGTAAAATCTGGAAAAGATTTTCTGAACGTTGTTAAAATAATCGATTGTTGATTTCCTGATAATCGATGTTTTATGCCAAAAATTGGAAAGGATTTTTTAACGTTATAAATAATCGATTATTGATTTGAAGTAATCGATTGTTGACGTAAAATCTGGGATTGAATTTTTGATCTGATAGGCAAACAATCGATTGTTTAGTCTTGACAATCGATTGTCACTGAGTAATTTCAGCAATCCTTAATTGGCAATTAGACAACGGTAAGACTGAGTTTTTCACCTATAAATACAGGCTTAACTCAGTGTTTTCACAACAACAACATATACAATTTAAGTATTTTCATTGCTAAAAGCTTTCTTACATTGATCATCATTTTCATTCATCCATAAAGCTTTTTGAAGAGCCATTCTATTGAGCTAAGTTGTTGTGATCTTGAGCGTACTATTTCTACTCATATCTACTCATTGAGGAGTACTTTGTAAAGTGAGTTTGTTTTGTGTTTGTAAGAGAATTGCGATTCTCGTTTGTTGAGGAACTTGTGATTCCTCAGTTGAAGTCTTTGGGATTGTTATCCCCGAGCAGTTGAAGTCTTTGGGATTGTTATCCCCGAGCAGTTGAAGTCTTTGGGATTGTTATCCCCGAGCAGTTGAAGTCTTTGGGATTGTTATCCCCGAGCAGTTGAAGTCTTTGGGATTGTTATCCCCGAGCAATTGAAGTCTTTGGGATTGTTATCCCCGAGCAATTGAAGTCTTTGGGATTGGTATCCCCGAGCAATTGAAGTCTTTGGGATTGTGATCCCCGAGCACCTAGGTGAGGCTTGTGTCCTCAGCTGTAACGGTTTGTTAAGCACCCGTAAGCTTGACAAGTTTAGTGGAAATCTCGAGAGAGTCTCTCGGGGACTGGACTAACCACGTTTGTGGCCAACCAGGATACATCATTGTGTAAGTTTATTTTACTGCACTTGTTTTAATTTCTGCAAAGTTTTTAAATTCCGCACTAAAACGCTTAATATTTTTAAAACGCTATTCACCCCCCCCCCCTCTAGCGTAAAGCGTTATTTCCAACAATTGGTATCAGAGCCATACTCTCTGAAAGACTTAACCGTTTGAGAGAATCTTTCCATGGCTTCTACTCTAGACTCTTTTGCAGGTATTGATGAAGGACAGTGCCCCACAAGACCTCCTTTGTTCAACGGGACTAATTATTCATATTGGAAAGAAAGGATGCAGATATTCGTCAGATCAAACAGCCCTTACTTGTGGAAGGTGTACACCAAAGGAAATGAGGTTCCTGTCAAACAGGTGGAAGGAATATGGGTGCCAAAAACAGAAGAGGAATTCAACGCCGAGGATAATCGAATGGTCCAAAATAATTTTAAAGCTATTAATTTATTACTCTGTGCTGTTAATGCTAATGATTACAGGAAAATCTCCTGCTGCAAAACAGCGAAAGAAATGTGGGACAAGCTTGAGGTCACTTACGAAGGGACTGACCAGGTAAGAGAAGCTAAAATTGATTTTTTAACTCATGCTTACGAATTGTTCCATATGAAGGAAGGCGAAAAGGTAGACGAGATGTTTGAGCGGTTCTCATCAATAGTGAATGATCTCCACGCACTCAAGAAGACGTTCACAGACAAAGAACTAGTTCGAAAAATTCTTAGGAGCCTAACACCGGCATGGCGATCAAAGGCCGATGCGATTCAAGAGTCAATTGGAATCACGAACGTCACCATAGAAGCTCTTAGAGGTAATCTTAAGACTTATGAATCCACTATTCTTAACCCTGTTGTTGACAAACAAAGAAGGCAAAAGATTGCTCTAAAGGCGAGCACAAGTCAATCACCAATTGAAGAGGATGGAGATAGCGAATTTGGACTCATCATCAAAAAGTTCCAAAAATTCATGCGAAAAGAATATGACCGCAAAGGGAAAAAGCAAGGTGAGCAAGTTAAATGTTATGAATGTGGTGAAACAGGGCATATCAAAACAAACTGCCCAAATCTTAAAAAGGAGAAGAAACCCTTCAAGAAGCAACGAGCATACATATCTTGGGGAGGAGATTCCGGAGACGAATCCAGTGAAGAAGAAAATGAAGAAGCGGCAAATCTCTGCCTCATGGCACAGGAAGAAAATCAAAGTGAGGTAAGTCAAATCTCTTCTCAAAATTTTTATACTCTTGATGACATGAGAAATGCCTTTGATGAATTGTATGCTGAATTTCTCAAAGTTACAAAAACCATCACTAGTTTAAGAGAAAATGCTTCTCTAAAAGAACAAGATTTTCAAAAACAGTTTTCATTAAAAGAAAAAGAATTAGAAAAATTGGTTTTGGAAAATGAGAAGCTACTAGAACAAAACAAGTTTTATGGGAAAAGAAGTTCTGACAAGCCCGAGAGTTCTACAAAAAATTGTGCTTCTTGTGTAGACCTTAAGAATGAAGTAGGTAGATTAAAAGGCACACTAGATAAATTCAACTCCTCTCATAAAAACTTGAATGTGGTGCTTGATAACTTGAAATCAACCAAGCATGGAATAGGCTTCATAAATGAAGAAGAGGTTGATGCAAAAACCCAACAACCTAGAGCTCAACCTAGGATTAATAACAAAAATGCCTTTCCTAAAACAAACATGCATGCTAGACAAAATATTAGGAGACCTAGACATGACCTTCCGCCTAGCAATCGTCACCATAGACATGATGCATATTTTAGGCACAACAATGATCATGCTAGAAGATCCCGAAATGTTCAACCTAGAAATGACTATGGTGTTCAAATTAGGAGAAATGAAAATAGAGTAAACAATGTGCATTATTCTAGCTACTATGAGCCTAGACGCATGCATAATCCAAATGTGACATGTCATTATTGTAGACGAATTGGTCATATTGCTCTCGCATGCTTTACTAGACATAGACATGCTACTCAAACATATCATTATAGTATGCATAACCCTCAATGACCCAAAATGGCATGGGTACCAAAAGAGCATTGATTTGTTTTGCAGGTGTGCTTGAAGGAATCAAGTGTAGTGGATGCTCCAAACACTTGACGAGAGACGAATTCAAAATTCCTTCAATTAAAGCACAAAGAAGGAGGAAGAGACGGAAAAGTCGACTTATGTTTTTTTAAATCGGAAGTATTTTCGAAAAATTCAAAAGGCAAAATTGTGGAAAAAGCTTCGTAAATTGGAGAATGAGCCAAAAGACCAAAATGAACGGAGGATGTTCAAAATCAGGTAATTGGCAAAGTCGAAGGGAAGGTAAGTACCCTAAACCCTCTTAAGAACATCCTAGGACAAAATTCTTAAGAGTTCATTTTTTTTCACCCGACTACACGAGTTTCAAAGTTATTATTTCATTTATAGATTACTGACTTGAGCGTCGGAGATGTTTAATTCTATTTTGCAGGCATCCCCCAAAAGGTAAGAGGAAAGTATGAATTATCTTGATACAAAAAAAAAAAAAAATCGATCATAATCGATTATTTATGCTTACAATCGATTATCAGTATCAATAATCGATTATTTGTTGATTCAATTTTTTTGCCATGAAATCTTGTTAAATGTTTACATTGCCTGATAGAATTAAGTCTCATCATTTCAGCATCCCCCTTCCAAACAATCGATTATTTGTTCTGCCAATCGATTATTTGCCAAAATTCAAACTCTCTGTGAGTGAAACAATCGATTACTATATATTGACAATCGATTATCTGTTTTAAACTTATGTTACCGTTTTGGCTCCATAATCGATTCCTGACAGGTCATAAATATGAAAAACAATCGATTACCAAGTTTGACAATCGACTATCTTTTTCAAATTTTCTTACCGTTCTGGCGTGTAATCGATGTGTCAGATCATTTTCATTAATGACAATCGATTATTCCATTCAAACAATCGATTGTTGAACGGTCAGTGAATTTATTTTTACCGTTTCAGACTTCAAATCTCTTCAAATCATTTCCAATAAATGTAAGATTCATTCCTTCTCTATATATAGGCTGCACATATGCTCTTGTATACTCACTCAAGCCTCCCAAGCATCAAATTCTCTTGTTTTCTTTGAAAAATCCTAGCACATCCTTTCAAAAAAAAAAAATGTCAAGCCGCAACTCAAAACGTGCTCGTTCCAAACAAGGTGCTTCTTCTTCTCGCCATCCATATCAAGATGGATCGGTTCTATTCTTTGAATCCAATGAAGAGCTCATCCGTTTCTTAACCAAATTTGAGAAACGCCTTATTCTCCCTCCTCGCTTTTCAACAAACGCTCTTGTTGCACCATTCATTCCAGCCGCAAATATGCTAAGAGAGTGCAACCTTTTCAATTTCCTACTCCTTACTCACCCCTACTACAACATTTCTTTGGTTGAAGCTTTTTACTCCAACCTTCACAAAGATGATGAGGGTGAACTTGTTACCAATGTTAACGGCATTCCCATTCTAATTTCTGAAGATAACCTCCACCTCATTGCCGGCATTCCGCATGATGGTGAAGACATCTACCAGTACATAAATGATGCCGGGGTCATGATTGATGAAGCTAATCTCTTCCGCCAAGCCGGAGTAGCCTATGATGAGTCCTCTTCCCGTCGTCCCACCATAAAGGGTATGGACCCGAATTATCGTTTCATTCTCTATTTCATCACTTGTGTTCTCAAACCCCGTAAACTCAATCACACCACCATTTCCCAAGAGGATGCCAAATTTCTTCATGCTATTGTCACCGGTGTTAAAATAAATTGGTGCAAGCTTATTCTATCTCATATGTTCAATGCCACCAGAGATGACATACCTCTCCCCTATGCCCTCTTAATAATGAAATTTCTTGAAGCTTCCGGAGTCAATATTGCTAATGGTCCTCTCAAAAAGAGCACCAAAATCTGGGAAATTTCGGAGTCTTCCTTTCATCATGATGGTGATCATGCTCCCGCTCCTCCTCAAAATCGACAAGCCCGTCGTGCTCATCCTCCTCAGGAGCCTACCCTCCGGACCATTTTTGACCAAATTACTCAACTAACCCGTGAGGTCCATGGTTACTTTGATCACGTGCATTATGCCTATGCTCAGATGGTGCCATATCAAGCGCCTACCAATGATGATGAAGGGGATGGGGGTGATGAATGATGAAATTGTTGTTGTTATGAGAAATTGTTGTTTTTGGTCTGTTTGTTCTTGATTGGTTAGTTATGTTTGGTTTCACCCTTGTAATGTTATCTTAATTTTCCAATAAATAAACTTGTGTTTATTTCACATTTTTTTCATATTCTTCCCTTGTGTAAATTTTTGCTAATGGCAAAAGGGGGAAGAAACGGGATATCAAGAAGTATGCTATATCACTCTCAACTTCATTCATGCTTAAAGTGAGGGGGAACATGAATTGAGGGGGAACATCAAATTGCATACTTTACTCTTGTCTTGGATTATCAAAATAATTATTGCATATATCCCGCTTATGTTTGCCATTATCAAAAAGGGGGAAATTGTTGGAAACACGTTTCAAATGCAATATACTAAACGTGTGTTCTTTTGTAGGTTTTGATGAATGTCAAACAAAGCAATAAGCGATATATAGCAGTGCTCAAGGACAAGCACAAAATGGATGCATTACAAGAAGCTCAAGACAAAGTTTAGAAATGTTATAATTGAGTCAATATTAATTGTGATCTTGATTCCTCAATCTTGGCTCATAACATGGCTTCTCTACTAAAATTATTTTTCCAAAATCATGCATATCTAACTTACGTGTCAAATGATTTTAAACTATGCATATTTATATTTGTTAAAATGTTTTTCAAACATGCCTCAAAAATCTGGGCTAAGATAATCGATTATGTACTTATGATAATCGAGTATCTCTAAGCCAAGACTGCATGACAATCGATTGTGAATTAATGATAATCGATTGTGAGTAAGTCAGTTAACATCAGGTTTTTGCAAACTGCATAACAATCGATTGTGTACTTTTGATAATCGATTGTTAACTGAGGCAAAGTTTTCAAAACTCAGAAAAATCGATTATGAACTAATGGTAATCGATTAGAATGAGAAAAATGTCTCCCAGTGTTTTTAAATAAATTAATAATCGATTGTGGCTTTTGATAATCGATTATATATGAGACAGAAAGTTTTGAAATTAATTAATAATCGATTATGGCTTTTGATAATCGATTATATATGAGACAGTAAGTTTTGAAATTAATTTATAATCGATTGTTCTATTTGATAATCGATTGTTGGAACTAACCGTTGTCATACATTTTCAAATTACCTTCAGGTAATCGATTGTTGATATTTAACAATCGATGTTTTGCGTAAAATCTGGAAAAGATTTTCTGAACGTTGTTAAAATAATCGATTGTTGATTTCCTGATAATCGATGTTTTATGCCAAAAATTGGAAAGGATTTTTTAACGTTATAAATAATCGATTATTGATTTGAAGTAATCGATTGTTGACGTAAAATCTGGGATTGAATTTTTGATCTGATAGGCAAACAATCGATTGTTTAGTCTTGACAATCGATTGTCACTGAGTAATTTCAGCAATCCTTAATTGGCAATTAGACAACGGTAAGACTGAGTTTTTCACCTATAAATACAGGCTTAACTCAGTGTTTTCACAACAACAACATATACAATTTAAGTATTTTCATTGCTAAAAGCTTTCTTACATTGATCATCATTTTCATTCATCCATAAAGCTTTTTGAAGAGCCATTCTATTGAGCTAAGTTGTTGTGATCTTGAGCGTACTATTTCTACTCATATCTACTCATTGAGGAGTACTTTGTAAAGTGAGTTTGTTTTGTGTTTGTAAGAGAATTGCGATTCTCGTTTGTTGAGGAACTTGTGATTCCTCAGTTGAAGTCTTTGGGATTGTTATCCCCGAGCAGTTGAAGTCTTTGGGATTGTTATCCCCGAGCAGTTGAAGTCTTTGGGATTGTTATCCCCGAGCAGTTGAAGTCTTTGGGATTGTTATCCCCGAGCAGTTGAAGTCTTTGGGATTGTTATCCCCGAGCAATTGAAGTCTTTGGGATTGTTATCCCCGAGCAATTGAAGTCTTTGGGATTGGTATCCCCGAGCAATTGAAGTCTTTGGGATTGTGATCCCCGAGCACCTAGGTGAGGCTTGTGTCCTCAACTGTAACGGTTTGTTAAGCACCCGTAAGCTTGACAAGTTTAGTGGAAATCTCGAGAGAGTCTCTCGGGGACTGGACTAACCACGTTTGTGGCCAACCAGGATACATCATTGTGTAAGTTTATTTTACTGCACTTGTTTTAATTTCTGCAAAGTTTTTAAATTCCGCACTAAAACGCTTAATATTTTTAAAACGCTATTCACCCCCCCCCCCCTCTAGCGTAAAGCGTTATTTCCAACAATATATTATATGTTATATAAATATTTTATATTCAAGGATTGATATAGAAGTAAAGACAAAGAAATATTGAGACAAATATATTCAAGTATATGATAAAAAGCATATTTATTGACCAAAATGGCATATCTTTCTTAGTCTTCCTTCCCCCAATGGAATGAGCACAACATGGTACTAATACCACCATTAAAAGGAAAAAAAACTAAAAGAAGACATGCCAATGTACAAGTTACATCATAATTTATGTATTATTTCTAACAAATCTCATAAAACCTTCAAGGTTTGGAGGTGGTTGTGTTGGCGGTGGTGGAAATGAAGCTTGTTCATCACCACTTCCGGGTGAAGATGATTCTTGAGCAATTTCTGCTAGCATTTCTTCATAGCACTCATCTATTTCGGGTTGAGATTCAGCTAGCCCAAAGTTTCTTCTTTCAGAGCGGATCCAATCTCGGAAGAGCACTGATTTTTCCAAGCTGTCCCGCATCGACGCTCTATGATCTCCTATTTGTAGTCTGGCTTGACTAAATACGCTCTCCGATGCAACAGTTGACGCTTGAATGGACAGAACATCCCGAGCCATCCTTGCAAGAACGGGAAAATGCTTTTCCCTTGTCTTCCACCAATCCAAAAGGTCGAAAGATCCGTCTAGATTATCATTCTCTAGCCCCTGCGACAAATAAACTTGAAGTTCGTTTAGATGGGAAATATCATCTAAATTCTCACCTTGGTTAGATAATCACAATCATTTCCACTTCTACCAATATCAGTTGTAATAGACATACGATTACTTATATGAGTAAATAAATAGCGCAAGTACTGTTCATATTCATGCTTATATTTATAAATGTCGGCCTTAACTGTGGCGCGAGGCCAACCTTTATATGTAGGATTAAATACTCGTCTAGTATATTGAATCCAAGCATGATTAGAAGCAAAAGAATAAGGTAAACACATAACAGTAATCATTTTAGCTAATTCTTCACGATCCTTATTAGGATCGTAGTACAATATACCTCCGGTGACAGTGTTTATTCCTGGTTGAACCATGTTAGAACCAGTACTTTGGTTAATTGTAGTATCAGGACTTGACTTCCCCTCTTGTTCCGCTTTCATTTGAAAATATCTAGCCTTATCGCTAGGATGTATATATATATATATGTTTAACTAAACTACCTGTTCCGCTACGATCACCCGTATACCTATGAACAAGTTCTTTACCACAAGTTTTACATTTAGCCCTATCTTTATCTCTTAGTTGAATAAAAAAATGCCAAACTAATGAAGTTTCTGTACGTTTCCGAGGTTGTCTACTAAAAGTGGGAGTTTGTACGGGTGGGTGTTCTAGGTCATTAGGAGCAGGACTAGTAGGTGTATCATCTAAATCTACCGGAGGTTGGGTTTCGTCATCATCATCACCCTCATTTCCCTCAGATATTGGTGCATTAGGATAAAGCAAATTCATAATATCATCATCTATTCTATCACCGACTGCTATATCATGTAGAAAATTAACATCGCTAAATTGAAAACACGGGTGATCACTATCAAGTATTCCTAAGTTTTCATTAGTATTTCTAGGTTGGCTACTAGTTTGAACTTGTTTATCTTTTCTAGGTCGGGGAGCCGGGGGAGGGGTAGGATTTTGGCTACTACTTTCACCGGATTTAGATGTACCTTTTCCGAACATTTTTTTCAATGAAAATGCCATACTAATTATAATTAAGGAAAATATCAACACACAACAAATATTCTTAGCACGTAAGAGTTGAAACGAGTTTACCGGATTGACGAACAACTTCTTGAAAATTGACAATCGTTGTAATTGAACATTTGAAAACTTCAATTCAACAACTTCACAATGTTTCACGAATTTGCAACAAAAATTAAGCACTTGCACAGAAAGATTGTAAGAGAGCTTGAGAGAGATTGAGTAAGATTGATGAATTGGTGAATTAAAATGAAAGAGCGAGGGGGTATTTATAGTTGAGAAATGGGAAATTGTGTAATTATATAAAGTTTGGGGTTAAATTAAATTTGAGGGGTCAAATGGCTAAATTTTAAAAATGCCAAACGGCTATTTCTGCAATACCAACGTTCTGATTTTCAGAATTTAAAAAAATTTTTTTTTTTTTTTAAAAAATGGCCGTTGGGAACCGGATAGAACCGTATAGAACCGGAACCGGAACCGGACCGGTTCCGGCGGTTCTAAACGGTTCCGCCAACGGTCCGAATTTAAAAAAAAAAAATTTTTTTTTTTTAAATATCGGAACCGTTTGGAACCGTTTAGAACCGCCGGAACCGGTCCGGTTCCGGTTCCGGTTCCGGTTCTGGCGGTTCCGGTTCCACGGCTCTAAAGGGTGGAACCGGCCCGGAACCGCGGAACCGGAACCGCGGAACCGAAACCGTATAACCGGAACCGTTTAGAACCGCGGAACCGCCAGAACCGCGGTTCCGGTCACGGTTCCGGTTCGGAACCGTTATTCTTCCACCCTTACTTCAGAGGATCTAAAGTACTCACTTTTGTAGGTCATTTTCCAAGCTAAAATACTTCTACCACACGGAATCAATATGAAAATTATCTTGCAAGATACTTAATAAACTCTTAAAATCTATATAATTGTTAAAGAACTCTTAAATGGTTAAACTGGAACTATCTTCTTCTTTCTTTTTCGATACAATCACGCCGAAAGCCAATATACAAAATTTATGTTTACAACCAAAAAATTGAAGAACATTTACTGCTCTTACCCAAAAAAATACTTATTTTTGAGGATATACCAAATGATCTTCTTTTCATGATTTATTTTTCAAATTGTTATTAAAACACTTTTACCTATAACTAAAGAGTTAGTATTTAACTTTTGCTAATAGTTTAGAAATTAAATTTGTTGGTTGAACTCATATATAACATACTTCTTATTGGATGAAGAGTGTAAAATATGAAGCAATCTTGTTACAAGGAAGCACCTCTTACCTTGGGAATATTGAGAGATAGAAAATCCAGAGTGGATGCTACTTATCATATGCTATTGGCAACGGACATTTAAACCATGAATCTCTCTTCCACTTTGATAAAAGTCAAAAGTATATTTATTAGCAGAAGAAACTTCAATTTGCAACATTATTTATGCAATTTTGTGGAAAACGTCTGATTAGCAATAAGTAAGGAGTGTTGAAATTATATAAATTGATCAAAAATAATTAAAATAGACTAGTTTTAAAAATAAAAGTAAAAAATGATATTCAAGAACATTGGTTGTCTTGCATGACAAAATTGATTTGTATAAGTTTAAATTTTCTTACATGCCATGTTTGATTATTTTTGTACGCCAATGTTGAATTTTTGGTGTAACGTTTTAGTATAAATAGGTTGTAGAACTCATTTGTAAAATTATCTCAAAACTTGTATTAGAAATTATAAATGTAGTATTGTAAGCTTTGAGTTAGAGATAGCAAATATATTTTTCTTTCTCGGTATTTCATTTTTCGGTTTCAAATCCTAAAGTTTATTTCCGAGGAATCATTATTTTTTTTAGTTTCTAAAAGGAGGAGTAGTAAATGCTAATTTGTAACAATTATTTTCTGGAGTTCTTGAAACTGTCTGCAACGTTTCGGAAAAAGTTGTAAATACAAATAGTCCCTTCGCTTAACCATTATTAGTAAATGCTAATTAGTTACAACGTTTTTTTGGGACTGTTCCTTTCGCTAGTGAGGGGAGATTATATTAAGTTTTTTATACGAGGTGAAGAAAGGTAAAAATTCAAAAAATTAACTAAAAGGATAAGTATTAATGCTAGTCAAAGAAAGGTTCCAACTAACAAAAGGGGTTGCTCTGATAGTAAGCAATCCCCACTTTCAATCGAGAGGTTGTGAATTCGAGTCTCCTCAAGAGCAATGTAGGAAGTTCTCGGAGGGAAGAATGCCGAAGATCTATTTGGAAACAGCCTCTCTACCCCAGGATAGAGGTAAGGTCTGCGTACATACTACCCTCCCCAAACCTCACTACGTAGGATTATACTGGGTTTTCCAACTCATCTTCTATTGACCCTACATTATACATGTTTGCATAAAGCCGCTTTTAAAGTAGAACTCACATGAGATGCATAAAAAGCCTCTTTTTAAACAGATATCACATGAGAAACAAATGTTTTTGATTTTCTGCTGCACTTTTTGTTGCTTTCCGACTGTTCCTGAACCGATGCAGGAGCATGAGTTTTGTTAACTTTTGTTCCACTGGATTAAACTCAACAACTAACTAAATTTTTATCGTCCTTTTTTTTTCCTTCAGAAATTTTATAATTAACCTAACCCCATTCATCGCAAATAATATTCCAAATATTGGACCATTAAGCATGGTCAAGAGCACTGGATATTTCGAGAAGAATTAAAAAATATGCTAAATTTAGTCTTTAATCCTCTTACCTACCCTTCTCTTGCAGTAGTGCTGCGTACTAATTAAACAAACAGAAGAGGAAATGCACAGAACTAAAACTCACCAGAAATTCCTTCATCGCTTCCATTTATAACAATGTTTAAAACGTCAAGATACTTGTAACAAGTTCACTAACTTATTGACCTAGAGGGCACATGTTCTGTTTCTATACGCCATTAATTAGCAACTTCTTACTTTTAGTGGATAACTTTGTGTTCATATATATGTGAAGCTACTCACTCTGTAGACTATATATGAAATATAATTAAACTCTGTAAGACATTGTTTTCAATCTCTTCAAGTAGCTGAGAAGAAAAAATGGCAATTGAGGGACAAGATAGCGATAACCGTTTTAATGGGAAGATAACATTCGCTGTTGTCATCACTAGCATTGTTGCTGCATCAGGAGGCCTCATATTTGGATTTGACATTGGAATTTCAGGTAAGTGTCTTTTTCCTTTTTAAAAAAAAAAATTCCATTCCAGTTTTTGTGTTAGGGGTCTGTCTAGCTCATAATCAACAGTGTTTCTTATGAAATAGACTCTGCGAAGGAGGGTTAGTTATCAGTTTATTAGACTTATCTATACAGAGTATATATAAAATTGACACTATTATTGTATATTGAAGTAATTTGTTTCATTTTCCGCCTACTAATTTCACTTTTTATGGTTGGGTACCTCTAATTATCTTTTAGACAACAACAATCAGTATAGTCCAACATAATGGGGTATAGGGAGGGTAATGTGTACGCAAATCTTACCCCTACCCCGATAGGGGCAGAGAGGCTGTTTCCGATAGACCCTCAGCTCAGAAAGGCAAAATAAAGTAAGAAAAAAACAAGAGGAGAGAAATCATTAGTAACTTCAGTGGAAATCGTAATAATAACAGAAACATAAAACTGAAAGATGAATGACATGCAATAACAGTAACCATAATCTAAGGCCTGGGGCTAAGAGAAACAACAAGAATAATGTGGGTCAAACATAAACTGCAAGCCATCTAAGAACAACCCTAATCCAACTCCGCCTCATCCCCGGAGTGAAGTAAGGGAACCTTTATTACCCCTATCCTACAACACTAATGCGTGACATCCAGGCCTTCCTATCAAGGGAAATGTCCTGAGAATTGTGCAGTCGTGTCATGTCCTTCCTGATCACCTCTCCCCAATACTTCTTAGGTTTCCATCTACCTCTTCTCGTACCCACCACGGCCAACCGCTTACACCTCCTCACTAGTGCATCGAGGCTTCTTCTCTGCACGTGACCGAACCATCTGAGCCTCGCTTCCAGCATTTTGTCATCCACAGGGGTGACGCCCACCTTCTTCTGAATATCTTCATTCCTAATCTTGTCTATCCTAGTGTGCCTACACATCCACCTAAACATCCGCATCTCTGCTACTTTTATCCTCTGGATATGAGAGTTCTTAATCGGCCAACACTGGAACTATCTTTATCAGCCAACATTTGTCGGCCAACACTATGCCCCATACAACATGGCCGGTCTAACTACAGCTCTATAAAACTTGCCTTTGAGAATTTGTGGCATTTTCTTGTCACATAAGACTCCAGATGCAAGCCTCCATTTCATCCAACCCGCCCCTATGCGGTGAGTGACATCCTCGTTGATCTCTCCGTCCCCCTGAATCATCGGCCCAAGGTACTTGAAGCTATCTCTCTTGGGGATAACCTGTGGCCCAAGCCTCACATCCCCGCCTACATCCCTCGACTCAGCGCTAAACTTGCACTCCAGGTACTCTGTGTTAGACTTGCTCGATTTGAAATCCTTTGACTCGAGAGTCTGTCTCCAAACCTCCAATCGCTCATTAACACCAGCCCTCGTCTTGTCAATTAGAACTATGTCGTCAACAAATAATATACACCAAGGCACCTCCCATTGGATATGGTGTGTCAAAGCATCCATCACCAAGGCAAATAAGAACGGGCTAAGCGCTAAGCCTTGGTATAATCCCATAACAACCAGGAAATGCTCTGAGTCGCCTCCCACCATCCTAACCTTGGTCTTAGCTCCATCATACTTGTCTTTGATCGCTCATATGTAGGCTACTGGCATGCCCTTTTCCTCAAGACATCTCCACCTCCCTAGGAACCTTATCATACGCTTTCTCCAAGTCAATAAACACCATGTGCAGGTCCTTCTTCTTATCCCTGTACTTTCCTACCAACCTCCTAATAAGGTGAATAGCTTCCGTAGTGGAGCGTCCTGGCATGAACCTAAACTGATTTTCGGATATAGTCGTCGTCTTCCTCACCCTCACCTCCACCACCATCTCCCAGACTTTCATGGTATGGCTAAGTAACTTGATACCCCAATAATTGTTACAACACTGGATATCACCCTCGTTCTTGTACAACGGTACCACTTTACTCGACCTCCATTCCTGCGGCATCCTCTTCATCCTAAAATTTACATTGAACAACCCAGTCAACTATTCCAATCCTGCTTTACCAACACATTTCCAAAACTCTACCGGAATTTCATCTGGCCCGGTCGCTCTACCCCTACTCATCTTACGCAATTTCCCCACAACCTCATCCACCTTAATGCGCCTACAATACCTAAAATCTCGAATACTCTCCGAATGCCCCAAGTTCCCTAACGCTATATCCCAGCCCCCTCCTCATTCAGAATACTATAATAGTACGCCTGTCATCTCTGCTTAATCTATGACTCTCCCATCAATACTCTACCACCCTCGTTTTTTATGCACCTTACTTGGTCCAGATCCCAGGCTTTCCTCTCCCTCGCTTTAGCCAGCCGAAACAACTTCCTTCCCCCGCGTTTCTCCCTAATTCCTCATATAGATGGCTAAACGCTGCATTCATAGCCTCCATGACCGCCAGCTTAGCCTCCTTCGTAAACACTTTGTACCTCTCTCATACCTCTCTCTCTTTGCACTCTTCTCCTCCCCGCTTGTTCTCCTTGTTAACTTCACACATGCTACCTTCTTCGCCTCCACTTTACCTTGCAATGTGTCATTCCACCACCAGTCTCCTTGGTTCCAGCTAGAAAAACCCTTCGATACACCTAGCACCTCTCTCACCGCCTCCCTTACATAGTTCGCCATCGTCGACCACATAGTGCCCACGTCTGCACTACTCCTTCAAGCTGCCATAGCAGATAACCTCCCCTCCAACTCATGGGCTTTATCCTTGGTTAAAGCTCCCCATCTGATCCTCGGTCGGTCACGAGTGTACCTCTTCCTTTTCTTCCTCATGATGCCGATGTCCATCACTAAGAACCTATGCTGAGTCGTAAGGGTCTCTCCGGGATAACCTTGCGATCCTTGGACAACCCTCTATCACAACTTCTGAGGAAAAGGTAATCGATATGAGTATTCACCGTCAAACTCCTGAAAGTAACCAAATGCTCCTCCCTCTTCGGAAAAGTCGAGTTTTCAATCACTAGTTCGAAAGCCTTAGCAAAGTCTAACAGCGAAGTACCTCCTCCGTTCTTATCCCCAAAGCCAAATCCACCATGCCCCTCGCCATAACTACCAGCAGCTGCCCCAATATGGCCATTAAAATCCCTTCCAGTAAATAACCTTTCATTAGGTGGAATACTACGCACAATCTCGTCTAAGACCTCCCAAAAACGCCTTTTAACCTACTCATCCAGGCCCGTTTGCGGTGCGTAGGCGCTAACGAAATTGAGGATGCACACACCCATCACCAATTTAATAAATATTAGCCTATCATTCACTCGCCTAACCTCAACCACAGACTTTCTAAGATCCCTATCCACCAAGATACGCATTCCATTCTTAACCCCCACGGCTCCAGAGTACCACAATTTATACCCATTTACATTTCTCGCCTTCGACCCTGCCCACCTAGTCTCCTGGACACACGCTATATTAACCTTTCTCTTCTGGAGAATCTTTGCCAACTCAGTAGACTTACCCGTCAGTGTACCTATGTTTCACGAACAGATCCTCAATCTACAAGCTCCCTCTTTCCCCTTACCTCTAACCCCTGGCCCCCTCCCCACCCCCCTACTCACCCCCGATTCTCCACATGACCTTACTCTACTATCCCACACCACATCAACTATACTTACAACAAACTCCAGACAATACTAACACAGACCCAAACTAGAAAATAACCGGTTGCAACTACAAGTATTCTAATAATAAGCTTAATGTGATGCTAACTAAATAGCCACAAATTAACTAACAAAGGGAAAGAGACAAGAGAAAGGGATGTACCAACTCCCGATGGAGAGAACCTGAAATATGACTTCATGCGCCCGGTGATGCTCCGTTCCACTTTCCCGTATGCCTCGCGCTTGCCTGGGAACCCAGCAATTACCGCGAATATAATCCCGGTGCTTTGGAAACCAACGTCCAGCCCTTTGTGACGGCCAACTGGTCTGCCCTGCTTTGCCCGTACACCTCCCACCCATCTCGAAACAGCCACCAAAAGTGCTACCTGGATGAGTGTAACACTAAAAATTTATGTTTTAAATTTTATAGATATGATTATGTAAAAAAATTATGTACTCTCTGTATAGAAGTTAACTCATCATATTTAACTTTTGCATAGTACCAGTGTAACACTATAAAGTCATACTAAATTTTAAAATAACTATAGATTATCCATATTCAAGGAAAGAGAAGTGACATTTCCATTTTAGGTAAACAACTTTCCAGGAAATTATAGGAACAACTGTCTTGACGTTGTGTCATTCCTTTGTGAACTAGAGTATCATCATGATATATATATATATATATATATATATAAACTAATAAAAAAAATGAGCGGACATAAAGAGAATTGACAATTTCCAATATGCTATGCTGTGTAATTAAGCCATATATATTCACAAATACTCAATCCCTTTTATTTGTACACATCAGGAGGAGTGACAACAATGAGGCCATTCCTTGAAAATTTCTTCCCATCAATTTTGAAGAAAGCAGCATTATCCGGTGCTGAAACAAACGTATATTGTGTGTACGATAGCGAGGTTTTAACAGCGTTTACTTCATCACTCTACATTGCTGGCTTGGTTGCGTCTCTCGTAGCTGGCCGTCTCACGGCCGCCATAGGACGAAGAAACATAATGGTAGTAGGAGGCTGCACTTTCTTTGCTGGTGCTGCTATGAATGGTGCTGCTCAAAATATTTCTATGCTCATTTTGGGCCGCATTTTGCTAGGTTGTGGTGTTGGCTTTACTAACCAGGTAGGAAAAGAAGAGTATGCGTTTTAGTCCTCTTCCCCAGCCTACACTTTCTAGACACAATCCTGTTTTTCCGTGAACTAAAATCAAGACTTATGAAGTACTAATTTAACTTTCTTTTTAATTATGTATTCCTTTGAAGGCTACTCCTGTATATCTCTCAGAAATGGCACCTTCAAAATGGCGTGGTGCATTCAGCACAGGCTTCCAATTCTTCATAGGCCTTGGTGTTGTTATTGCGAATTGTATAAACTATGCCACCTCTAAGCTCAGCTGGGGATGGCGCCTCTCCCTCGGCCTGGCCGTTGTTCCAGCCGCGACAATGACCATAGGTGCACTTCTCATTTATTTTTGTTCATTTCCTCTTTTACATATAATAGTGACATCTGGACCAGCTTGTTCGCACCTCAACTATTTCGCTGCCCATATGTTATTTTCCATTAGTACAAGGAACCGTGTATATGTTGCACATAGCGTTTTTTAATCTCTCCTGAGATTTGAACCACGATTCTTCATTAAAAACAACGAATCTTTACACAAATTGCCGGCCATATTTACTATTTATTTTTTAGACATGTACATAGAAAATATATTAATTATACACGACTATACCTATAAAATACATGAACTATGTATATATTATACTTTTACCAGCTAATTTTAGTTTAAGCGGTTGGACGGACGGCTATTTGAGTTAATTCTTCTATTTATTATACTGCATTGACACTAAGTCACACTTTTGGATGCAGGTGCCCTTCTCATTTCAGACACACCTAGCAGCCTAGTTGAGCGTGGAAAATTGGAGCAGGCAAAACAATCTCTAGCAAAAGTTCGAGGAACAAATAACAACACTGAAATTGAAGCTGAGTTAGCTGATCTTATTAAATCATGTGAAATTGCAAGAGCTTCAATGGAAGAGCCTTTTGTAACAATGTTTAAGAGACAACATCGGCCTCATTTGGTCATGTCCATTGCCATTCCATTTTTCCAGCAAATGACTGGGATTAATATCATTGCATTCTACGCCCCTGTTCTTTTTCGATCAGTCGGTTTTGGAAATAACTCGGCTCTACTCGGTGCTGTTATACTTGGATTAGTCAATCTTGGTTCAATTCTTGTCTCTACTGGTATTGTTGATCGCTTTGGTCGGAGATTCCTCTTCATACTGGGTGGAGTGCAAATGCTCTTTTGCCAGGTGCGTGCTTAACTAATAGCCAACTGAGACAACGCGTTATGCACCCAAATATCCAAGATAAAACTCAAGCAATAATTAGTTGATAAGTTAATATGTTTTGTGCATCCATAGTGTATAAATTGTTTACATCATCAGGTTAAATTGGCTTACAACAATATGTAATTTTTCATAGCAAGTAAGATAAGGTAACCTGAAAAATAGAGTAATAACCTATTATAACCAGTTAAATTGCAATAATAGTGTAAAATTCTTGATATTGTCATTGTATATAAGTACATTTTTAGAGAGTCTCAACTTCTATAAGCTGACGATGTATTGTTTTGTTGCACTATCAAGTTAAAGTGGCATGTAATAACAAATAAGTGCCAGCTTTTAACAAATTTGATATGATAAAAAATAGAGTAAATATAAAATTATACTTGTATCAGAAAAATATTTGTACCGCCAGTGTGTAAAACTTAGATGATCCTTATGCTAATTACATGATTGGCTTAATGTTGTTGAAGGTAGCAATTGCTTCTACACTTGCAGCTTCAATAGGTGAAAATGGAAGCAAACACATAACCAAGCAATATGCTGCCTTAGTACTTGCCCTGATGTGCATCTATGCTGCTGGTTTTGGTTGGTCATGGGGTCCTCTAAGTTGGCTCATTCCAAGCGAAATATTTCCGATAAACATTCGATCAATGGGGCAGAGCATAAGTGTGGCTATGAACTTTGCAACCACATTCGTTCTGTCTCAAACATTTTTGGCAATGCTTTGTCACTTCAAGTATGGGGCTTTCTTATTCTTTGCTGGTTGGATTGCTGTTATGACCATTTTTATAGTGATGTTTATGCCAGAGACCAAAGGTGTTGCTTTGAATTCCATGCATCAAGTGTGGGAGCGGCACTGGTTTTGGGGTAGATATGTTAAAGATCAGAGCTAGTGCCGCAACCGAGTGAGCAAAGAAGTTGAATGGATTATACAAAAGTTTATACTATTAGTTCTTTCTGTGATTTAGAAATTTATCATAAGTGGATCATGATAAACACATTATTAAGTAAATAAAAGTATTTTCTCTTACAGAGAAAACTTTATATTTGCAATAAGATTAATTCAGAATTTTAAGTTAGTGTTTGCAGGTTACCGAGGACATGACCCTCGACAGGGGAGTCTGGAGGTCTAGAATCAGGGTTGCAGGATAGGGGCTCTTAGAGTCCTTCGTTCGCCTCACCCGGGGTTGGGTGTGGGATAGTAAGGTTACCCATCGATGTCTAGTGTTTTAGCCTAGGTCCCCTCTTAGTTGCGACGGTATTTATGTTCCTTATGTTTACATAACCATTTACGTTATTTCTGCAGGATTACTTATGCTTTGTTTTGTTATTTTGTTTTGTCTTGCCTTGGTTACTAATTTTGTCTTTGTTTTCCAATGCAGCTTTTCATTCTGTCCTATGCGCCGAGGGTCGCATGGAAGCAGCCTCTCTGCCCTTTTGGGTAGGGGTAAGACTGCCTACATATTACCCTCCCCAGACCCCACCTGGTGGGAGTATACT
This sequence comes from Nicotiana benthamiana, assembly GCA_034376525.1. Lineage (NCBI taxonomy): Eukaryota > Viridiplantae > Streptophyta > Magnoliopsida > Solanales > Solanaceae > Nicotiana > Nicotiana benthamiana. The sequence goes on from CM067336.1 coordinate 122,112,001, forward strand.
GGGTAGTTGTTGTTGTTGTTGTGGTTGTTGTTTGCCAAGTTTTATTCACTCACTATTTCTTTTTATAACCGGTGTACCTGCTGTTTAACATGTTCGCTGTCATCTCTTAATAATTGTATTACAAGGAAAGTAGTATTCCTTTAAATTTACTCGATAGCATTTAGGTAATTCATATACTTTATATTTGCAATAAGATTCATTCTTTGTTGTTACTGTCACGATCCCAACCCGGTCGTGATGGCGCCCAACACACTACTAGGCAAGCCCGACCATTTATAACAATAACCTCATTTATTAAACAGATGAAGATAAATGTCATTTAAGTCAAAGGTCTAATATACTGATAACAGTGCGAAAAATCTAACAAAATTCAGTTTATAATTCCATCCAAGGATCCGGTGTCAAGATCACGAGCCTCTAATACAATGTTTTCATCCTAATACCAATCCGTCTAAAAGCTGAAAGAACAGAATATAAAGATAGTGATAGAAGGGAGAATCAACGGCTGGGAACGCCCTGCAGCTACCTCAAATACTCCCGGAATAAGAACTCTGGAAAGCTGGTCAAAGCTCACTCAGCTTGTAAATGCCATGGATCCGCACACAAGGTGCAGGGAGTAAAGTAAGTACTCCGACCCAATAAATAATAAACATAACTACTGTCTGAAAGTAAGAAAACGCAATAAATGCACAAAGCAATCTATATCTAGCAGTTTAAATCCATACTAGTCAAAACAGTACCAACAAGTAATACAGACAAGGTATAATGCAATGAAAGAATGCAACACATATAACGTTACACTCTAGTACCAACTACGGAGTGCAGCCCGCTCCACTTATTTAACATTGACGGTGCTCACTGGGGTGTATACACACTCCGAAGGGGATCCTACAGCCCAAACGCAATATCAGTCATGTCTTGGCATCAAACAGACTCTCGGCCTCAAAATCAATATATATAATCGTTCTGGCGTGCAGCCCGATCCATATCAAAGGAAACATCCTCACTATCAGGTCCTCGACTCATCTCAGTCAAGTAAGTTCACAGCCAATTGGGTATGACATACTATAGGGATCTCAGCCCTCATATCCTTTTTCATTTAATGTTCATGTATAAAACACAGTTATTATATTATTTTTAACAGTTGAAACCATGACTGAGAGTATATGTTATGCACACAAGTGAGGAAAACACATAAAGATCCCCTAAGGATTCTACAAGTCGGCACAAGGCCCCAAACACGGCAATAAGCCCAATTCACAATGATAAAGTATGCATCTCAATCGCCAATATAGTAGAAATTAACACTCGGGATGGACCAAGTCTAAATCTTCAACAGTGAACGACCTCACACTCATCGTGGAATGCATGTCACGCCTCAATATAGCGTTACGATGTGAAAGTCCGGGGTTTCAAACCCTCAGAGCAGCATTTACATCCATTACTCACCTCTAGCCGGCCAAAGTCTAGCTTGTAATGCCCTTTTCTCTCGAATCGATCTCCTCGCGCGTCGAATCTGGCCAAAACCACGATGAACACATTACAATAGGCTAAGGGAATATAACCCAATCGAAAAGACTCGAAAAAAAATCGAAAACCACGAAATTTGTAAAATCCAAGCTCCAAGCCCACTTCTCGAAAGTCAGAAATTTTTACACTATGTTCCTTATCTCGCCACGAGTCTATGCATGTTAAATTTATCAAAATCGGAGTCCAAATGCTCCCTCAAATTCCAATTTCTCATTCAAGAACCAAAGCCCTAGTTCTTGTTTTTTGGCTCAAATTTCATTAATTTAGGTGTTGAAATCACAATTATATGATGTTTCTAGGCCATAGGACTTACCTCCAATTGATTCCCAGTCAAATTCCTCTTACAATCTCGTCAACAGCTCCCAAGGTCGCTTAGCAATGGTGGAAAATAGACTTGACTTGCGGATGAAATATTATAAAAACCCTTTTGCCCAGCTGACGAATCCTTCTTCGCGAACGTGATTGCCCCCTCGCGTTCGCTATGGCCAAAAATCCATTGGGCCACTTTTACTCTACACGAACGCGGTGCTTTGCCTGGCCCAACTACGCGAACGCGTCTCCATGACCGCGAACGCGAAGACCAACCGGCTCCCTTTACGCGAACGTGATCCCCCAGGGGCCCCCAAACTCCTTCTACGCGAACGCGTGCCCAGACGCGAATGCAAAGGTCAACGTCCCCAGTCCTACGCGAACGCGGTCATTGCCTTGCGAATGCGAAGGCCAAAATTGGCCTGCAACTGCTGTTGCAAAATCTGCAACTCCTCAACTCCTCGAAACTATCCGTTGGCTATCCGAAATCACCCCGGGGCGCCCGGGACCTCAACCAAAAGCACAAATATATTCTATTACCTTTTTGAAACTTGTTCAAACCATCAAAACATTACCGTTAACACCAAAATTATCAAATTTCACCAAATCAAAGCCTAAGTTTATCAAATTCTTCCGAAACTCGCATTCGATCAAAAAACCGAGCTAAACACCTCCGATTCAATTGAAATTTGGCACACACATCATAAATCACTTAACGACGCTACTGCAACTCTCGGATAAAAATCTCACCTATCAACCAGATATCGCCAAAATGCTACCTTTGTCAATTCAAGCCTAATTCTACACTAAGTCTCCAAAATTACTTCTGATTGCGCTCCTAAGCCTTAAATCATACCCCGAAGCTAACCGAATCGTTGGAAATCACATCCGAGCCCTCCAAATCACAAGTCAACTTTCGGTTGACTTTTTCCAAACCACCCTTCCCTTAAAGAGATTAATTGCCACATTTCCTACTGAATTCAATCCGAATCAACCCAAACTCATCCAACATACATAATAAATCATGAAGAAGCGATACTCCAAACTCATCTAACACATATAATAATTCATGAACAAGTGATAACCGGGGAAAACGGGACGAAAACACATGAGACGACGGGTCAGCTCGTCACAATTACAAAGTGTAAGAATAGACTTTGTGCAAAAATATTTAAAGGCATCCAAGATTTGCAATATATTGAACCCTTTTGTTGTTGTGAATTATCCAATTTGTTTCATCTGCTTCAACTGGTGTATATATTTCCTTTGAATTTCCTCAACCGGTATTTGCTAAAACATTTATGCCAAATCCTTGAAAATTTATACCAAAATTTTGTACTGGATTGAATAGCTCTGTACAGGGAAAATGTATTCTTCCTACCTTATTGTCGTGTTGTAACCATGAAAACCTATGTTATGTATCTCAAATCTAAGGCCTACAGGACCATGTAAAAGCAAAGATCACAAGTTCAGTACATCCAAATTGAAACAATATGCTAATTACTATAGCAGATCACAACACCCCATGAAACACACAAAAAGAAAAAGAAAAAGAAAAAGAAAATGAAAAGATCAGCACGCGCTACTATATATTGAACAAGCAATACAAGTTCCAATTACATACCTTGTCAATGGTTCCATCCGAGTTATCAGATTCAGTTGGACCTCCAAGAAGCTTGGTTCCACCCAAATTATCAAATCCATTTTGGACTGCTATTCGAAACTAAGTCACAGTTTTAAAATTAATTAAAATTTAATCATTTTTTAATTATTTAGATAAAAATACCCAGGCATAAAAGGTGGCAGATACATGCCTCTTAATCTTTTTTTTTTCTTTTTTTTTTAAAAGTTTTAACTCCAGCATAATATGTTGAAATTCACCTGCAAGAGTTTTGAACTCCAATACAATATGTTGGAGTTTTTGTCACGACCCGCATTTTCCGCCATCAAGAGTCGTGATAGCGTTTACTGTCAGAGCTAGGCAAGCCGAACATTTAGAAACACATCACTGATTTCGTTTAAACAATATAGTAATGGAAACATTAAAATAAAGCGGAATACTTTAAAAATGTTTAAATAATTGAAAACTGAAATAAGAAAACTCCAAATTATACTTCTACCTAGTATCTGGTGTCACTACTCACAGACTACAATAGAATACTGAAACAAGGGTATGAAAGAAATACATATAACTATTTGTCTCGGATACATGGGACAACAGAATAAAGTAAGGATAGATAAGGCGCCGTGCCTGCGGACGCCTGCAAGCTATCTCGGTATCTCGCGGGTCTGAATGCTAACACCCGCACAACTGCTGCTACAACGGTCAGAATCCTGCATCTGCGCAGAAGAGCGTGGAGTGTAGAATCAGTACAACCGATCCCATGTGCTGGTAAGTGCCTGGCCTAACCCCGATGAAGTAATGACGAGACTAGACGGGATCTATCACAATTAACCTGTACAGATATACGTGCAATAACAAGAAATATACAAATTTAAACAACTAAGAGGGAGGGGAGCATGGTGTGGGGGTACAACAGTTTAAATATAGAAATCATCGGGTAAGAAATGAAATCGTACAATAACAACTGATAAGGAAAACACAGGAAAGCCCTACATACAAAAATAATATACTTGATCCATACTCTGTTGCGGGGTGCAACCCGACCCTCAGATTATATATTGGTTAGTGCAAGGGCGTATAACCCGACCCTTCCGATTTTAGATTTGGCTAGTGCTGCGGCGTGCAACCCTGAACATTCCGATATAATTCGTCACTCAACAACAAAAACCAAAGAGGCAAGGAAGTAATGAATATTGGAAGAAATCCATGCAAGGGAATTAAATCATCCAATTAGATCCCGTCAAGGGAGCAATATCAACAAGTAAATTCAACAAAACATCACGGCAAGAAAATACCCAATAATTTACACGCCCTGGCAAGGGAGGATACAATTAATAATTTAATCCCAACAAGGGAATAATCATAACACTTCCTCTCTTAATTACGTATTCCTCTAGTATCAATTTTCTAATCCGAGCCAATGCTCCAAATGACAAACCAATCACAAACCTTTCTCAGTTATTCACGTTATATTAAGCTTATCAATTAAGCAAGAAGGTGAATCACGAAATCTGAATCACAAATAAGACTCACGGTCTTGCTATACTCAGGTGCATAGATAACCGTCACCATGCCTAATACACGGACTCCACATATAAGTAACAAATAATATCCTAATCCTGTTCCATCAAGCCAAAGTTCGAACAAACACTTACCTCGGTCCAAGGAATAGCAATTAACTCTCCAATATCGCCTTTCCCAGGGTCAACTAAAGCTATGCGAACGCGGGACTTCTATGCGTTCGCATAGTCCAATGGGTCTGTGTAAAAATTGTAGAATTTTTGATGTGATTTCTAAGTGCAAAACTACTCCGAACCACCTCCGAATCACTCCCGGCCCTCGAGGCTCCCAACCAAACGTACACACTAACTCAAATATATCCTACGAACATAGTCGAGCGATCAAATTGCCATACTAATATCAAATTCAATAAATAAAACCCAAAAATCATTATTTTTTCATTTCAAATTTCACTAGCTTCTAACTTTAGATATTTAGGTCCAAAACTCGTCAAACGACGTCCGATTTCGGCCAAATTTCATGGAAAGCGCTTATCATATATTAAGACCTGCACCGACATCGGAACCAAAATAGGAGCCCGATACATATATTTTCTAACTCATTTTCTTTTCAAAAATCCATACCATTTTCAGAATAACAATTTCTTCCAAAAATTCATTTCTCGGGCTTGAGACCTTGGATTTCGCTTCTGGAAATACGCCCTAGTTTCTTATTTTCTTACGGACCCTATGGGACCGTCACATCACAGGTCTGGGTCTGTTTACCCAAAATATTGACCGAAGTCAACTTTATCAATATTAATATAAAAATTCTTCAATTTTAGCACATAATGCACATATTTCAACATAAAAACTTTCTGGCTTCGCGCCCGTACTGCACATGCAAATCGAGGCAACCAGACACGAGGTTTTCAAGGACTCAGAAGCACAGAATAAGGAAGAATTACGGTAATGACCCTTTGGGTCTTCACACTCTCCACCTCTAAAACAATTGTTCGTCCTCGAACAGACAAAAGAAAGACTTGAGTCGGGAAATAAATAAGGATAACGGCTCCGCATATTGGAATCGGACTCCCAGGTCTATGCCTCAGGAGGCTGACCTCTCTAGTAAACTCTTCGACCTTAATTGTCAAACCTGTCGGTCAAAAATAGCCACCGGCTCCTCCTCATATGACAGATCCTTGTCCAATTGGACAGTTCTCAAATCTAACAGGTGCGATGGATTCCGGAGCATAGATACATGAAACACTGGATGCATAGCTGTCAAGCTATGTGGCAAGGCAAGTCTATAAGCCACCTCTCCTATGTGATCAATAATCTCAAATGGACTGATGAACCTAGGACTAAGCTTGCCCTTCTTCCCGAATCTCATCACTGCCTTCATAGGCGATACACGGAGCAATATTCGCTCACCAACCATTAAAGGAACATCCCTGACCTTGCGATCTGCATAACTCTCATGTCTGGACTGAGCTGTACGAAGTCTATTCTGAAAAATCCGGACCTTATCCAAGTCCTCCTGAACCAAATCCTTACCCAATAACCGAGCCACTCCCGGCTCAAACCATCTAACTGGAGACCGACATCGCCTACCATACAATGCCTTATACGGATCCATCTGAATGATAAACCGCTAGCTGTTGTTGTAGGCAAACTCTGCTAACGACAAAAACTAGTCCCACAGCCTCCAAAATCAATAACATAGGCTCGGAGCATATCCTCAAGAATCTGAATAGTCCTCCCGGACCAATCGTCCGTCTGGGGATGAAACGTTGTACTCAACTGAACCTGGGTGCCCATATCGTGCTAAACCGCATTCCATAAATGTGAGGTAAACTATGGACCCCGATCTGAAATGACAGATATAGGCACCCCATGAAGGCAAACGATCTCTCTGATATAAATCTCGGTTAATCTCCCGGATGAATAGGTGGAGGAAACCAGACAGAAATGTGCTGACTTGGTCAGCCTATGAACAATAACCCAAACTGCATCAAACTTCTTCCCAGTCATAGGAAGGCCAGTAACAAAATCCATGGTAATCCTCTCCCACTTCTATTCGGGAAACTCAATCCTCTAAAATGAACCATCGGGCCTTTAATGCTCATACTTAACCTGCTGACAATGCAAACACCGAGCCACATATGCTACTATTTCCTTCTTCATACTATGCCACCAATAATGCTGCCTCAGATCCTGATACTCGCGGGGCCCCGGTGAATAGAACATCGAGAACTATGGGTCTCTACTAAGATCAGCTTTCGAATACTATCAATATCGGCACACAACTCGCCCTGCATTCTCAATGCACCATCATCTCCCAAGGTCACTTTCTTGACCCCTCCACCCTCCACAGTCTCTCACAAATGGGGATCCTCAAACTGCCGCTCACGAATACGCTCCAACAATGAAGATCGAGCAACCGTGCACTAATACCCTGCTAGGATCAGAATATCCAACCTCGCAAAATGATTGGCCAAGGCCTGAACACCTAAAGAAAGCGATCTCTGGTTGGCAAGAATATAAGCAAGGCTGCCTATGCTGGCGAACTTCCTACGCAATGCATCGGCCACCACATTGTCCTTCCCTGGGTGATATAAGATAGTAACATCATAATCCTTCAGTAACTCTGACCACCTCATCTAGCTCAAGTTTAACTACTGACCACCTCATCTAGCTCAAGTTTAACTCTTTCTGCATGAAAATATACTGAAGACTCTTGTGCTCAGTGTAATCCTCACACGTCACACCATATAAGTAATGCGTCCAAATCTTCAAGGCATGAAAAATGGCTGCCAACTCAAGATCATGAACCGGATAATTCTTCTCGTGGATATTCAACTACCTCGAAGCATAGGCAATAACTTTTCCATCCTGCATCAACACTGTACAAAGACCAATACGAGAAGCATACAATAGACCGTATATGGCCCTGAACCTGTGGGCAAAACCAAAATTGGTGCCGTAGTCAGAGCCGTCTTGAGCTTCTGAAAGCTCACCTCACACCCATCTGACCACCTGAACTAGGCACCCTTCTGGGTATATCTGGTCATAGAGGCTGCAACGGATGTAAACCCCTCTACGAGCCGACGGTAGCAACGTGCTAACCCCAGGAAACTCTGAATCTCTATAGCTGAAGCTGGTCGAGGCCAGTTCTAGACTGCATATATCTTCTTTGAGTCTACCTGAATACCTGTTGCTGATACGACATGACTCAGGAATGCGACTGAGCTCAACCAAATCTCGCACTTCAAGAACTTAGCATACAACTGACTATCCTTCAGATTTTGAAGAACCACACTGAGGTTATGCTCATGCTCCTCCTGACTACGGGAGTATATAAGAATATCGTCAATGAAGACTATCACGAACAAGTCCAAATAAGGCCTGAAAGCTCGGTTCATCAACTCCATAAATGTTGTTGGGAATTAGTCAATCCAAATGACATGACCAAAAACTCATAGTGCCCATACCGAGTGCGAAATGCTGTCTTAGGGACATCAGACGCCCAAATCTTCAGCTGATGGTAGCTAGACCTCAATTATATTTTTGAAAAAACACTCGCATCCTGAAGCTGGTCGAATAAATCGTTGATCTTTAGCAATGGATACTTGTTCTTAATCGTCACCTTGTTCAATTGCCGATAATCAATGCACATCCTCATAGAACTATCCTTTTTCTTCACAAATAACACTGGTGCGCCCCAAGGCGAAACACTGGGTCTAACGAAACCCTTCTCAAGATCCTTTAACTCTTTCATCTCCGGTGGCGCCATACGATACGGAGGAATGGAAATGGGCTGAGTGCCCAGCGTCAGATCAATACAGAAATTGATATCCTTGTCGGGCGGCATGCCCGGCAGGTATGAAGGAAAACCCTAAGGGAACTCCCGAACAATAGGAACATAATCAATAGACGGGACCTTAGCGCTGGAGTCATGAACATAAATCAAATAAGCTAGGCACCCCTTCTCGACCATGCATCGAGCTTTCACATAGGAGATAACGCTGCAAGTGGTATGACATGGGGTCCCTCTTTACTAAACTCGGGGTAAATCTAGCAACGCCAAGGTCACAGTGTTGGCATGGCAATCCGAGATCGCATGATACGGGGACAACCAATCCATCCCTAATATGACGTCGAAATCTATCATATTCAAGAGCAACAAGTCAACACGGGTCTCAAGACCCATGAATACCACAACACGGGAATGATGAACCCTATCCACCACTATACAATCACCCACGGGCGTAGACACATATACGGGAATACTCAAGGCCTCACTAGGCATAACCAAATAGGGTGCAAAATAGGACGACACATGTGAATACGTAGATCTGGGATCAAATAGCATAGAAGCATCCCTATCGCAGACCATAATAGTACCTGTTATCACAGCATCTGATGACTCAGCCTCTAGCATGGCTGACAAAGCATAACAACGGAGCAGGGCCCCACTTCCCTAAATCATATCCCTAGGACGATCAGCTGCTGGCTGACCCCTACCTCTAGTGGTCTGAGCTCCTCCTCTAAGACCTCTACCTCCTCTATGTCCTCTACCCTCGCTTCTAGCTGGCTAGGCAAGCTATGGGGCAACTGGCGCCTGAAGCATAGGACAAGGATCCGGGTGCTAAGAACCACCTGAAACTCGAGGCAATATCTGACAATGTGCCTCGGATCACCATAAGCATAACAAAACCTCGACTGTTGCAGCTGAGCACCCCTCAACCTCGGGAAAACCTCCCGTAGTGACCATATTCACCATACTTTTCATAACATCTACACGAACGATTCAGGTGAGGAAATTGGGGCTGACCTGGTCGAACTGAACGACCACCTGAACTAACCCGAGTGACAGGGGAAGCTGACTTAATGGGCCTGGGAGCATGGCCTCTACCATAAGTACCTCTACCTCCAGACGAGGTACCACTGAATCTGCTTGCATGACGGGGCCTCTTATCCGCCCTACGTCTGCCTCCTGTGGCAGAAAAACCTCAACTCCACGGGCCACATTGGCCGCCTCCTGAAAAGTGGCCTCACTCCTGGACTGAGCCGCTGCGCCCGACTAACCTGCCACAGCTTGCTGAACCCCTGGAAGAAAACCCACTCGAATGACGCTCTCCATTAAGCCCACCAATCTGACCAAAGTGTCCTGAAGAACTAGGGTGGCTATGAATCCCCTCCGGGAACTGAGCTGGGCCCACCGGAGCTGCTGGAGATGGAACCTCTTCCTAAAAACCCGCTTGAAACTCCACCTTGGGGACTGCTACTCGGGGCTTGGACTGTTGAGCGGTAGGTGAAGAAGCACGTGATCACTCCATCTGTGAAAGAATATAGTAGAAATTTAATCAATGTTTGAGAGACGGAAATGCACGACAAGAAAGAACAAAGTGAAATTTTCCTAACTCTATAGCCTCTGGGGTTAAATACAAATGTCTCCGTACCGATCCCTCAAACTCTACCGAGTTTGTCCGTGAGTCTATAGTAACCTAGTGCTCTAATATCGTGATGACACCTACTATCGGAACTAGGCAAGCCAAACATTTAGAAACACATAACCGATTTCGTTTAAACGATATAGTGACGGAAATATTAAATAAAGCAGAATACTTTAAAAATATTTAAATAACTGAAAACTGAAATACAAAACTCCAAATTACACTTCTACCCAGTATTTGGTGTCACTACTCACAGACTACTATAGAATACTAAAACAAGGGTATGAAAGAAATACATATAACCGTTTGTCTCGAATACATGGGACAACAAAATAAAGTAAGGATAGAGAAGACAACGGACCTACGAATGCCTGCAAGCTACCTCGGTGTCTCACGGATCTGAATGCTAACACTTGCACCACTGCTGCTACTGTGGTCGAAATCCTGTATCTACACAGAAGAGCACAGAGTGTAGAATAGGCACAACTGACCCCATGTGCTGCTAAGTGTCTGGCCTAACCCCGGTGAAATAGTGACGATATTGTACAGGACTATCACAATTAAGATGTATAGATATACGAGCAATAATAGGAAATACATGAATTTAAACAACTAAGATAGAGGGGAGCATTCTGTGGGGTACGACAGTTTAAATATAGAAATCATCAGGCAAGAAATGAAATCGTACAATAACAACTGATAAGGAAAACCCAGGAAAGCCCTACATACAAATAAAATATACTTGATCCATACTTCGTTGCAGCGCGCAACCCGACCCTCCGATTATATATTGGTTAGTGCTGCGGCGTACAACCCGACCCTTTCGATTTTATTTTTGGTTAGTGCTGCGGCCCAATATCGTGCCATTCCGATATAATTTCTCACTCAACAGCAACAGCCAAAGAGGCAAGGAAGTAATGAATAATGGATGAAATCCATGCAAGGGAATTAAATCATCCAATTAGATCCCGTAAAGGAGCAATATCAACAACTAAATTCAACAAAACATCACGGCAGAGAAATACCCAATAACTACACGTCCCGGCAAGGGAGGATATATAAATACTTTAATCCCGGCAAGGGAATAATCATAACACTTCCTCTCTTAATTACTTATTCCTCAAGTATCAATTTTCTAGTCCGAGCCAAAGCTCCAAATGACAAACCAATCACAAACCTTCCTCGGTTATTCACATTATATTAAGCTTATCAATTAAGTAAGAAGGTGCATCGCGCTCAGAAAAGGGTTAAGCTTTCTGGTGCCTGGGTTGTTCTATGAGAACGCGTGGTAGTCAAGCGAACGCAAAGGAGGGAAGTACCAGGCATCGCGCTCAGAAAAGCTGGGTGCAAACGCGTAGAAGGAAATTTTCCCAGCGTCAACTGAAGCTATGCGAACGCGGGACATTTGTGCGTTCGCATAGACCAATGGGTCCGTGTAAAAATTGCAGAATTTTTGATGTGATTTCTAAGTGCAAAACTACTCTGAATCATTCCCAAGCCCTCGGGGCTCCGAACCAAACACTCACACTAACTCAATAACATCCTACGAACATAGTCGTGCGATCAAATCGCCAAAATAGTATCAAATTCAATGAATCAAATCCAAAAATCATTTTTTTTTCATTTCAAACTTCACAAGCTTCTAACTTTAGATATTTAGGTCCGAAACACGTCAAACGATGTCCGATTTCGACCAAATTTCACAGAAAGCACTTAACATATATTTAAAACTTGTACCGGACGTAGGAACCAAAATACAAGCCCGATACCTATATTTTCTAGCTCATTTTCTTTTCAAACATCCATATCATTTTCAGAAAAACTAATTCTTTCGAAAATTCTTTTCTCGGGCTTGGGACCTCGGATTTCTATTCTGGGAATATGCCCAAGTCCCATATTTTCCTACGGATCCTCTGGGACCGTCACATTACGGGTCTGGGTCTGTTTACCCAAATTCTTGACCGAAGTCATTTTTAACAATATTAATATCAAAATTCTTCAATTTTAGCACATAATGCACACATTTCAACATAAAAACTTTCCGGCTTTGCACTCGGACTGCACACTTAAATCGAGTCAATTAGACGCGAGCTTTCAAGGCCTCAGATGCACGAAACAAAGGAAGAATTACGGTAATGAACATTTGGGTCGTCACAATTTTACATGTAGGAGTTCTAAAATCCAGCTTATTATGTTGAATCTTTCTTGTAGTTTAGATAAAATTATTTTTGTCAAATTCTATTTGCGCATTAAAAAGTAGCTATTATTTAATTGCTTTATAAACATTGATTATTTTTCAATTATCAATCCGAAAACAGCTAACTAGCGCTACTTTTATTACCAGATCAACCCTCGGTGGTTATGTAAGAACTCTAATCAGCATAAAAAATTTCTTCACAGCTTTGACAAAAAAACAATTAACTTCAATTCAAAGTTCAGAATTTCGTAGAATTGCTTTGTAAAGACCACAATTTATATTTGGTTACAAATTCATTGGGTTTGAAGAAAATTGGATAAGTTGATCAAGAAAAGAAAAGAAAGGAACGAAATCAAACGAAATGCAAGAATTCACTACGATTACCGAAAAGATAAATTTATACATACGGCATGTAAAGTTCACAGTTATTATTAGATCCAGACAATTCTTGTTTATTTATTTATGAAGAGAAAAGTTTTATCACTATTAGGTAGGATTATTACACGGTAGGTCAACATGATTATCTAAAACACTATAAGGTTCCCAAGCATGACCAAATTATTGAAGTAGTAATAAATTTAGAGGTAGAAAATAATGTAAATGCATTAACTTTGTATATTAGTAAAATCTTGTTTGGTATAGTATTTCAACTTATATATAGCTAATACAAATATTAGTGATACATTATATTTGATAATATCCTATATATAGTTAATGCATAGCAAATTATGATATTAGTAATATCAAGACTATTATGGGTTGTTTGGTAGCACGTACAAGAATAATGCTAAATAAGGTGTATTAGTAATGCAAGCATTAGTTATACAGAGATTATTTCTTATACATTGTTTTGTGTGGTGCATTAAAAATTAAAATGCGTTGCATAATTTTTAAGAAATTTAATTGTTTACAAAAATGTCCTCCATATTCTTTAACTTAAGGGACTTTAAGGATAATTTTATCTTTAACCATGCTAATGCCATGATTTGCATTAGCTATACATAGGATAATATTAAAAAGAGTGTATAACTAATGCTTGTATTAGCTATACATAGGTTGAAAACGTGAACCAAACAAAGCGTTACTAATACATAAAGCTAATGCATGCATTATTTTCTCTAACACACTCTACCAAACGGCCTCTTAATGCTTACATTAGCATGGTTAAAGGCCAAATTATCCGTAAAGCACTTTAAAGCTAAAGAACATGGAGAGCATTTCAATTTTCTAAAAAATTATGCAATGAATTTTAATTTTTTATATACCATGCCAAACAATGAATAAGAAATAACATCTGCATAGCTAATATTACATTACTAACACATACATTACTAATTATTGCATTACTAATATACTTTATTCAACATTATTCTGATACACCTTACCAAACGACATCTTAGTAATAGTAACTCCATTCTTGTGGAAGAGCCAAGTCATTCATATAAACTGCTAGAAAAGAATTAATTTTCCCATAATTGGAAGTAAGAAGATTAATGACTTTTTTTTAATTTTATTCTTCATTTCATTCCAGAAGCGATCAGAGGGTGCAACCACTAAAGCAGAGGCTTTAGGCCTCAGAACTTTGGGTGCTCCAAATTTTTTTCTTCCTACTTGTTGTCTTGTATTTAATTTTGAGCATGTAACGATCCGACCGGTCATTTTAAGTCCTAGTACGCCATTCAGCATTTTGAGGCCATAAGAATCTTCGTTTCAAGTGTTATGACTTGTGCGCAAGGTCGGAATTGAAATTCAGGAAGATCAGAGTTAAATTTAAATGAAAATTCTCATTTCACAAGCTTTAAGTTGAAAGAATGAACTAGGGTTATATTTTTGAGTAAACGACCTCGGAATTGGGATTTGAAGCTTCCAGCAGGTTTGTATGATGATTTCGGACTTGGGCGTATGCCCGGGAGCGTTTTGGCGCCCATTGTGGCATTTAGGATTTTGGAAGAAATTTCTTAAGTTTGGCTTGAAGTGTATTTTAGCGTTATCATTATCTGCTTGGGATTTCGAGGCCAAGAGTAGCTCCACATGGTGATTATGGAGTCGGGAGTGCGATCGGAAGTTAAATCGGAGGTGCGTAGGTCATTTTAATAACATTTAGATAAAGATAGAAATTTGAAGGTTTTTGAGAAGTTTTCCCGGAAGTGGACTTTTTGATATCGGGGTCATAATCCAATTCCGAAAGTTGTAGTACGTTCTAATGTCAAATATGACTTGTGTACAAAATTTGAGGTCAATCGGACGTGACTTGATAGGTTTAAACATCGAGAGTAGAAGTTGGAAATTCTAAAGTTCATAAAGTTTGGATTGGAGGTCGATTCATAATTTTAGCATTATTTGATGTGATTTGAGGCCTCGAGCAAGTCCGTAATGTATTTTGGGACTGGTTGGTGTTATTAGTCGGGGTCCCGGAGGTCTCCGGTGTGTTTGAGGTTGTGTTGCGCTCTTATTTGATGTTTCAAAGCCGTTTCTTTTGACATAACGGGGTACCATATCAACAAAATAAACTCCAAATTATGTTTTTATTGAACCATTAGATCCGTATTGTAATTTCGGAGCCATAGCCAAATAATTGTCTAATTTAGATATCGTATGAGGAAGTTATGCTCGTTTCCGTGTCAAGAAAAGTGTCGGTACTGTCAAAACCGCAAAAGTGGAAATTTACCGCAGAAGCGAGACCGCAGAAGCGAGAATTTGTCCGCAGAAGCGGAACAAAAGCGGGACTGCGGAAGCGGAAACTGCTGGAGGTAGAGAGGTTTCTTTAAAAATCAAACTTGGCTCATTTTTCACTTTTATTTCTTCCATGGGAGATGACTTTGGAGCAACTTTGGAGAGCCATTTTCATCACCAAGCATGAGGTAAGTTTCCCTACAAGTTTTGACTATATACATCAATTATTTATGGATTTTAGCATGAAAATGAGTAGAAATTTGATGGTTAGAGGAAGATCTAGAAATATTTTGTTATTGGAATTTTACAACAAATTTGAGCATGGAATTAAGAGAAAATTATATTTTGAGTTCCTATAGTCATGGGTGAATTTTATCTTCGAAAATTTTTGGATTCCGGGCACGTGGGCTCGAGGGCGTTTTGGTCAAATTTTCGTTCGGGATTGAAAATTGTTACAAATTGAATTATAATGAATACCTTAACATATATTAATGGATTTATATAATCATTGGTTCGTTTTAGGAGCATTGTACGTCGGTTCAAGCCTTCAGAGGAATGTAGAATGCCGGTTATAAGGTGAGTCTCATTTCTAATCTTGTGAGGGGAAAATCACCCCATAGGGAGTTAAATTGATTATGTTGTCCTAATTGTCGGGGCTATGTAAGCACGAGGTGACGAGATTCCGTACGTAGCTACTATTATGCTATTGTCCGGATAGTCTAGGACCCAAAGGGATGTTATACTTGGATTAATTGTGAACCCATTGATGGCTTGAATTGCTTAAATCATTATAAATTAATAAATGGATTTCAAAAAGAAAGACTTAAGCTTTGTTTTCTCAAATTTTTAAAGAGAATTGACTTTTCTTGGATATTTGCTCCATGTTGACTATTTGACCGATTGTCTATTTGCGTATGTTTATTTTGAAAAGGGCCGTACGCCTCGGGAGATTGATAGATGACAATATAGGCGCGCCCTCGACCCTCGACAAGAGCACATTTATTTCTGTTGGATCGGGTCGTTGCCTCGGTATGATTTGCGCATGCTTGTATAACTGCCTGGACTCATTTATGCCTCACTATGGCTCGAGATTACATTTTTAATAATAACAAGAAACCTAAGGAAATTTTCCATGAAAGAATTATATGCTTACTTGTTTCCTCTATCTGTATTAGAATCATGTTTATTAAACAAATCCACTTTTTAATACATTTATTATGGATAAATAATTATTGCACTACTAGTGAGTGTCAAAGTTAACCATCTCATCTCTACCCCTTCTGAATTAGGCAGGATACTCATTAGGTACACGCTGATTTTGAACTCATACTACACCTGATGCACATCTGTTGCACATGTGTATGTGACTCTAGCAGTCTGCTAGGCATAGTAGCATGATGATTCTGGGACTAGGTGAGTTGCATCATTCGAGACGGCCCCAGCTAGAGCAGTATCTTCATTTGTACTATATTTATATTCCGTACAGGTGTTGTATTTTATTTCTCTTATAAGTAGATGCTTATGAACTTGTGCCACCTGGGTTTGGGATAGTTTAAAGTACTGTATCAATTGCTTAACTCTTAAATTTGATTTGAAAATTATATCCTTTGAAATTTCTAAATAATAAAGGAAGATTCCTAGAATTTCAAAAGTGTTTAAAATGAGATTTAATTAAGTATTCTAGTTTGCTTACCTAACAACAATGTCCGGCGCCACCACGACCCTTAGTGGATTTTGGGTCGTGACAACATGGTATCAGAGCACTAGGCTCCCGTCGGTCTCATGAGTCATGAGCAAGTCTAGTAGAGTCTTGCGGATCGATACGGAGATGTCTGTACTTATCCCTGGGAGGCGATAGGGCTGTTAGGAGTATTCCCTTCTTGATTTCCTTATCGTGCGGTTTGATTTCTTTGAGGCTTACGCCTTTGATTCCTTCCTACTCAATCTTACGTGGCGCGAGCGCTTGTTAGTAATCGAAAATTTGAAGAATTGAAATGGCACTAGAACTGTGTTGCAGGATGATTTTCGCGGTATAGTTGATTGGACTATTATAGTCATTTTCGGGAAGGATATTCTATTGTTCAACTCAGTAACAGAACTTCTAAGAGCCTTGAGGATAGACACAAGTTTCCATAATGCTTATAAGCTATTATTCCGCAGTGTGGTTGTCATGGTAGGATATTTGCCCACGTGTCGGGGCAGTGGATGAATTGAAGGGTAGCTTACTCAGCTTGTAATCAATGGATCAAGTATTTTATTTCCGGCAAGGGAAAGGTAGTCGGACTAAGGATGGTCAGATTTGGGCTGGTGGAAGTAATGAGACCAGGTATTTGCAAGCGTGGTAGACCTTTTCTTCTGTGATGGGGTGTTGTGGTCCTAATGGAATTTACCAAGTTTATCAATGTTACAATTTGCCTTTATAGCAGGATATGGTGAAATAGTATTGGAGATACAGATGTCAGATATCGCATGGTGCGGTGGTTTAAGATCGAATCAAAATTTCTAATATTGATGGATCGATAAGGATGGCCTTTGGAAAGGTTCTAAAGTTAGCAGCAATGGTGTATTCAAGTGCCGCAAAGATAGATTTTTATTTAAGGCAACAAGTGAGCAGCAAAGTATGAGGAAGGATATGTGGGAAGTGTCGGGCGGTTTTCAAAACTTCTAGAAGGTCATGTATGAGAAGCAAGTTCGAGTGGTCAATTAAAGAGATGAGTTCTGCCTAAGTGGGAGAGTGGCGGGTGTTGCATATGGGCTTGGTAGTAGGATTAAAATGCGCCTTAAGGAGAGTCTAGATCGAATTGGGGATGTTAAGGATTGGGGACTGAAGCTTGCGGATATGACATGAAGTTTGGGCTATTATGCGCCAGAATATTGATATGGCGGAAAGGAGCTGCTTGAAATGGAGGAGGGTGCATCATAACCCTTAATTTGGAAAGATGTTACCGCACATTTAATTAATGTCCACGAGGGGTGAATGGACTTGTGCAACTTGAAGGTGAGCTCGCACTCAGGATGGGCTTTTCGTTGTCATAGTGAATGTACCCCATGCAGCGGCGTGGGAAGATATCGGGAGGTGATTCCCCTAGATGGGTTATTCCCCGTGAGCAGGTTAGCGGTCGCGTGGTTGGCTAAGCTTCTGCAAGGAATTATATTGGTTGTTCAACAAGGAGATCGGTCGTGCGAATGTGGGTGATGATTCAGAATATGGAAGACGGGGATTTGTAGGAAGATTCCAAGAAATTTGATAATTTATGGCATGACGTTATGCCAATAAGAGGTAAAAAGCTTGGGCGAACTCATGAATTATGAAATGATGGATTCAAGCTACGTGGGAGAGTCCCAGTGCTTATGATTGGGCTGTATGGTTAACTACTTGCGTGATTTCTTGTTATTAGAGAATTGATGGATTATTTCAGCTATGAGAATAGACCATATGTGGTAATTCGAGCAAAGAAATTGTTGGAGGCATGGTACGGTTGGCCTTATTAGCTCATGTTTGAACTTGGAGAAAAGTCCAAGATTTACGCCTCGTATAGATACTAGTTTCAGAGGAAGTGATTTCGCCAAGTTCTTGGTAGAGAGAGTGTTCGGGTGTTATAAGATCTATGGAGTGAGTTACATTCGGGACCAAGAAGGAGTGGGTGGCTCTCAATAATGATCCTAATGAATTAAGGAGTTTAAGTGCGATACTCGATAATTTTGAGCTTATTAGTACAGCTAAAAATTAAGCTTTGTAGAAGCTTATGAGAAGGCGCCCAAAATTTCCTATGATATTTTGACTTGGGGTGTAGCATTTGAGTGTTATGAAACAATTTGTGGGAATTGAGACAGCCTGGTCTTGTGATTCAAGGTCACTCGGGATGAGTGTAGATGGAGTATGTTATGTGTTGAATGGAGTTAGTATTATTTCTAAGGAAATCAATGATAAATGGGGAGGAGGTAGATTGATTAGCCATAGTTGGATTGACATATTGGTAATGGTAATCAGTTCATCCAGCGTGATCAAGTCATGCATATGATTTGTGGCTGTGCGTGTGCGTGTGATGCTTGTCGACCGCAGTGACTGATGTTATTCAGAAGCATTATTATGTTATGGCATGTTATGAGCAGACGGATCCCAGAAGGGTTATGGTGGCTTGGATCAAAACTTAGAGATTGGCATATTTGATGATTAGGAGAATTCGTCGTATGTTGCTATAGTTCTTATGAAGCGGGTTAAAAAGATTTATATGATGAACTATTAGTTTATCAGTGGTTCCAGAGATGTGATGGAAATCGTGTCTATCATATATCGGCATGTTGGGTGCAATGAGTGGTATGGAATTTGAAGTGAGGATCAATGTTACAGCTTGGTAATGACTATGATGTCACGAGCTCGAATGAGCAGGAAGGGAGTTTCAATGTTTTGAGTGAGTTGGTGTTGTCGTCATTATTACCTGAGATCGGTGTTTTGTGAGAAAGGCTTTGCGTCCTGGTTAAGGATTCTTGATCACTTTTCAGCGTTGGTGCAGCCGGTGGTTTGGATATACATACTTGTTAATTATTTCAGAAGGTTCTGGGAGCGTGTCTCACAGGAATATTGTATATGTGTGACATGTAGTCACTTGATTGAGTAGATATTTAAACCATGCATGAGAATTTTGGTAATATCATTAATTTGAGAATTTATGCATGAAGGGCACTTTATTTATTAGATTAAGAACTGAGGAGGTTGCTCCAGTTGTGATGGATGTTCTTGTGTGTTATGAGAATAGGGAAGTTAGCATGGACCTTCGAAAGTTCATTGACCTAGTTGGGCCCGATCAGGATCGACTTGAGTTCGGTGGATGGATTTATACGTGGAAGTGACCCTTAAGACAGGCCAGTTGTGTTCATTTCAGTAATGCGGTCTTGATGAAAGAGTAGTTGCGGCGTTATTTCTTGGTCAGCTATTTCATGTAGCGATATATTGCGCCATATAAGTTGTGAGACAGCTTGGTAACTTCTTATGTGTTGAGGTTCCGCTCGGCGGTAATGTCATATGAGCAGGATGGCTCTTGAGATTTAGATCATATATTGCACCTCAGTTGTGTCCTCAGAGATGGTATTGTACACCTTAGTGTGTCTATGACCGATATTCGATATTTTTGTTGGAATGAGCAATCTAGCTCGATGTGCATCTCCTTTATTGGGTGCTAAGATTATTCGGATCGGGTTGCGCATCGCAATAGTGTGACGTTGAGTCTGGTTTCCTATATGCTATTTCTTTTTGTGTTTTGCTTCCTATATTCTAGGGAAAGTCCGTATTAGTGCGGGGGTTAGGTAATTCCTTCCAGAGTTCGATTTTTGGTTTGTGTTGTGTTATGATTGGTGGACTAGTGGCACATTGTGGAGTCATATAAGACTTTTGATAATATTCGTAGTTGCTTATTGCCTGAGCAGTTTGTACTGGGTGAGACGAGATTTGTTGGATTTAGGACCAATGCAATTTGATTATATGAATAGTATTAAGGAGCTAAGACCATTAGAGGGTTTAGGAAGAGGCAATGACTCTTGTCATGGGTATAGACCCAATGATTTGTTAATTCAGCACTTGGCTATGAATTTCGGCATCTCTCTTTCGTCGTATCGGTGTTGTAAACAAGACCTATGTAGGTCATGAGGTGCAATGGGAGCATTTGATTCATTGAATTTTGGCTAAGTTGATAAGAAAATATTATTGTGGTCCTATGAATACAATGATGCAAACTGTGAATTCAGCAAAGTTATGCAGTAATGTTGGGTACAATGTATGGTGAATGATTTGGTGATATTATGATGAAAACGGGCCTGAAATAGAATTCCGAATGTTGGAATTGGGCTTTAAGGCTTAGTTGCTTGAATATAAGGAAATATCTTCAGAATATATTGGGCTAGTGAGCTCAGCTAAGTTGTGGCAACATGGGAAGGTACATAAGGTGCTAAACAATAATTTCAGACTACTTCAGTATAGGTCTCATCACGTTCGAGGACGAACGTATATTTATGTGGGAGAGAATGTATCGACTCGACCAGTTATTTTGAGCCCTAGCATGTCGTTCAGTAGTTTGAGGCCATGAGCTGCTTCATTTCGGATGTTATGACTTGTTCCATGGTCGGAATTAAAATTCAGGAAGATCAGAGTTAAATTTAAATGAAAAATCTCCTTTAAGAAGCATTAAGTTGAAAGAATAACTAGGATTGGATTTTTGAGTAAACGACCTTGGAATCGGGATCTAAAGGTTCCAGAAGGTTCGTATGATAATTTCGGACTTGGGCGTATGCTCGTGCGAGTTTTTGATAACCCCGGAGCATTTTGACGCCCATTGTGGAATTTAGCATTTTGAAAGAAATTTCTTAAGTTTGTCTTGAAGTGCATTTCAGTATTATCGATGTCTGTTTGGGATTCCGAGACTCAGAGTAGCTCCGTATGGTGATTCTAGAGTTGGGAGAGCGATCGAGAGTGAATTCAGAGGTCCATTGGTCATTTTGAAGCTATTTAGATAAAGATAGAAATTTGAAGGTTTTAGAGAAGTTTGACCGGAAGAGTACTTTTGATATCATAGCCATAATCCAATTCCAAAAGTTATTTTTGGTTCTTAATGTCAAATATGACTTGTGTGCAAAATTTAAGGTCAATCGGACGTGATTTGATAGGTTTAAGCATCGAGAGTAGAAGTTGGAAGTTCTAAAGTTTATAAAGTTTGGTTGGAGGTTGATTCATGATTTTAGCATTATTTGATGTGATTTGAGGCCTCGAGCAAGTCCGTAATGTATTTTGGGATTGGTTGGTGGGGCCTCGGGTGTGTTTCGGGTTGTGTTGTGCTCTTATTTGATGTTTCAATGTCATTACTTTGGACATAAAGGGGAACCATATTAAGCAAATGAGCTCTAAATTAAGTTTTTATTGAACCATTACATCCGTATCGTAATTTTTGAGCCATGTCAAAAAGAATTCGAATTTAGACATCGTATGAGGAAGTTATGCTCATTTCCGTACTGAGAAAAGTGCTGGTACTGTCAAAATCGCAAAAGCGGAAATCTACCGCAGAAGTGGGAATTCGTCCGCAGAAGCAGAAATTTCTGCGGAATGGGAAATCTTTTCGCAAAAGTGGGAGTGCGGAAGCAGAAACTGCTGGAGGCAGAGATGTTTCTTTAAAAATCAAACTTGGCTCATTTTTCACTTCATTTCTTCCATGGAACCCGACTTTGGAGCAACTTTGGAGAGCCATTTTCATCACCAAGCATGAGGTAAGTGATCTCTACTAGTTTTGTGTATATAAATCAATTATGTATGGATTTTAGCATGAAAATGGATATAAATTTGTGGTTAGAGGAAGAGCTAAAAATATTTAGTTATTGGATTTTTACCACAGATTTGAGCATGGAATTAAGAGAAAATTATATATTTGAGTTCCTAAGGTCATGGGTAAACTTTAACTTCTAAAAATTTCGGATTCCGGGCACATGGGCCTGAGGGCGTTTTGGTTAACTTTTCATTCGGGGTTGGAAATTTTTATAAATTGGATTATAATGAATACCTTAGCATATATTAATGGATTTACATAATCATTGATTAGTTTTGGGAGCATTATGCGTCGGTTCAAGCCTTCGGAGGAACGTAGAATGCCCATTATGGGTCTTCAGAGCGAGGTGAGTCTTCTTTCTAATCTTGTGAGGGGAAAATTACCCCATAGGTGAGTTAAATTGATTATGTGCTCCTAATTGTGAGGGCTACGTACGCACGAGGTGACGAGATTTCGTGTGTAGCTACTATTATACTATTGTCTGGGTAGTCTAGAACCCAGTGACATATTATACTTGGATTAAATGTGAACCCATTGATGGCTTGAATTGCTTAAATCATAATAAATTTATAAATGAATTTCAAAAAGAAAACTTAAGCTTTGTTTTCTAAAATTATTAAAGAGAATTGACCTTTCTTGGATATTTGCTACATGTTAACTGTTTGACCGATTGTCTGTCTGCTTATATTTATTTTGGAACGGGGCGTACGCCTCAGCAGATTAATAGATGCATCTATAGGCGCGCCATCAACCTTGACAAGTGCACATTTATTTCTTTTGGATCGGGCATTCGCCTCGTTATGATTTGCGCATGCTTGTATTGCTGCCTGGACTCATTTGAGTCGTGTATGCCACACTATGGCTCGAGATTATATTGTTAATAACAACAAGAAACCTAAGGAAACTTTCCATGAAAGAATTATATACTTACTTGTTTCCTCTATCTGGATTAGATCATGTTTATAAAACAAATCCACAATTAATACATTTATTATGGATAAATAATTATTGGACTACTAGTGAGTGCCAAAGTTGACCATCTCGTCTCTACCCCTTCGGAATTAAGTGGGACACTCATTGGGTAAACGTTGATTTTGTACTCATACTACAATTGTTCTGCATCTTATTGCACATGTATATGTGACTTTAGCGGTCTGCTAGGCATAACAACATGGATGATTTTGTGACTAGGTGAGTTGCATCATTCGAGACGGCCACAGCTAGAGTAGTCCGTTCCTTTGTACTGTGTTTACTTTCCGTCCATTGTATTTTGGACGGGTATTGTATTTTATTTCTCTTATCAGTAGATGCTCATGTACTTGTGATACTGGGCTCTGGGTTAGTTTAAAGTACTGTATCAATTGCTTAACTCTTATTAATTTGAAAATTATATCCTTTAAAATTTCTAAATAATGAAGGAAGAATCCTAAAATTTCAAAATTATTAAAAGCGAGATTTAATTAAGTATTCTAGTTGGGTCATGACAGAGCATTGATTAATTCAAATTCGTACTATGTAAAGTCCATTAAAATGGGAACCGCTTTATTTTTTTCCATTCCAAATACTAAAATCGAATACCTCCGGTTAGAAAAAAAAAAGAGATCATATCCATCACACCATTACTCTTATGATGAAGCTCCAAATCTTTTTATGAAAATATTAAACATTTCAAAGTAGAACGGCTAAATATTCTGTATATAAAAATAGATTACATCTATCATTAAAGAATGAGTAATCTCATATTTTCATCATTGCAATAAGTATAGTGAAACATCAAAACTTTATTTTAATATAAAATTATCAACTTCTTGAATTAAGCTCTATTACCTGATCAACAGTGTCATGACATGGGATTAAATAGTTTATCTAAAAAACTACGTATTGAAATTTCACTCTCAAAAAGTTAGAAAACTCTACTTTAAGTTAAAACATAAAAGAATTTTTTTTTGATAAATAAAGCCTTTCAATAAAATTTGACTTTGAGCCACCAAACTTATTGAGCTGTCACTGCTTCATTCATCCTAGGGTCGTTCTAATTATTTTGACACCTCAGTTACACTAGCTGTGACCTTCGAGAAAAGGTCAAAAATACATGAATTCATGAGTCTTCATATAGTCAATCAAAGCTAACTGCAGCCATCAACAAGTGGTGACAGTCAACTATTTAAAGAGCCCAATTTTGAAGAAGAGTAAGCTCTCTCATAACTCTCTACAAATAAAAGGGGACCATGCAGTAATAATAATTATAATAATAATGATAATAATAATAATAATAATAATAATAATAATAATAATAATAAATTTCTCATTTGACCGCTTATCTCGGCTTTCAAAATCCCAATAAATGACATAGTCCCACAAAAATAATATATTACAACTTACAATCAATTCAGTACTCATAAATATAAAGATCAGCTAAGTTTCATTATGTGGACCATTAATTGGGCATCAAATTTAATTGCACAATATCTATGCATGTTCTATATGCTAGATAAGCCACTGATCATGTAAGGACCCAAAGACATGCATTTCATAATGTCTCGAGTAAAAAACTGTTCCATGTATGTCGCGACTAAATAATATATATTAGAAATACTCGTACTCGAAAACTTTCTGAGAATTAAAGAAGTTTCTTCTTCCATCCCCATCACCCTTTTATTTGTTGAATAAAACATAAGTTGACACAAAGGCAGAATTACGATTTGATGGCTATGAGTGTCACTATTTTAATGCAAACCGACAACTAGTCAGTTAAGGAGATCTAATTAGGGTGTAAATTCAACCGATTCAATCCGTTTTTAAATTAATTCGTCGGGTTCGATCAATTTTGAATTAATTCAATTTAATTTAAAAGATCTCTTTATGCATAAATAAATATGTGATACGCCCCATCAACCTACATGTAGATAATAATATTACGTTTTTGGTGCTTCACTCTATTTTTATTTTATTTTTTGAAATTAATAAAATAACATTAGATGGATAAAAAAGAAAATAATTAAACTTCCAACCAAATAAAATTTGAAGATTCAGAAAAGTCAAAGGAAGCAAATATACAATTTTAAATAAATAGGGAAATGGTATTGTACAAAAAAAATGAATAACGAAAATGAAGAAAATAAATGAAATTAAGAAAAGGAGCGTGAACTATGAAGAAAATAAAGGAAAGAGAAAAAAGTGAGACCATAATTCAGGAAAAGCAAAAAATCGAAGTTACTAAACCAACTACAATGTTTCTCTCTGATCTCTCTCTAGAAATTCTCTCTCAAGAAAACAAAGAAGAAGAACCCTAGTTCTTCTCTTAGACCCAACTTTCACTATTCATACAACAAATGCAACAATAACAAAACCTAGGTAAACAAGAAAATGAAAATAACACACATTCCCTTAGCAAAAGAGAAGCAGAATCGGATAGCACCACAAAAAACAAAATTAATGCACCAAGCCCTCAAAACCTCTTGAGACCACCAATGGACAGCCCCAACCCTAAAGAAGAACAAGATCGAAAGGATTCCATCTTATTCAAGCTACAAGAAAAATAGGAAAATAACAACAATATAAGAGTACAAAAATCAATCCTTGGATTTGATATTTCGGATGAATTGGAAAACACCTTTGATCGGATAACTTCATACCCATAACCTCGGAGGATAGGAAAAGAATATATAAAAACTGGGAGAATGCTCTAATAATTAAAATATTCGGAAGAAGAGTTACCTATCAATTCTTACAACAAAAAATTCATGCCATATGGAGACCTGCAGAGCATCTATCTTTGATCGACCTCGGATACGATTACTATCTTATCAAGTTCTTGTTAGGTTTATGTATTTAATTAATAAATTAAATACTTAAAAGAGGGTGAATGAAAAATGGAGGGAAGTGAAATTTTTGAGTGAAATTTAAAGTTTTCCTCTTTTAGCATATGGACATTGTCCCATATTGGAAGAGGAAGAGATTTTTTTTATGGGTTTATAAGCAATTGCTCTTCTTCTAGCTCTTAAGGAGTTGAGAAGAAAGCAAGCCTCGCGCCGTCGTCGTCGCTCACTCGGCTCGGCTTCGGCTTCGGTCAAATGACTGATTGATTAACTTCTTGGACCAAATTTATTTGTTAATAGTAAAATATTAACAAAAATATGTTATTAAATATTTGTTAATAACAGAATATTAATATTAAATCCAGTTCGTTTTTCTGTTTTTGTAACAGAAAATTAACTACCCATCAATTTTCCTCTTTATTTTCCCCATTTATTGTTGAGTAAATAGCCATTTATGTAATGGCATTTATGCTATGACAGTTTTGCAGAAATAACTATTCTGAAGAGTTTCACCTCTTCAGATTCCAGCCCAAATTTTGGTTGTAACTACAATACTATTCTGCTCAGAATTTCTCTACCGATTTTTGAGTTTTCTCTCCTTCTTCTGCATACTTTTAGCATACAAACAAAACAAAAAGTAAGTGTAATTTTCTACTGATCTTTGTGTTCGCTGAAACACTGGCGTTTGGAGTACCACTACACCAGTGTGTAATTCGTTCTATCCTGGGAGGAAATAATCCCTAACCTTGGGTGCTAGAAGGGGATTAAATTCCTTAAGGAGGCACTAATTCAGTGGGCTCGAATTATTTATGATCATTTTGTTTAATGTCATTTCTGTTTATATTACTTTATATTTCCAGAATTGTTTTACAAATAGAGTTAGATAACAAGCTTAAGGAATTTAATATATTTTTGTATTTGTATTATTGTTTTCTGGAGAGTAAAAACTTTGTGATTTTGTACTCTATTAAAATATACGTGATTTTAACGTTGGTGTCATTCTTTTACAGAAATGACTAATGAGAATGAGAACCAAGCTGTTCCAATGGTGACAGCTCCAATGGTCACAGCCAATGCATCAACGAGCCGAACAGCGGCAGCATTGGCACCGACGGAGAAACCCGGAAAATTTTTCGGGATTGATTTCAAGCACTGGCAGCAAAAGATGTTCTTCTATTTGACTACCTTAAGTATTCAGAAGTTCATCAAGGAAGATGTTCCTGTGCTGTCCGATGATACTCCTGATTATGAACGCTTGCTCGTAACTGAGGCGTGGAAGCATTCAAATTTCTTGTGCAAGAATTATATTCTTAGCGGGTTGGAGGATGCTTTGTATAATGTATACAGTGGCGTGGAAACGTCAAAAGAACTGTGGACTGCGCTTGAAAGGAAGTATAAAGCTGAAGATGCCGGGTTAAAAAAGTTTGTGGTTGCAAAGTTTTTGAACTATAAAATGGTAGATGGCAAATCTGTTATTACTCAAGTCCAAGAACTGCAAGTTATTATTCACGATCTCTTTGCTGAAGGTATGAATCAAATTGATATTGATATTGATATTGAAAGTATTAATCTTAGTATTTTTACTAACGCAAATTTCATTGAAGGTCTTGTCATCAATGAAGCATTCCAAATAGCAGCAATAATTGAGAAGTTGCCTCCTTTGTGGAAGGACTTCAAAAACTACTTGAAACACAAACACACAGAGATGTCCCTTGAAGATCTCATTGTTAGATTGAGAATTGAAGAGGATAACAAAGCTGCTGAAAAAAGAGGCCGTGGAGGTTCAACAATAATGAGAGCAAATATTGTTGAAGAGAACAAGAAGAGAAAGAAAGCTTCTGGTCCGAAATACAACCCAAGTAAGAAGCGGCTCAGAGGAAACTGCTACAACTACGGAAAAATCAGACACAAATCTACGGAGTGTCATGCTCCGAAGAAAGACCAGAAGAAGGGCCAAGCAAACATGGTAGAAAAGTATGATGATGTTGATGACTTATGCGCCATGCTTTCCGAATACAACTTGGTGGGAAATCCTAAAGAGTGGTGGATTGATTCTGGAGCCACTCGCCATGTTTGTGCTGTCAAGGAAGCTTTTGCTACTTATGCTCCTGTTGGACCTGATAAGACAATTTCCATAGGAAATGCCGCAAAGGCCAAGATTGAAGGATGTGGGGAGATATTTCTCAAAATGACTTCCGGCAAAGTGATGACTTTGAACAATGTCCTTCATGTTCCCGAAATTAGGAAAAATTTAGTCTCCACTGGACTTCTTGTTAAGATCGGATTTAAGTGTGTTTTTATTTCCGATAAGGTTGTAATAAGTAAGAATGAAATGTTTGTAGGAAAAGGTTACCTCACTGAGAGCCTTTTCAAGCTGCATGTAATGGTTGTGGAGAATAATAATAAAATTTTAGCTTCGTCTTACTTGCTTGAGTCAAATGATTATGGCATATACGTTTGGGTCATGTTAATTATAAAACCTTACGGAAAATGATTAATTTGGAAAATTGCCTAAATTTGAATGTGACAAATCAAAATGTCAAGTATGTGTGGAATCCAAGTATGATAAACATCCTTATAAGTCAGTTGAAAGGAATTCAAATCCTTTAGACTTCATTCACACAGATATTTGTGATATGAAGTCAATACCATCTCGCGGTGGAAAGAAGTATTTCATAACTTTTATTGACGATAGTACTAGATATTGATATGTTTACTTACTTAATAGTAAAGATGAAGCAATAGACGCATTCAAGCAATACAAAAATGAAGTTGAAACACAACTTAACAAGAAAATCAAAATGATAAGAATTGATAGGGGTGGTAAATATGAATCTCCTTTTGAAAAAATATGTTTAAAATACTGTATTATTCATAAAAAAACGGCCCCTTACACGCCGAAATCCAATGGGATTGCAGAAAGAAAGAATCGTTCATTAAAGGAGATGATGAACGCATTATTGATAAGTTCTGCTTTGCCACAGAACTTGTGGAGGAAAGTCGTTCTTACGGCTAGACGAATACTAAATCGAGTACCCCATAGCAAAATACAATCAATTCCATATGAGAAATGAAAAGAAAGGAAGCCCAACTTGAATTATTTTAAAATGTGGGGGTGTTTGGCAAAAGTGTAAGTTCCTAAACCCAAAAGGGTAAAAATAGGACCGAAAACTTTTTATTTTGTTTTCACAGGATATGCAACTAATAGTAAAGCATATTGAATTGTGTTTCATAAATCGAAAAATCTCGACATTCATAATAATACGGCTATAGAATTAGATAGTGCTGAATTCTTTGAAAATATATATCCGTATAAAAAGGAATATGAGTCGATTGGAGAAGGATCTAAACGACCTCGGGAAGAAACAAAAGAAATTAGACTTAACAAGGATGATCCAATACGTAGTAAACGTCAAAGAACGTCTACTTCATCTAGACCAGAATTTGTGACTTTCTTATTGGAAAATGAGCCTCAAACATGTAAAGAAGCTATGTCTTCTTCGGAATCATTGTTATGGAAAGAGGTAGTTAATAGTAAAATTGAATCCATATTGAACGACCATACATGGCAATTGGTTGATCTTCCTCTTGGAAATAAACCGTTGGGTTCTAAATGGATCTTTAAGAGGGAAATGAAAGATGATAGCACTATTGACAAATATAAGGCAAGACTTGTGGTCAAAGGGTATAGACAAAAAGAAGGTCTTGACTATTTTGATACATACTCTCCAGTTACAAGAATTACGTCCATACGAATGTTGGTAGTGTTAGCTGCAGTTTATGGTCTTGAAATTCATCAAATGGATGTTAAGACGGCCTTCTTAAATGGAGATTTGGAGGAAGAAATTTACATGGAACACCCTGAAGGATTTGTGGTTCCAGGTAAAGAAAAGAAGGTCTGTAGACTTGTTAAGTCCCTTTACGGACTAAAACAAACACCCAAACAATAGCATGCGAAATTTGACCAAACAATATTGTAAAATGGGATTAAGATAAATGAATGTGATAAATGTGTGTACATTAAAAATGTTCAAAATCACATAGTCATTTTTTGCTTATATGTGGATGATATAGTCATAATGAGTAATGACATTGACAACATAAATGCTACTAAGTGTATGCTAACTAGCAAGTTTGATATGAAAGACTTGGGAGCTGCTGATTTAATTCTGGGAATTAAGATCCATAAGACTTCTCAAAGTCTGGCATTGTCACAATCTCATTATTTTAAGACAGTACTTGAAAAATTCAAGCATTTGGGCTTTAAAGTTGCAAAGACTCCAATTGACATGAATCTTGCATTAGCAAAGAATAAAGGACAAAACATATCAAAATTGGATTATGCTCGTGTGTTGGGATACTTAATGTACATCATGAATTTTACACGACCAGATATAGCTTGTGCTATAAGTAAATTGAGTCGATATACGAGCAATCCAGGTCAATCTCATTGGATGGCCATGAAACAAGTTTTGGGGTATTCAGTACATACTCTGGACTTTGCTTTGCATTACAATAAATATCCTGCAGTCATTGAGGGATACTGTGATGCAAATTGGATCACCGGATCAACTGATTCTAAGTCCACAAGTGGATATGTGTCCACTATTGGTGGAGGAGCTGCATCTTGGAAGTCATCCAAACAACTTGTATTGCCCGCTCTACAATGGAGGCTGAGTTCATAGCCTTGGATAAAGCCAGTGAAAGAAGCTGAATGGATCCGGAATTTCTTGGAAAATATTCCATTTTGGCCCAAACCGTTGGCACCAGTATGCATACATTGTGATAGTCAAGTGGCAATTGGAAGGGCTGGGAGCATTATGTATAACGGTAAATCTTGTCATATACGACGAAGACATAAAACCGTTAGAAAATTACTCTCTAGAGAAATTATCACGATTGACTATGTAAAGTCAAGTAATAATGTATCGGATCCACTTACAAAAGGTCTTACAAGAGAGGTAGTTGAGAAGTCATCAAGGGGCATGGGTTTGTGGCCGAGAACAAGTCATATTGGCGGTAAATCTACCTAGAAGACTGGAGATCCCAAGATCTATGTTCAAGGAGATCAAACAAAGTCATTTATGACGGTTCAACATTGTCAACAAAACTTTTGGTCCATTCTCGTGATGAGACAATATTCAGTACCAAGGATAAAACATTAAGAATTTTTAATGATTTCTAAGTTTGATACGGGGTATATCAAATAGTGTATCTACGGGATGACACGTTTAGGAATCACCTATGTAAGTGTGAAGTGTTAGCTGCTTCAAGGAGAATTTTGTAAGGCCAGTTCTCTACGCACTTATGAAACCAGGCGGTGTTCATGGCTGAAACGAACACAACAATGAGAACCAAAGACGGTTAAGGGTTGGTTGTGTGACTTGTGGTTGTCTAAGTATACACAAAAGTTTGACGGTTCAAAGATATCAAATATACCAACTGATCGAGTATATCCGACATAAGTTCACTACGGAAAGTTCAAAGGGAATCCTACTTATCCAGATGCAATTAATCCTTGCTTGCGAATCACAAAGTTTTCATGCATACTTCCGCGATATAGCCATTCCCCATTCATGTGGGGGATTGTTCGATTTATGTATTTAATTAATAAATTAAATACTTAAAAGAGGGTGAATAGGAAACCGAGGGAAATGAAATTTTTGAGTGAAATTTCAAGTTTCCCTCTCTTGGCATATGGACATTGTCCCATATTGGATGAGCAAGAGATTTTTTATGGGTTTATAAGCAATTTCTCTTCTTCTAGCTCTAATAAAGTTGAGAAGAAAGCAAGCCTCGCACCGTCGTTGTCGCTCGCTTGCTCGGCTTCGGCTTCAGCTTCGGATTTTTTCAAATGATCGATTGATTGATTAACTTATTGGACCAAATTTATTTGTTAATAGTAAAATATTAACAAAAATGTGTTATTAAATATTTGTTTATAACAGAATATTAATATTAATCCAATCCGTTTTCTGTTTTTGTAACAGAAAATTAACTACCCATCAATTTCCCTCTTTATTTGAGTAAATAGCCATTTATGTAATGGCATTTATGATATGGCGGTTTTGCAGAAACAGCCATTTTGAAGAGTTTCACCTCTTCAGATTCCAGCCCAAATTTTGTCTATAAATACAACACTATTCTGCTCAGAATTTCACTACGAATTTTTGAGTTTTCTCTCCTTCTTTTGCATACTTTTAGCATACAAACAAAGCAAAAAGTAAGTGTGATTTTCTACTGATCTTTGTGTTCGCTGAAACACTAGCGTTTGGAGTACCACTACACCAGTGTGTAATTCGTTCTATCCTGGGAGGAAATAATCCATAACGTTGGGTGCTAGAAGGGGATTAAAATCCATAAAGAGGCACTAATTCAGTGGGCTCAAATTGTTTATGATCATTTTGCTTTATGCCATTTCTGTTTATCATAAATTTCTGTTTATATTAATATATATTTCCAGATTGTTTTACAAATAGAGTTGGATAACAGTTCTCTAAACAGTAAAACTATGACAAAGCTTTTCATGAGGGACCTTGGTTCATCGGCAACCAATTCCTTACCGTTAGGAAATGGGAGCCTAGATTCATGGCCTCAACAGCATCAATGACCTTCTCAGCTATATGTGCTAGATTACCTGAACTCCTCACGGAATTCTACGATTATGAGATCCTTCACAAAATAGGAAACAAACTAGGGAAACTTCTAAGGATAGACGCGTGCACTACTTCAACCACTAGAGGCAAATATGCAAGGTTATGTTTTCTACACTCATAGAAAAACCTCTTAATACACACATCATAATAGGAAACCACTATTAAAAAATAGCCTATGAGGGTTTCAATCTTTTGTGCGAGTCCTGTGGACGACTAGGCCATAATACCATCAATTGCCCTAATAGTGCAACTACTTCTAAGCCAAAAAATCCTACTAACAATTTCATGAACACGGAGGTTGATACCCTAACCAAAGAAGTAGATCATTGGACAATAGTAACTCACAAAAAAATACAAACAAACGCACCCTATTAGTTACTACCCAAACAAATGCTACTACCCCTCCCGTTACTACCCAATATAGTGCTACTACCAATCCTTTTACTGCCCTTCCCGTTACTGCCAATACAGATGACACTACCCTAAACAATCTCGACCTAACGATTACTAACCAAAACATTACCACTGCCAAAAATGCAAACGATCAACTAGGCAAGACCTTTTACACAAATGAGGTAATACCTGAAGGGAAACTTTCAAACAGACAAATACAATAACAGAAGACTAATTTTGATTCTCTGTTAAATCCAATGGTCCATGACAAGAACCCTAATGCAAACCCTACCCAAAAACACTAAAATAGTACACCCTACCAGCATTGACCAAGAAAACAAAGAAAACCCTAGTAACCTAAACACTCAAACGACAACCCTCCCCCAGGAACATTGGAAACCCAAACCCCCTACCTTTGTAAAATATCTCAACATCACACCTAATGCCCTCTTTCACTACCTTAACACTCACAGTACTTGTACCAAGTCAGGAAACACAAGATATGCCAAAAACAACGGTTATCTAGCCATAACCCAGGAGTCAATGCCTAAACCTAGAAGACCCTCCCATATCCCATCTATAGAAGCTACTCCAATGGACATAGACCAAAGTCAAGGTCTTGACATAACATCTATAGTCCAAAACAGTGATTACAACCCCCAAAAAACAAGACCTCTTACCTGCATAAAAGATAAAATTACCCCAAATGATATCCTGTCACAACTCACCCCAACCAAGGCAATTGAGAAACTTCTTTCATATAAAACAATGTAACGGATGTTTACGTTATCCCCTTGTATAACAAGTCTAACTATTTATTTTCTAGTATTACAAAGACTTTAACAACTAAAACCTCTTTCACCTCTCTGCCATTAACCAAAGAAGCACACGATGGCAATATTCCAACATACCAGCTACCAACGAAGGTGGAACAGAAGGAACGTTTGGATGAGAAATCAACCAAGAACATTCCATCATGCAACCCATGGACCACACCCACCCATGAACCATACAGAGCCAATAATCTACACAACACCACCAATGTCAATGAACCATGTTCCTCATCCATGGCTTGAATATGGACTGAAGAGCTTCTCCCTCAACTTGAGTCTACAACTGAAAGGTCAATACATCACGATTCCACTAGAAAACTTGAGCTACATTGCACAAATAGTGACGGAGGGACTGAGAATTGGGCTAGAAAATGTAGCAAACCATCCATGGCTGGCCTTGTTCAACAACCAAATGCCTCTCCCAACCCACCCCACCTTGGGGATTCACCCATCACCATGGAGCAGACTTTAACGTACTACCCCTAATGCTCCTATAGGTTTGAGCATGCAACTTCCTTTGTTTCAAGAAACCACACCCTAGATTCAAACACACTTCCATCACCTAGAATCCCACAATGTCAACAATCCCCTCAATCCAATTCTCAACCCAAACCAATGGCAAATAGCAGCTACCCAAAATACAGCTACAGTGGCGGCACCAAAAAGTCCCCAACGCACGTGCTCTAACATCGACGGAAGAGGGAGAAAACGAGGAAGGATCATTGACATCAAGGAGATTGGAGTTAGAATGATAAGGGACCTAAAGACGCTGGTTTTCAAGGAAAGAAGTGAAAAAAGGTACACCTTACGTTGCCCGCACGACTTAAGGAAATTCTCGATCAATATATGAATTCTTCAAAGCCCTCCAGGAATCTACAAGTATGGGACAGTAATAATCCCAACTCTTTACGAGCATCATTGTATGAACCAAGACAACATGGCATGGGGAGCCCAAACCAAGAGCTCCCACGGCAGGCACAGCTGGAGATGTCCCAAACCCTAAATAGATCAATGAGTGCTATAATATGGAACTGCAGGGTAACGGGTAATAATGAGTTAAGGAGGATATTTAGATCAATGTTAGACAATAACAGACCCTTCTTGGTGGCCCTACTGGAAACAAAATTAGTGGAGCACCAAGCCTTAATGGTAGATTTTGGGTTCACAAAATTGACTCAAGCGGCAGCTCAGGGCAACTCATGTGGAATGGTTATGATGTGGAATGAAGCAGAGGTGACAGTAGACCAAGTAGCAAGCACCGACCAGGAAATACATGCCATGGTAAAGGTAAATAATTCTCAAAACCAATGACTTTTATTAGTTATTTATGCTAGTTGTTTATTATAAGAAAAACATATCCAATAGAACAACCTTAAAACAATAGGAAATTCCTTTAAAGGACCTTGGTTAATCACGGTGGACTATAATGAAGTGACCGGGGCAAATGAAAATTTTGGAGGCTTGCCGGTAAATAACAATATGATCTCCAAATTCATAAACTGTAGTGACTATTGCGAGCTCTTACACCTAGGACTTAAGGGTCCAAAGTACACCTGAATCAATAAAAGAAAGACCTCAAAGATAATAATAATGGAAAGACTAGACAGGTTTATGGCTAACACTAACTAGATCAATATATACCCTGAAGCCCAAGTAACATATTTAACCAGACTATATTCGGATCACTGCCCTATTAAACTCGATTTAAGAGAGAGTACGCCCAGAGATAATAAAGTGTTTAGAATATAATCAATGTGGCTATCTCGTCCCACCTTTAAACCTCTTGTCGAAGAAACTTGGAATGCCAATGACTCTATCCTAACGACTATTGAGAACTTTACAAAAGAAGTTAAAAACTAGAACATAACCCCTTTGGAAATATCTTCCACAAAAAAATGTTACGCTAGCTAGACTCAATGGGATTCAGAGATCCCCAAAATATTCCACTAGTCAATTTCGAAGAGACCTGAAATCTTCTTTAACAGAAACCCTTGAAGGTTTATTAAAACTAGAAGAGGAATTCTGGAAGCTTAAATCAAGAGTTCAATGGCTAATTGAAGGGGATGCAAGTACCAAAATTTTTCACATTACCACAATGCAGCGTAAAAAAAATAGAATCTTTAGTCTTAGATATCGGTGGGTAACTGGTTCTATGACCAAAAGAACATTATTCCGTTAATTACTAATTTCTTCCAAAATATCTTTACTACTAGTCATATCTCTTCCTTAACTAAACAAACACCTATGTCCTACTATACTACCCTAAGTATTAGGGACCACCTTGCTCTGACCATAGAACCTAACCTATAGGAAATTAAAAAGGCAGTCTTCTCCTTTAAGCCCTATAAAGCACCAGGACCGGATGGCCTACACCCTTTCTTCTACCAAAAGTTTTGGAATAAAACAAAGGATGACTTAATCAAATTCTGCAAAGAGACCTTTACATAGAAATTAATGACAGAAAAAATGAACAAACCTACATTTGCTTTATCCCAAAATATAAGAACCCGGAAACAATAAAACAATTTATACCCATAAGCCTTTGCAACACGGCTTACATGATCATTACAAAAATTTTGGTTAATAGAATTAAACCTCTTCTTCGTAAAGTAATACACCCTACCAAACAAGCTTCCTAAAAGGAAGAAGAGCATCTAAAAATGCCATTATTATGAACGAAGTAGTATCCTACTTCAAAAGACCAAAAGGGGAGATAGGAAAAATGCTAATTAAATAGACCTGGAGATAGCCTTTGACAAAATAGAATGGTCCTTCGTGATATTCTCTCTACTATCTCTAAATTTCCCCAAAGATATGATTGATATTATCATATCCCGCATCTCGACTACTCAAACCTATTTCCTAATAAATGGGTCTAGCACAGAATTCTTTAGACCAACAAGATGGATTAGACAAGGAGATCCCCTACCCCCATACCTCTTCATAATCTGCATTAAAATGCTATCTAGACTGATACACCACGAAATTAACTGTCGCAAATGGACACCCATCAAAATATCCAACAAAGGACCTCAGTTGTCTCATCTGTTCTTTGTAGACGTCTTAATCTTAATTCCAGAAGCCAATCAGAAAAATTGTAATTCAATAATAGATACCATAAATATATTCTGCAACTATTCAGGACAATCCATTAATTTCAACAAGTCTAGAATAATGTTCTCCAAGAATACATCCTCCAGAACCAAGGAATACATCAGCCAATGTCTATCAATGAAAACTTCGAATGAAATAGGGAAATACCTAGGATTCCCAATCTTGAGTTCAAACCCAACCAAAAAAGATTTCCAACCTATCATTGATAGCCTTAATAGCAAATCGCAGGGATAGAAAGTAAACCTCCTAACCACAATAGGTCGGACCACCTTAATAAAGTCTACTCTTGTAGCAATACCGAACTACATCATGCAAAGATATAGCCTCCCAAAATCTATGTTGAAAACTATTAATACAATTCAAAGGAATTTCCTATGGGGAGCACATATAGAAAAAGAAAATGTCACTTTATTAATTGGAATATAGTAACTAGGGAAAACAAGAAGGATGTTTGGGGCTATATAAAGCCAAATGGAAAACCAGTCATTCAATGCAATCCTGGCATGGAGAATTACAAGACAAAAGCAACCTCTTTGGGTTCAAGTCCTTCAATATAGATATAGCATCAATATGAATCCCTCTAGATGGAAGGATCTGGAAAAAAAAAGAAGGAACTCATATCTGGAAAAATATCTGTATAGGAGGAGAAGTATTCGAAAAAGACATACACTGAAAAGTATGGAAGGGAAATCCATTAACCTCTGGCATAACGCCTGGATCATAGACTCATGGCCCCTTCTTTCCCTCATTCAAGGACCTCTGCCACGCAACGAATCCAATCTAACTGCCTATAACATTATCTAAGCATATGCACAAGAAGAAGGAAACTGGACTGACTTTTCATGGTTATGGAAGCTTGATATCTTAAATAAAATAAATCCTTCTTATGGACAGTTGTCCATAATAGGTTACTCACCTAAAAAATATTACATAATAGGAAAATCATTACCTCTAGCATTTGTAACATCTGCCAAAACGAAGAAGAAGGTGTGGAGCATATCTTCTTTAATTCCAGGTACTCAAAATAACCTATTTGGGGCCAATTGGGAACTTTTTACAAATACCCGAATCAACCTCACAATGAGCCAACAATTCATAGCTGGTTAAAATTCCTTTGCCATAATAAATCACTCTACAACAGATTAGTATCTAAGGGAGATATTCTACCCTTTGCTCTTTGGCATATATGGACTCACAGAAACAACTTCATTTTTAACAATAAAAATCTCAGCTCTCCTTAAAAAACATCATTAAGAGCGCAACAGAATTTAAGTTGCTAACAGAATCTGTCCAAAGTCCAAAACCCAAGATGACAATATGCATAAAATGGAAGTCACCTGATCGGCGAATCTTGGAATTAAACATAGATGGATCTAGCTTAGGCAACCCTGGGAGGGGTGGCATTGGAGAAGTTATCAGAGACTGGGATAGTAATTGGATTATAGGGTTTACCATGTCTATTCATCACGCTACAAACATTTACACGGAAGGTATATCTCTTATACAGGGTTTAAGATAGCAATACAAGAAAACATTAGACATCTAGTGGCTGAAACAGATTGCAATCTCTTAATTAACATGCTTACTAACAAAAAATGATCCCTGCCAAAATTTGATTACTGATTGCAGATGGATGCTAACTAGCGCAGGCGAGCCACAAGTCACTCACGTCTTCAGAGAAGCGAATGATGTGGCTGATATTTTGGCAAAACATGGAAGCAACTCGAACGTTTTTGTAAATCTTATGTTGTACTTCTCCCCACCCCCTTTTGTTACCTCCACATTAAAACTGGACAAGTTAGGAACTTTATTTCCTAAAAAAGTCCTAATTTTTAATAACTCTTAAACAGGGCGGAATAAATATCTTAATTACCAAAAAAACCGCCTCGATGTTATGTGCACGTGGGATTTCAGCGCTTTTAACTATTGCACCTATGGTTATTTGTGTAGTTTTTAAAGGAAAATACTAGAATATATACTAGAATATATCTATATATATATATATATATATATATATATATATATATATATATATATATATATATATATATATATATATATATATATATATATATATATATATATAAAATAAAAGATTTTATTCGAATGATTAGGTTGGGTGTCACACCGAATCCACTAAATAGATCCGCCCTTGAGCTCATATATTTATTTTTTGATGGCTTCTTATTTTACAAAATATACTCCTATTTATTTTTTAAAATCAAATATTAGTATAATAACAATAACAATAACAATAACAATGACAATCCAGTAAAGTCGAATATTAGTAATTTTTAAATTTTAGGTCTACATCGCGAGCACTTCTCTCCTGTAAAATAATTTTCAGGATTGGATCGCTAAGGAGGCATAATTTTCAGTCCCTTTATGTAATGATCCTGACTAACATCTTTTAATAAATCTCCTTATTTTAACAAAAGGTTCATCGTCGCATGACTTTTGAAATTGGAATACTCAATTAAGGTAATTGCAAGTTATCTCAACTTGCCGTCAAACTTGATGGAGGGAGGCCATTGATTATAGTTTCGTTGGAATATACAGGAAAACGTTTTGTCCATTTCAGAGTGACATATTCATAATTCTGGGCCTAATTAACAAGATTAAGATTTGTTTCTGGCCAATTAGTCGGAGAACTTTTATGGCATAGCATTAAGGTTCAAGGGACCAAATGAGTGAACAGATAAGGTGAGGGTTTACATTATGGATGTTGAAGTTGTTGATACGAAAGGGCCTTTTGGTTCGGAATAAGAATATCCGGAGGCTATAATCTTACAATTATATAAATTTGGCGAAATGGCTTCCTGGTCACTCAAACTTGCAGCCAATTTTAAAGCCGATGCAACAACTTATAAGTTTCCCATTTGAACACTCCAACTCAATAAAATGAATATTAATAAGCACCTCTGACCGTTGACTATGCTTATGTGTCATTGGCATTGTCTATGTGACAAAAATATGTGCTATTCACGCTTAAAAAGGCGCGTTGAAAGAAAAAATTTAATTAAAAAATTATCGAAATAGAAATAATTACCCCCACCACCAACCTCTGAGTCTCTCCGTCGTCGCGAGCCACTCCAAATAACCCCCTACTGTCCGCCATAACCAGCTTCACCAAGCTCCAAATGCACCACCTCGCGACCAGCTGCTCCGTCTATCCACGACCACCTCCATTCCTCTTTCGCTAACCAACCAAACCAGTCAACCACCCCATGTCAAACCCACCTGAAGCAACCAAACAAACCCCTTATGCTTCTGCTAAAACAGTCCACGCCCAGCACAGCAGTCCGGTCGACCACCCTAAACCCCGTTGACCACCCAACGACTGAACCACCCCCAAACGACCATCCATCTCCTTCTTCTTCAACCAGCCCACCCGGTAACATCACGAACAAGGATGACCTTCAAACAACATATCCTTGTCTTATTCCTCATTTTCTTCTTCTCCTTTTCGATCTACATTTTTGAATGGGGCTCGTTTTTGCATTTTTTTTGGCTTTTCGATTTCCTGAATGCCAGTCTCACCTATGCTCGTATTATTTTGAGATTCCAAATCTTTTAGATGCC
Source organism: Nicotiana benthamiana (assembly GCA_034376525.1). Lineage (NCBI taxonomy): Eukaryota > Viridiplantae > Streptophyta > Magnoliopsida > Solanales > Solanaceae > Nicotiana > Nicotiana benthamiana. The sequence continues at coordinate 122,152,995 of CM067336.1, forward strand.
ACAAAATTACGATCGATCCTTTGATTGTCTTGGACATGATAAAAGTTCAATTCCATATCGCTTTTGAGTGGTCTCATAGTGTTGCTCAAGTGTCCTCAATTCTTCCTTTGCTCATCCTCTTCTTCCCGTCCCCAATCTCTTCATTTTTTTTATTCTCCCCTTTCTTCTTGTTAAAATGTGCTTTTCAGTTATAAAAAGAAAAGAGGTTGAAGGTGGAAGAGATAACTGTATATGAAAGATTGGCTTTATATGAAGAAGATGGGTCTATTAATGGATAAAGAAATTGATAATAGGAAGAAATTGTATTGAGGATAAAGAGAAAGAAAATAATGAAAAATAAATAAGGTAAATTGGCACTATAAAAAATGTGGTACCCGCAAATTACACGTGTCGAATAATAAAACATCATGAGTATGACTTGTCATTCTTGTTAGGCAATTGAAGCTCACGTACTAATGGATGTGTTTATTGATATTCATTTTATTGAGTTGGAGTGTTCAAATAGGAAACTTGGAAGTTGGTGTATCGGCTTTAATATCGACTGCAAGTTAAAGTGGCCAGGAAACCATTTAGCCTTTTATTTATCTGTGATAGCTACTGCTTCTTTTTAGACTTTTTATCAAGAAATATTCGCTTTCGTTACTTCCATTTCCATATTGCACGGATTGATTTTTCTTATTTGGCCTTGTTTTTTTTGCCATGCTTTCTCTTGATCTGAAGGTCTTTCGGAAATAACATCTCTATCTTCCAAGGTAAGATAAGGCATGGGTACACTCTACCTTCCCAAATCCTACTTTATGGGTTTTCACTTGTATGTTGTTGTTGTATATCAACAAATCAAATTCTTGAACTGATTTTTTTTATTCTATCTTTATTTTATACTTTTTAATTGAAAGTTTATCGTTGATATTCTTATTAGAGCCTATTTCTGAAATTTGGCTTTAGGCTCCAATCTTGTTGAGACGTCCCTAATTACACCTACTCTATTTTGTTAATTGGCTCACACTACTAGAAATTCGGAAAAAAGCGACCGGCAAAAGCGACCAACTTTGGTCGCTTTTTCGCTAAAAAGCGACCAAAAAGTGACCGAAGGTGCCTGGTAGCTATATTGATGGTCTCTTTTATTTAGGGACCAAAATAGATCGCTAATTAGCGACTAACTTTGGTCTCTACTCTAGATGGACCCGTTTTTTTGGATATTGACTATTGAGACCAACTTTGGTCGCTTTATTAATTTAATAATATAATTTTTGCGACCAAAGTTTGTCTCTAAATAAAAAACGTTATTTATTTATTTATTATTAATCATTAAAAAGCGAACAACTCTGATCTAGTCCAAATATTACATTTTAAAATATGGAAACTAGAGACCAATATTGGTCGCTATTTTATTCAATTATTTATTTATTTTATTAATTTAGCCACCAATTTTGGTCCCTAAATACATGAATTTAATTTAATTTTTAACTAATAGCGATCAAATTTGGTCGCTATATTAGCCAATTTTTGTAATGAAATAGCGACCAAGTTTGGTCGCTTTTTGAAGAAATCTGGGAAATTAGCGACCAAATTTGGTCGCTATTTTCCAGATTTTTTTTTTAAAAAATTGAAAAGCGACCAAATAGAGATCAGCTTTGGTTGCTTTTCTGTGTATTGTTTTGGCAGAAACTGCCTGCTTTGGCAGCTACACCACCCGCCAGTCATACCAAAACCATAACAAGCAACAATAACAACAATTCAAACATAATAATACCAAACAACAACTCAACAACACAAAAACAACATTAAAAGCTACATTAAAACCAAGAAAGTGTTAATTTCAATAGAACTACGAAAATATGTTGATCTTATTACAACCCAATGGAAAACAAATTGTATTTGTCTAGTTCAAATTATCTAAAATTCATTCATTGTTTGGTTCATCAATATCATCACCGTCTGATGAGGTTTCATCATCACAGTATTAAGAAGGGTCTACTTATCGATGACTCGAAGAATGATCACGGGGAGGACGGGAGGAACGACCACTTGGAGGACGGGAAGAACGAGCATGGGGACGGGAAGCCTCTGGGGATGATGGCCGAGACCGGGGAATTGAAAAAGATCAAGCTAGGAGATTTTTTATCTTCTCTTGCATGTTCTGGAACTGAGTGACCAGGCCAACATACTAAGCATCTCTAATCTTTTCTCTTTTCTTGGATGCGTCTAGCTCGGATGTGAGCTTTGACACAGTCTCCCGCATAGCAGAAAGGCTCTCCCCATCAAGTTTCTCGGCTTGCGACGAAGTCACTATTCCTTGTATTCCACACCTATTGCGATGGAATGTCTTTGTAGGAAGGCCGTATACCTTCCCTCATTTTGTACCGCCTACAGCCCGCTTCAATAGTCTTTCGGTATCCTCGATCGAAAGTTGGAATGGCTCGCCCGACTCACTAGGTTGCTGGCTGCGTATATATTCCTCAGCTTCAACTCTAAAGCGATCCTATAAGAAAAAGTAAATTGAATTATTATTTTAAAATTAATATAAATGTAAATGAAAATACTTAATGAAAAGTGAAAACTTACATGTACAGTCGAGGCACGTCCCTCGACCCACCTTTCGTCATCCGTCTCTTTCATCTTCTTCACAATACGAGTCTCCTTGAAGACCTCATATTGGTTCATCAGACGGCCCAACTTCTTTTCCTGAAAATTCATAAATTTTAATTAATAAATAGAATAGATATACTTAGAAAATTAAAATATATTAAGTAATTACGTACCATTCTTCTTTTTATTGTCCCCTGGCTGACCGCACCTCCGGTATGCAAGGATCCTCCCTTCTCAGATGCCCGAGCTTTCTTCCCCTTTTCGCTCTTCTGTAAGAACTCTGCAGTATGCCATTGCCTTTGAAAATCATCCCAAAACTCCTGAAGCAACCAGCCAGGCTTCTGGTTCAGCTGTCTAGCTATGGAGAAAGCATGCAACAACCGCTTGCGAGCTTTGAGATTAAAATTTGCGGCCACGTCCGCGCTATACTGGTGTTCCCATACACACTTGCTGTGTATTTCAAAATTTAAATATTATATGGAAATATTATAAATGTAAATAAATATACTTTTTAAAAGAACATTCATACCTTGAATTCATTGAAAATTGCATCCTTCAGTGAGAATGGGAATTCACGCCAAGACGCATACGGGGCATCATAAAGCTTTCTAGCTGTTTTGGTGATTATCCTTGTAGTAATATTACTCTGGAGGAACCTGCACTTTAATAAATAAAAAAAATTAATATCTTGGTAAAAACTGTACAAAATAATAAACAGAAAAATAACAAATAACTCTTACCCATCACCCTCAGGGACTATGATGATCCTGCCACACTGATCATAATGCACCTCCTCATCCGTAGCAGCAGCAGCATCAGTATCATCGTCCGAAACATGCGTATCAGAGGCATGTTTGGAAGGAGTAGGGGGATCAGAGCTACTATCCTGCAAGTGAAGGCCTCCAATAGGTGGACTCTCTAATGACGATAGATATGATCCATGTGACTGCGACGTAGCTGCACGGATCACAAGTGGCTGTGAGACTAACTTCTGTGACCTGATTGGATATGACACTGATGGATGTGATCCATGTGCCTGTGAAATGGATCGATGTGATCCATATGATGCTACTGGGTGGGATCCACGTGGTTGTGAGGCAGGTGGATTGTGTGTCGGACGCACAGTCCGATGGCCCTGTAAAGAAACACCCGGGGTCTGCACGAAGGTGTAGGGCTGGTGATGCTGTGGTAGCTTAGTATAGCCATGGGGTAAAGGCTGTGGCATAGTAACATGCAAATCAGAAGAGGGTGGAAAAGATTGATAAGTACTGTCTTCTACCCTCCTTTTTTGCTTCCTAGCCTTTTCTTTTCCCAGGGAACCACTACCTTCATTGTTACCTCGATCCTTGTATGTCATATGCATAATATAATACATAATTTAGATTGAAACATATAATAAAACTATGTATAAATGAGAGTTATCAAAGAAACCAACTTTTTAAAGCTCATCGACGTATTCTTCCTCGTCGGAGAATTCTTCTTCCTCGTCAGAGAATTATTCTTCCTCGCTAGTTTGAGCTTCATCAGTTGATTCTTCTTCCTCGTTTTCTATAATTCTTACTTAATTTATATCAACTTCTTCCAATATGTGTTCAGGATGTTCCACATTATTTTCTAAAAGTTCGTCCACTATTTCGTGAACACTGGAGATATCATTTTGATATGCAACATCCAACACAATCTCGACTTCGACCCTGCCTACAACTTAGTTTTGATTACAACCCACCAATCGGACTTATTCCGCCGAAATGGATAAGGAGCATAATACACTTGCCTAATATTATATGCAATTATGAAAGGATCATAGCGATCATACTCCCTCGTATGATTAACCTCAATTATGTTGTATTGATTGTGTACTCTCGTACCTCTTGTTGGATTTGGGTCAAAACACTTGCACCTAAAGAGAATAATTTTCTTAAATGGCCTACCTGAATATTCTAGTTCTATTATTTCTTTGAGCACGCCATAATAATCAATATCTCCAACTTGGTTGCCATCACCACCTTGAACCCACACCCCACTGTTGTTGATTTTTTTTATTTTTAGAGCAACCCTCTGTATGAAACTTATAACCATTCACAACGTACTTGGAATATGTTGTGACCTCAACCCCAGGTCCCCAACATATATCTTTCGAAAATTGATTTACACCATTATTTGAATCATTTACCTACATGGTATTAACAAAATTCATAAGTGTGCATAACTTTCAAACATTGTTTACCTACATAGTGTTAGAATATTTTAAGGATATACTTACAAATTGTTTAAACCACCTAGGAAATGCCGTATATACAACATCTTGGCCAAATTGACCCACGAAGTGACTGTGACACATCAAATATTTTTAGTAGTTGCATTGAGATGTAATCATAGTAAATTTTATATTTTGATAACTATTAAATTAATACTTACTTGAGAAATGGTACTACTTTGGGACAATTTAGCAACACAAGAAGTGTAGCTGACTTGAACTCCATATCACTCAAACTTCTCTTTCTACCATCCTTAGAATATTGGCATGGTTGATTGAATATGGACATAGGCGGATATAACAGATCATTCGTAAGGTCGACCGTGTGCCTGCTGGGCGTATTCCTAGCACATGGCACGTTGCTCTCAAAATAATAAGAACAAAAATGAGCAGTTTCCTTTGCAAGATAAGCTTCGCAAATAAATCCTTCAATTCTATTCCTCTGCTTAACAAATTGTTTGCATTTGCCAATTGTCCTACATAATTTCGGGTTAGCCAAGAATATTTAAATAAAACAGAAAATTATATATGGACTATAATATTACCTATCAAAGGGATACATCCATCTGCATTGAACATGCCCTCTAAGTCGTGCCTCGTGTACAAGGTATATTTGAAAGTGTTCCATCACATCAAAAAAACCCACATAGAAATATCTTTTCCATATTACCCGAAGTTACACGAATTTTCTGATCCATTCGGCGTAGTTTTTTTTTTCCTTTAATATGGAAGAACACAAGTCATTGAAAAAAAAAACTAATCTCAGTTATGGGTTTCCAGATTCTTTCAGGCAAACCAGAAAACGCAATAGGCACTAAGGTCCCCATGAAAACATGATAGTCGTGACTTTTCAAATGGCTCAACTTCCGTACCTCCATATCAATTTTTTCTCAAAATTTGACGCATAACCCTCAGGCATCTTCAATTTCGTTACCCAATCACAAATCTGCCGCCTTTCCTCCAAAGTGAATGTGTAATTTGCTTTGGGCTTGAATAACTTACCATTGTTTGCTGTCTGCAAGTGTAATTCAGGCCGCCTGCAATATTCTTGTAAGTACAGTCTAGCCTTTGGGTTATCCTTTGTCTTACCTTTAACATCCATCACACTATTGAACGTATCGGAGGTGGATAATCATATTCCAGTTTATTCTTTTTGAAAGAATTTTTCATCCTTCTAAACTCACGACCCTCAGGCAAGAATTGACAATGACAATCAAACCATGATTGCTTTCGGCCATGTTTCAAAGTGAACGCTTTAGTATTTTCCATACAGTAAGGATAACTTAGCTTCCCAGCAGTCATCCACCCAGACACCATTCCATACGCAGGAAAATCATTAATTGTCCATATTAAATTAGCACGCAAATTGAAATTCTACTTGGTTGATATGTCATATGTTCAACAACATCGTACCATAATTGTTTTAGCTCATCAATCAAAGGTTTCAAATATACATCTATCAAACTTTTCTGATTACGTGGACTGGGGATAATACAATTTAAGAATATATATGGACTAGTCATGCACAACTTGGGTGGTAGATTATAAGGTGCAAGAAAGACAGGCCAACATGAATACGGTGTCGCAGATACAGAAAAAGGCATGAAGCCATCCACACACAGACCTAACCGAATGCTCCTTGGTTCACAAGAAAAATCTGGATATGTCCTATGAAAGTGCTTCCAAGCTTCTCCATCTGAAAAATGGCACATAACACCAGGTGGTCTTCTATTTTCAAAGTTTCATCTCATATGAGGAGTAGAACTCATCAACGCATATAACCTCTTTAGCCTAGGTATAAGAAATAAATAATGCGTCGCCTTGATAGCGACCATCTTCCCACTGGAAAGCCTCTTGAAACGAGATTTTCCGCAAAATTTGCAACAGCTTAAATATGCATCATCTTTATAATATAACTTGTAACCATCTTCACAACAATCAATTCTTATTGACAAAAGTCCTAACTTAGAAACTAATCTCTTTGCCTTATAGAAATTACCAGGTAATTCGATTTCCTCGTCAACTAGTTCACGCATAAGGTCAATGAAAGAATCCATGGCTGCTTGAGAAATATATCAATCATATTTGATGCTTAGTAATCTAACTACAACAGACAACCCAGAGCGAGGACGTCCTATACGTAGTGGACGACTAGCTTCCTCTAACTGTTCATAAAAATGTCTTACTTCATCATTAGGAGTTTGTTCAATATTTTTCGTTGGGCTCACCCCCAAAGTGCATTCCAAAAGCATTCACAACCATATCATGAATAATGGAATTACTATTTCTATTCTCCCTCGACCTACTACTTTCACCAACAACCATATTATGAAATATCTCATGGTTGTCATCCATCTCTCCATGATTAGTCCACACAAAGTAATTCGCTATAAACCCATTCCTATTAAGATGAACCTTAACTTCCTTCGGTTTTCCAAACTTCACACAGTCGAACTTAACACAAGGGCACATAATTACTCATTCTTTTATGTATGGCGAAAGTGACATTGCATGTCTAATAAAGTCCTCAACCCTTTCTACAAAATCCTCCCGCAATCCCTGTTGATTAGGATAATTCCTATTGTATATCCAAGAACGATGTTCCATCTATTTAAATAAAGCAAGAAAAAATTAAATTAGTTAATTCATATCCTAAAAGGTCAATTCATTAACTAAAAGTTCAATTCATATCCAAAAAGTTTAATACATTAATTTGAGTTCAATTAAGAACTATAACTTCATAATTTAAGGTAGTTCCTAATTTCTACCTTAAGTTCATAATTTATACAAAACCCTAATACTAAATATATATATATATATATATATATATATATATATATATATATATATATATATATATATATATATATATATATATATATATATATATATATATGTGTGTGTGTGTGTGTGTGTGTGTGTGTGTGTGTGTGTGTATGTGTGTTTTGTGTGTACTTACGCTATACTATGCATTAAGTATAAGTGTATTAGGTAATACCGTATCGAATAAAGCTTTTATATATATATATATATATATATATATATATATATATATATATATATATATATATATATATATATATATATATATATATATATATATATATATATATATATATATTTTAGACACACACGCCCGCTTCATAGTACTTTTCATCCCTTGTATTACAAAAGTATTAACTACTTACATTTACATTACTTACATAGTAAATAAAAAAGTACTTTTTAATTTTGACCATATGGAGACCAACTTTGGTCACTAACTTTAAATGAATTTAATTTAGCGACCAAAGTTGGTCACTAACTGTACATGAATTTAATTTAGAGACAAATTTGGTCACTAAAATTTAATCAGATTTATTTATATTTTATATAATATTTAAAAGAAATATAAAAATTGTTGAACGTTAGAACTAAGTCCCACATTGGCGACCAACTTTGGTCGCTAAATTTTGAATTATATTTATTTATATTTCATAAATTTTTGAAATAAATATATATTTATTATAATATTGCAATTGGGTCCCACTTTAGCGACCAAACTTGGTCGCTAACTTCTTATCCTTTAGTTAACGACCAACTTTGGCCGCAAGTTTTGAATTATATATATTTATATTTTATAAGTTTTATAAAATAATAATAAAATTATTTAAAAATTATGTGGGTCCCACTGTTGCGACCAATATTGGTCGTTAAACTCAGAATATCTTTGACCAAGCTAGTCTGACCAGTCCAGTCAACAGTTTGACTAAATTTGAGTTCAAATTGCGACCAACTATGGCCGCTAAACTATTTCAAATGTTTTTTTTATTATTTTCGTAATGTTGGCAACCAACTTTAGTCGCTTTTTTTGAGTGACCAAATTTGATCGCTTTTTGGCCGAATTCTAGTAGTGTTATCTGGTGACGAATTTAATACAAGGAAAAATATAATAACAATTTAGTGTGATAACATAGTTTTACAGCGCCAGGTGAGTAGAAGGCCATTTCGAAGAGCCATATATCCCCCACCTACAGCCCTGGATTAATTCCACGAACATTTTTTTCATTTTTATGCATCCTCAGGAATTTGAAGGATATTCAAGTACAATTCTCTTCTTATTTTACTTGCATAACAAATTTGTTGTGTATTGACAATTAGTCTCCTCGTATTAATTGCTAAATGGGGAGTACAAGCTAAAGGAGAACTAAATATACAATTAAACAGTTGGTCCCCAGGATTTTGACCTCTATTTTTCATTCTCAGCTTTGCGTTATTTGTAATTCTGGTCCATGACTCCATGTGTTATCTAATTAAGCTCATGAAATCTTCAGTATTTTGAATATGACTCCAGTACTTTTATCTCTTACTTTCTCCGATTCACAGTAAATGATTGTAATTTTTTTTTTTAAATCTAATTTATCCTTATTTTATAAATTATTTGAATAAATTTCTAAAAAGTCTTTTAGTACTTCTGTATGTTTTCCTATGAATAAACTAGGATAGTTCTTTGAGAGGGAAGAACTATTTATGATTTCAATTTATTTTAAGAGATTAATTTATGTACGTTGATAGTATATATATAATTATTTAACAATATCAGATTAAATTACTTACAACATGTACGTAATAATGCATACCAAAGGCGAATAGAACAAGAACTCGCTCAATATACACAGATGTAAAATGAGCAGAAACAGCAGTAAACTCCTCACTGTCATTTTATTAGAGCATATATAAACCAGTTGACCCCAAAAATAATCAAGTAAATTAGTAAAATAAAAAGATATGTATCTGTATACGATAAAATCGGGCTCACCCAATTTTACTGATTTGCTGAGATCAGAGTAAAGGGTCGAAGATCAATCCCGTAGTTAGTTTGATCGAGGCACGGGGGCAAGGTACCAAGTGTTGGAAACACGTTCTCAAGGCTTTATACTAAAACGTGTGTTCTTATGTGTAGGTTTTGATGAATGACAAACAAGCGCAAATTGATATATGACAAAGTTCAAGTACAAGCGCACAATTGGTGGATAACGAGATTCAAGCACAATACAAAGTTTTATAGTTTAAATGAGTCGTTCTTAATTGTGATCTTGATCCGACAACTTGACTCATGACATGGCTTCTCTCGTAAAACTATTTTTACAAAATCATGCATATTTAATTTAATGTTAAATGATTTTAAATCATGCATATTTACTTTAGTCAAAATGATTTTTAAACATGCCTTTAAAATCTGGACTAAGATAATCGGTTATGTACTTATGATAATCGATTATGTTAAGCCAAGACTGCATGACAATCGATTGTGAACTAATGACAATCGATTGTGTTAAGGCAGTGAGCATCAGGTTTTTCAAACCTGCATGACAATCTGTTGTGAACCTTATGACAATCGATTGTGATGAGGCAGTGTACATCAAAGTTTTTCAAAACCCAGAATAATCGATTGTGAAGCTAATGACAATCGATTGTGAAGAGACAATGTCCATCAGATTTTTCAAAGTCACAAAATAATCGATTGTGAACATATGACAATCGATTGTGTTGAGGCAGTGTCTTCCAGACTTTTTCAAAGTTATTAAATAATCGATTGTGAGTATATAACAATCGATTGTCACGAGGCAGTGTCAAATGTTTTTCAAAGTCTGATAAATAATCGATTGTTAACATTGCACAATCGATTGTGAAGCTGACCGTTGTCGTAAAGTTTTCAAATACCGTCAGGTAATCGATTGTTGATTTTGTACAATCGATTGTTGAAATTAAAATCTGGAAGATTTTTTGAACGTTGCTGAATAATCGATTGTTGATTCTGTACAATCGATTATTGAAATTAAAATCTGGAAAGGATTTTTTGAACGTTGCTGAATAATCGATTATTGATTTTGTATAATCGATTGTTTTACGTAAAATCTGGAAATGATTTTTTGAACGTTACCAATAATCGATTGTTGATCTTGGACAATCGATTGTTTAGCGTAAAATCTGGGATTGATTTCTGGAACGATTGGCAAACAATCTATTGTGACTTCTTGACAATCGATTGTCACACAGTAAAATCAGCAACTCTTAATTGGCAATTAGGCAACGGTAATGCCAAGTTTTTCAACTATAAATACAGCTTCATTTCAGTGTTTTAAACACAATAACACACAACAACTGATCATACAATTGCTATAAGCTTGCATACTCTATTGCTAATCATTTTATATTCATTATAATCACATTATCCTTAAAATCACATACTGATCATACAATTGGCATTAGGTGAAATCACATATCCTTAAAATCACATTATAAGTTTAATTGTTTTCTAATTTTTAAGGTAAGCAATTTCGCGTCCACCGTATGGCTATGGATAATAGTGATTGCCTAGTATTAGCCCTCACAACACACATTTCTTTTACGCTTGTTCTCGTAGGTGTTTTGATTTTATGAATCAACATGTCGAACTCTTAAACAATGCACGCCGACACAGATGCAGGCCTTGGTCTTCATGGCGAGAACGAGCACATAGTCGCCTAGAGAAACAGAGTACCTCCAATCAATACTGATGGACCATGTGCCGTAGATCCAATTGGTTTCAGTTCTCGTGTCTCCACTCGTGAAGATTTAGGTGTCGACCCTGAAAATAACGTCCGCAGAGACGTCTAGGCAGCCGATCAGAACCCACAGACTAGTGAAGAAGGTGGGATAAGCCTTCAGATGATATTTCACATATTACAAACTTAGCAGGCTGTGATAGTGCAACTCTATAATCAGAATCGAGCACCAAGCAGAATCGAACTCGATACATCATGTCACACCTCCGTTTTTCACTATACCCCCCGCAAAAGAGCGTAAAGGAGTTTTTCCACTTAAAGGACAATCGGAACGGGATTTGGTTATAATTTATTCAGAGTAACCACGTGGGAGATTTATGGTGTAAGTCACCGATTTGAATTCCGAACCGAGGAATATTATGACTCTGTAACAGTCTGCGAAACAGAAATCCGAGTAAGAAATTCTGTTAACCCGGGAGAAAGTGTAAGGCATTTCCGGGTTCTGTGGTTCTAGCATGGTCGCTTAACTGTTGTATTTGATTTATCTGATTTTATTACATGCTAACTTATGTGCTTTTTATTTGTATACCGCTTTTATCATTATTTATTTTAAAAGACTTGCGACGTCGTGAAAACATATTTCTAACAACTTCACCACCAGTGTACACGTGATCATCGACACGTTTCGACTTCGTCGAGGTTTGGATTTGGGTCGTATCAATGCACACCCGAAATTAAGAAATTAATTTAATTAAGTCGCACTTAAAGGTTCTAGCGTAATATTATGTGGGAAAGGCCGTTGAAATTCGCTAAACGGCCCTCCCATCTTCTAACCAATTTTTATAATTATTTATCGAGGGCCCCATATTTGTAATTTTTGTTTGGCACGGAGCACCTCGAGTTATTTTAAGGAAAGCGTTCCTAACTTAATACATGAGGGCAAGTTGCTCTAGCCCAAGGCTCACGTTGACCATATCCGATAAGGAGCTTTCCATCGGCTCAAACAGCTTAGCTTTACCATAGCCGTCCATTAAGCTCTTGTAAGTTACAGAAGTGCGTTCAATTCCCAAATTTGCCATCTTGGCTAAAATATATTCAATCATATCACAACGACAAAATTTAGTGCAACTCCTGTTTTCATATCATCAATGATGCAACTCCTGTTTATTTCACATAAATAACACATATACCTTGTAAGGGATAGCTATATTGACTATTGAATCAGTGAACAAATAATGTGGCACTAAATGGGGTAGGAAGGTACGAAAAGTGACTCTCGATGAACAACTATGATAAAAAGGATTTCCTAAGGCTATTGGTATTGCTTCAACCCACTTGGTGAAGTAGTATTACGCGGTGATAACAAAATAGTGACCATGACTAGAAGGGAAAGGCGAAGGTACGAAAGAGGTTTTGCTAATCGGATTTCCACTCATAGAAAGCCTGAAGTTCGTCCTCAATTGCTAACAATTCCAAATGCCCAAGCAGGGAAGAAGAAGTGGTATCTGTTGATGAAATTCCATTGCATGGATCTCCCTCAACAGCTTCTATTCGCAGATGCGGATATTTCCGGGTGATTGAATATGACTCTTTGAAATTAGTAAGGCTCAACCTTAGCAGCCTCCTTCACTTCATGCCTTTGCTCTAGCGGACTTCCGTGGAAAAGAAAAAAGACCTTTATCGGATTGGAAGCGATGACTTAAGCCTCTTTCTTCTTCTTTTCTTATAGGGCGTTTAAAGAGCGTGACTCTTTAGTTTAATTAAGTTCAAATTAATTAAATTAAAAGGACCCATTTGATTCAATTCATGAATTAGCCCACTATGAGTCTACTACATTTTATTTTAATAATAATTATATATAATTAGATAATAATAATAATTAAGTATATCACTTGTGTCTCTGTTACAACACATCAAAACTAAATGGTTCGAATCTAAAATGATTTTAGGCTATACACCTAATTTTTCTGGGATTGTAGTTCAATCGGTCACAGCATCGCTATATTTGAAGTACTAGCAATTGAATTTAAAAAAATAGATTAAATTTCAATATTAATTATGCAGTTCAAGCATTACAGTCCACGATTCAATATGACTCTAATCAATTAAAACTAAACAGATCAAAACTCGAGCAGGCAAGATGAACACATATCAAAAATGGCTTCATTTCACTCAAATTTGAATTTACATCAGTATGGATTTCAACTGTGTACCTGGAGATTGCAAATAAGATGGAAAACGAGGTTAGCACAGACACGGGCAATCAGCAGCAAATTTGAACACCCAACAAAACTCAAACTCAACACAAATTTACACACAGCCAATCCTAGGATCCAATTTTGAATTATTTTCAAACCCAGATCAGCCCAACAAACCAGGAGGATTTGAAGAAAAACAATAATCAGAACTAAAACTCAATTACAAACTACTTGAGTGCACCCAAATGGATCCGAAATTGATTTTAAAACTTCTGGAACTCCAAAAGAGCAAATTTCAACAAAACGCCAACGTGATTAAACCCAAAACTATGAGATATGACCTCAACAACAACCATGGATGCTTCAGCCACCAAAAGTACAGCAAAAACCAGCTAAAACAAAGGAATTGAACCCTTGAAACTATTCAAAATTGTTTTTAATAACCTCTGATCCACAAATACCAAATTTGGAACTACAAAAATTTAAATGAAACTGAAAACTTAATGGAACAATATTTTTTTTGGTTTTTCTATTGATTTTGTAATGTTTTTGGATTTTTTTTTTGAATCTAAGGATAACTAAAATCTAAAATTTCTGAACTGAAAATTGAGCTTCAAAAATGAAAAAAATGAGTAGTCTACTTGAGAAACTTTTGGCTGGATGAAGAAGAAGATCCTTTTTCAAGGCATCTAATGCCTTTTTATAGAAGAAAAGTAGGGCAGCCCCCAAATTTCAGTTTTCACTATTAGTCCCTATCCATTTTCACTTTAACCCCTCATTTTCTGACTTGTTTCCCAAGTAACTACCTAAGTTTTATTGAAATGCACACTAAGGTACCATTCTAGAATGTCCTATGCCTGTTGCAATTCTTAAACTACCCCTTCCTTACTCTTGAATTTACTATTTTTCAAGATGCTGCCACTTTTCATCCCCAAACTACCCTTCTAACAATCTGAAATTTACTAACTTAGTTAACTAAACCAAAACTCATTTACCCTTAGCTAGAAACTAACTAAAGTTAATTAAATGTGAACTATCAGCTATGCCCAAACAACTAACTTCATTATTATACTCATTAACACAGAAATTGGGCAAGCAATTAATACTATTGAAAACTGCCCTCAACAGCATTCAAATATAAATCAATAAACATAACTAAGAACAGTATACTTGACCAATTAAGCATTCAAAATCAAAACAAAAGAAAATTTGAAATTAACCTAAACAAATAGCTAATAAATAACGGACAGGATTGTATCGGCCCAAACTAATCGATCATGAAGATTCTAAAACTAAGACTATGCTTAACTAAAAAAAATCAAAGCATGAGTAAAAATGGAAATTAGCACTAGGCAGAATTTATCAATTAAAAAGATGAGTAAACGAATCGGAATCGACTATCCTAGTAGAATAAGCAACCAATCAAGCATAACAATGAACTCATCTAATCAAAAAAAATAAGCGCAGAAGATGGGAAGAAGGGCAGTGATGGAACGCAACAGAGAAGAACGACAAGCTGAATTAAACGAAACGGAAACCTGGCAAAGAATCGAGACGAGGTGAAATACCTACACTGGAAAGTGGATAGCGCTTGGAAGCTCTCACATGGACTCCGATTTGATTCGAAATTGGCATTAATCGAGTGTTCTTGTCGAGAACAAACGACCAATGTCAGTTTCAAACCCCAATCGTTCTCTGAAGCGAAGACTTTAGGAGATTTAGATTTTCTTCTTCTTCAATCATCAGACACGAAGCAGACTGATTTTATGAGGTTTTGGGGATATTTGAGAATAACTAAACGGTTTTCTGAGATAAGGGGATCGGGATTATTCCAGGGGGTGATTTTGGGAGAGATTGGAGCTTGATTGTTGGTAAAATGGTGCATTTAGGATTGGAAGGTGTTACAGGGGATTTGTACGAGGAAGACGACCGATGTTCTTTTAGGGTTATGCAATTACAGACAGTTATATGCTAAATGGGAGAAAGGCTGTGGATAGTTGGATTGACAAAATCAACGACTGAGATTGATCATAAACAAACGGGGTCGTTTTGGGGCTCCACAAGTCGGGATGGGTCAGGGAAGTGGATATTGGGCTGGATTGGGCGGGTTTTCTGTGAAATTGGGATAAGGCTGGGATTTTGTTCCAAGAATGGCCCAAATGATTTTCTTCTAAGACCAGCTCTTTTCCCTTATTATTCCACTTCTATTAATTCACCTTTTTTTGTTATTTTTCAATTTATAATTTTGTATTGCACTTTCTGATTTTATAAAGATGTAAAGGTAAAAAATAAAATTTAAACCAAACTAACTCATGCCTAAGATTATTTTTAAAAACTAATGTGCGACAATTCCACAATTAATGCAACACGAACTATTTTTGTCATTTTCTCATTTTAATAAAATAATTAATTTGATAATTAATCCTAAAATATAGAATTAAATCCTAAAATGCAAATTTATATATTTTTGTATTTTTTATGAATTATCATGCACAAATAAAATGCAACAATTATCAGAAAATGACACAAAAATGCACAAAAATTGTAAAAGTAAAGAAAAATCAGTTGTTTTGATTTTTATGAGAATAATTCATATATAGGGCAAAAATCATGTGCTCACAGCTGCCCCTCTTTGCGCGGAAACATGAAATGTTTTCGGGCAAAGATAAGTGAGCAAATATTAGTGATTTTTGCCCGTTTGAAAATTCCGTTGTGAAGCATTTTGAAAATTTTTGACCGCACCCTACTTCAGAGGTTGCCTACATATCATGAGCTAAACAAGAATCAGGTCAGTGTAGTTCGGGAGTGTCTGGTAGCTGGGACTATCATGAGCTGTGATTTCACTGCGATTGCTGCTGCTGCCACTGCTCGCTGACCTTCCTTATTACATCATGTCAAAGATAAAAAGAAGCTAGCCTAAGCTATAAACTATGAATTACAAAAGTCCTATCTAAAAATCTTCAAACTTGCATCTTGTACTTCCTTGTTATCTTGTTATCTTGTCTTTCCTTGGTGAAATTCATTGTTGTTACTTCAACTTACTAACTGAGATGTTGTTCCTTCTCTTTGCATTGCTGAACTTGAATAAAATTGAACTTGAATGTATTTCTCTGTTCTTCAAGCGGGCTCCTAACTTCACAAAAATAGACAAAACAAAGGAAACTTTCTTCCCTATTTTGTAAAACTGGGATTTGTTACCGGATACTAATACGAATTCGAAAACTAAAACTTGAAATGTAATAAGACTGAAGTGTAAACATTTAAAGACTGAAATGTATTCCTCTGTTATCCAGGCGGGCTCCTGACCTCAAAACTTGAAAATTTAAAGACGGAAACGTTTCAAAACTTCATTTTTAAAGACTGAAATGTATTCCTTTGTTATCCACTCGGGCTCCTGATCTCAAAACTTGAAAATTTAAAGATAGAAATGTTTCAAAACTTCAATTTTAAAGACTGAAATGTATTCCTCTGTTATCCAGGCGCGCTCCTGACCTCAAAACTTGACAATTTAAAGACGGAAATGTTTAAAAACTTCAATTTTAAAGACTAAATGAAACTTAAAATTTAAAATTTATCTTAGGTGAAAATTTCATCAGACTAAGATTTTCATCTTAGGTGAAAGATTCAACGGACTAAGATTCTTACCCTTATCTTAGGTGAAAATTCATAAGATTAAGATTTTTATCTTAGGAGAAAGATTCAAAAGACTAAGATTCTTACCTTATATCTTAGGTGAAAAATTCATCAGACCAAGATTTTCATCTTAGGTGAAAGTTTCAACAGACTAAGATTCTTGCATTTTATCTTAGGTTAAAAATTCATTAGACCAATATTTTAATCTTAGGTGAAAGATTCAACAGACTAAGATTCTTACCTTTTATCTTAGGTGAAAATTCATCAGACCAAGATTTTCATCTTAGGTGAATGTTTCAATTGACTAAGATTCTGACTCTAGGAGATAATTCATCAGACTAGGTCCATTATTGTGTGGTCTCAGGAGAAAGATTCATCGGACTGAGATTTTGACTCTATGAGATAATTCATCATACTACGTTCATTTTTCAACTTCAGACTTTCTTAATTTTCCAAATTTCAGATTCCTTTCTTTTCAAATTCCGCCTTCCTTTCTTGTTTCCAAGTTATGCCTTCCTTTCTTTTGCAAACTTATGCCTTTCCTTTTTCAAAATTATGCCTTCCTTTCCCTTTTCCAACTTCTATCTTTATCTTAGGTGAAAGATTCAACAGACTAAGATTTTCCTCAGAAACTTGCTTATCTACCTTCTCACTTGAATTACCTTCCTTCAGAACTGCTTCCCCAAAAATGGTGATGTCCTCCTTTCTACTTCCCTCTTCTTCTTTTAAAAACTTGTATTTCAAATGGGTACCCGACTTCAAAATGATTTTCAAAACGGTAGAAAATTTTCTGCCCCAGCATATCTTTCTGCCGTCAATAACATTTCCATGTCCCTGTTTCAAATCAAAGAAAATTTTGTCAGTTTAAAGTGTGGTGGTTGGTTGTGGTACTTCTGTTGGATATGGCTTTCCTTTTCCTCCTTTCCATACTCCGTGTTGTCCAACCATCTTTGGAACTTGGCTGATGACTTCTGACTTTCTTGGCAACTTCTTATTCACAATCTTCCACATTTACCCTTCCTGTCGGCTTTGAATCCCAAAGTATGTCTGTTGCCTCACTAGTATGTTGTTGTTTCTTGACTTATCTGATGGCCTTGGCCCAAAGATATGTTGCTCCCTTACTTGTCATGATAACGTTATTTTCATTTGAAGACCCCACTTGTTTCTTGCCTAACCGCTTTCTTTGTCATCCTTATCACAAAACACACCTCTTCTGCATTCAAAACCATATACCTTCTGTTTGTTGCACTATTTCTGTGCTGACTTTAACCAATCCTTGTGCCTCAACCTAAAGCATGTTGATTATTACCAGCTCAATGTTCTTGTTGTTTTTCTTGACATATGATGCTTTGATATGCTAGCCAGACCCCATTTTGTGCAATTGGAAAGCTAGTGGCAAATTTTGAAATCATTTCTCCCTTGTTATGACCAAAAATACTCAGAAAGGGAAAATGAACAAAACAGAGGAACAGAGTGAAGGAAAATGAAAGAGATGAATCCTAAAGGGAAAACTATGAAGTAGAAACCTATCAAATGAGGATACCGACTCTAATGACCATGACATGCACTTGCGGCCTATTCTGTTAAACAAATCTGACGTTCAACTCTTGTTGTACCTTTTCAACGTGAAACTGGGCTTCAATGCTCCACTTATCCAATCTGATTCGCAATCCTTATTCGACTAGTAGTGCCCGAAAGGTTTTCGCCATCAAGCCTCTCTCATTTTGTTCTTTCTCCCAACTTACCGACGCCTCAAGGTGCCTCTGAAGGTTTACACCAATAAGACTCTCTCGTTTTCTTTTCTCTTAGCTTTCATTGCCTTGCGGTACCTGTAAGGGTTTTCATCAATCCGTCTCTCTATTTTTCTTGCTTGGACCGGAGTGTTGCCCCTGACATGAATCACCTTACCTGCTTGACTTGGCATTTTCCAAATACTGATCAGAAAGTCTTTCTTTGGACCGTAATGTGGGCTTTTGGATGGGGTTAGAAAGAAATTGATAGCCATTTCCACAGATTTTCCTTCTGCATTTGTCAGATATAATGTGCCATTGGGAAAAACTCTTACTCTTATTACCACGATTGGCCCCTTGTCAATTTGGCGCACCTGCCTCTAGGGTTTCATTATATTCTATCTGCCCCAGTTTCACATGGTTCGTGCTTCAAACATATTCTAATCTATTCTTATTTCGCCCAAGTGCCCCTATCATCTTTAAAATTGTTTTGTTATTTCCCGACCAACATAGCTTTTAAAGATCCGACTGAGAATTATGTGTGCATGTCATGTCACTAGAACCAATAGGAAAAGAATTGTAGAAAGAAAAGAGAACTAAACAAAATGACTAGAAATGGCAGAAAACAGAGAATTGTATTAAACAGACGGTGAAAGGATTTAACAACAAAACAAGAAACACAAACTGGGATACAATCCTAAAACAAACCTAGATAACACTACATAGGATATTACGACTAAAGGAACTAGACACATATAAGGAAAGGGTTTGAATCACAAGACAATATCCGGATTACAACCCTGAAAATAACCCGGACAGTAGAAATGACAATAAAATAAACCACCAAGACTCCTCTCTAGCTAGCCAAGGGATGAAGCGTCTTTCCAATTACCAAGCTCGGCACTTAGACACTGAGTTCTACATCAATATTGCTAAGATCATTACCAACTTTGATATCATAAACTTCAGTCAACAAGTTCCCAAGAGGATTCACATGCTCCCTATCAGTGTCATTAACCACAATTACCCCTTCTTGAATCATTCTTTCTATTTCCCTTTTTCAAATCCCGACAATTCTCCACATTGTGCCCCAGAACATTGGAGTGATATTCACACCTTTTAGATGAGTCAAAGCTTCTCGCACGTTGGTCGACCTAATTTTGAGGGATGGGTGCAATCATGTCATGTTGTTTTAACTTCTCAAATAGGCTTGCATAGGACTCTCCTATTGGTGTAAATCTACCCTTCAGCTTTTGTTCCCTTCTATACCTCTAACTTGGATGTGGGTTATAAGGTACTTGAAAATTTTGTCAAGGCTGGTAGAGATTTTGTGATACTCATGCTCGCTATCTTGGGTGATTTGATGGATGGGCAACATACTGGGAAGGGTCAATAGAGTATGGGGAGTTCGAAGGGGGATAGCAATATTGATGAGGCTGCACATGCCTTTGAGGCGTTCTCTTAGGAACTCTTCTTGACCCTGATATCATCATGATTTCTTCATCCCTCTCATTCGGGTTACTAGTTTCAATCTGGACAGCCTGAGCTGCAGCTTTGAGAGCTGTTTGACTTATAATCCTGCCTGTCTTAAGACTGTTCTCTACCATTTCTCCTATTTTGATTGCTTCTGGGAGAGTTTTACCCACTGCGAATTCCAGTATTGATAATAATCCGGCTCTTGAGCCTGTCTAAAAACAATGATTAACTTGTGGTCATCTATGGG
Source organism: Nicotiana benthamiana (assembly GCA_034376525.1). NCBI lineage: Eukaryota > Viridiplantae > Streptophyta > Magnoliopsida > Solanales > Solanaceae > Nicotiana > Nicotiana benthamiana. The sequence continues at coordinate 122,173,652 of CM067336.1, forward strand.
TGGGTTAGCTCTAGCTGCCTGCTCTCTCCATTTGATGGCATATTCCCTGAAACTTTCAGTTGGTTTCTTTTTTAGGTTAGAAAGGGAAATGCGGTCTGGGACGATGTCGATGTTGTATTGAAACTGTTCGACAAAGGCCCAGACATACCAGCAAGATGTGTCTTGATCCAAAAACCATTCAGATCCTACTCCCGTGAGGCTTCCCCAAAATAAGCTATAAGCAATTCTTCATTTTTTCCACCCCTCTCAACTGGTTGCAATACCTTTTCAGGTGGGCTATGGGGTCTCCAGGTCCATTGTATTTTTAAAATTTGGGAACCTTGAAACCAGGTGGCAACTGGATATCGGGGAAGATGCATAGATCTCTGAAGGAAACACTCTTTTGACCTGCCATTGCTTGCGTGTTTTTCTACTGTTGTTCTGATCTTTTCATTCTTTGGGTTATTTCTTCATGTACTCTCTTTTGGGCATGCTTCTCGATGTTTGCAGGAAGCTCAAATGAGTACAAGTGGTACTCGGGAGAGTGGTACTGTTCTTGCTGTGTAGCAAATTGTGACTCATGGAAAGGCTGTCCTTGGCCACCTCACTGACCACTTATTTTGACAAAAAACTGAACGGTATTCACTTGACCACTGACTCTTTTTCTTGTTTTTCAGATTTAAAATAAAAGATCTAGTTTTGCAAACACAGCTTTTCAGCACCTCAGGGGCGAATACTTTAAGGCTGCGTTAGCTTACGGGTCAAAAATCAAAATTGACCAAAATGGCTATTTTTGCAAAGTTAGCCTTCCGGCGTCCCTTTCGGGAACATTCGGCCATCTATGACAAAACGGCATCACCTGGTTTATTTATGACTCTCTTTTTTTGCTTTTCAAAATAAAATACCTCGTATTGCAAACACGACATTTTAACGCCTCAAGGACAAAAATTTAAGGCTGTGAGGGTCAAAAACTGAAACATGACCAAGGGTGGTTGTTTATGCAAAGTCAGCCTTCCAGCGTCCCCCTTGGGAGGATATTTTTTCAAAAACGGCGTCACCTGACTTATTTATAATTCTTTTCCTTTTTTCAAATTAAAATAAATGACCCGATATTGCAAACGCTGCCTTTTGGCGCCTCGGGGGCGAAGATTATAAGGCTGTGAGGGTCAAAAATCAAAATCTGACTAGAGGTGGCTATTTATGCTAGGTCAGCCTTCCGGCGTTCTATTTGGGAACATTTGGCTATTTTTGCAAAATGGCGTCACCCGACTTATTCATGATGCAATTGTTTTTTGACATTTTTGGCTATTTTTGTAAAGGGGAGGTTGGACCCGATGAGAGTTGCCTGCGTATCTCACGCCCTGTGGGAATCAAACCATGCAAAGTTCGGGAAAAATAACTAACTATTTTTTGAAAACGGAATTCTTCTTTCCTTTTTGTAATTTGTTTGAAAATAAGAAGACTAAAATAAGCATTTTCCCCTTTTTTCATGACTAATACAAACTAAAAAAAACTCTTTTTCATACTTTTTTTTGCTTTTGAGTAAAACAAACAATTAAAAACTCTTCTATTTTTTCTATTTTCCAAACAGTTTCCCAAAAACTCCTTTTCTATTTTTCTTTGGCTTTTAGTAAAACAAAAACATTTTTTTTTCAAAATTTCGGCAGAGTTTCACCAGTACTTGGGCATTAGGTTTTTTTCAAATATTAACTCCCAGCGGCTATCTCTCATTTTCTCTCTTTTTTTGTCTTTTCTCAAATTCCGACATTCCAAGATTTGAAACTGGTCAACATGCAAGTTTGAACAAATAAATGCACAGAACAAGTAGTATGCACCAGCATGGTCTTTTTCATTTCAGGTTGCTAGTCCTAGACGGACCCAACCCCATGTATTGAGTCCCCTAAGTCAAATGCAACGTGATGCAAATAAGAGTTCCTCCTAGGGATCCGGCATGAAGTCAAGTTATTCTATGTTCAAAACCTAGGTCGGTGTTCTAGACTGTGTACCCGAGCGGAAAACTCGAGTCGAGGAGGGGGCAACTTACCAGGAACCAAAAGGCCATCGGATAGCGTAACTCTTCCGAGCCTCATTCATATTTCAAGGTATGACACTAGCAGAATAGGGAGTCGTAACAAGTAAGCACATCCCCGGAGGTAAAGAGAGAAGGGTGTCGGCACAGTTTATATACATTTCAGATAATATCAAAGCGGTAACATTTAGCACAAAGCATGTAGGAAAATCAAATATAACCAAATACAACAATTTATCTAAGCTCGAATTCTGAAGCCTAAACAAAACGTTCTGGGTTCTTATCCCCGGCAGAGTCGCCATAGCAGTCACACCTCTTTTTATCACTATACACCCCCCAAAGGGCATAAAGGAGTTTTTCCACTTTAAGTACAATCGGAACGGGATTTGGTTATTATTTATTCAGAGTCCCAACTTTGGAGATATATGGTGTCCCAAGTCACCGATTTGAATCCCGAAACGAGGAAGATTATGACTCTATTAGAGTATGTGAACCAGAAATATGAGTAAGGAATTTTGTTAATCCGGAAGAAGGTGTTAGGCATTCCCGGGTTCTGTGGTTCTAGCAAGGTCGCTTAACTGTTGTATTTGATTATCTGATTTTATTACATGCTAACTTATGTTCTTTTTATTTGTATACCGCTTTTATCATTATTTATTTTAAAAGACTTGCAACGTCGTGAAAACGTATTTCTAACCAAGTCACCACCAGTGTACATGTGATCGTCGACACGTTTCGACTTCGGCGAGATTTGGATTTGGGTCGCATCAATGCACATCCGAGTTTAAGAAAGTAATTTAATTAAGTCACGCTTAATGGTTCTAGCGTAAAATTGTTTGGGCAAGGCCGTTAAAATTCGCTAAACGGCCCTTCCATATTCTAACCAATTCTTATAATTATTTATCGAGGGCCACGCATTTGTAATTTTTGTTTGGAACGATGCACCTCGAGTTATTTTAAGGAAAGCGTTCCTAACTTAATACATGAGGGCCAGTTGCTCTAGCGCAAGCCTCACATTGACTATTTCCGTTAAGGAGCTTTCCATCAGCTCAAACAGCTTAGCTTTACCATAGCCGTCCATTAAGTTCTTGTAAGCTACAGAAGTGCGTGTAATTCCCAAATATGCCATCTTGACTAAAATATATTCAATCATATCACAACGATGAAATTTAATGCAAGTCCTATTTTCATATCATCAATGATGCAACTCCTATTTATTGCACATAAATAACACATATACCTTATAAGGGGTAGCTGTATTGACTATTGAATCAGTGAACAATTAATGTGGCACTAAATGGGGTTGGAAGGTACGAACAGTGACTCTCGATCAACAACTATGATAACAAGGATTTCCTAATATTTTAAGTACTAGCAACTGAATTTAAAAAATATATATTAAATTTCAATCCTAATTATGCAGTTCAAGCATTACAGTCCATGATTCAATATGATTTCAACGAATTAAAACTAAATAGATAAAAACTCGAGTAGGCAAGCTGAACACAGATCAAAAATGGCTTCATTTCAATCAAATTTGAAGTTACATCAGTGTGGATTTCAACTGTGTACCTGGAGATTGCAAATAAGATGTAAAGCGAGGTTAGCATAGCGACGGGCAATCAGCAGCAAATTTGAACACCCAGCAAAACTCAAACTCAACACAAATTTACACATAGCCAATCCTAGGATTCAATTTTGAATTATTTTTAAACCCAGACCAGCTCAACAAACCAGGAGGATTTGAAGAAAAACAACAATCAGAACTAAACACCCAACCACAAACTACTTGAGTGCACCCAAATAGATCCGAAATTGATTTTTATACTTCCAGAACTCCAAAAGAGCAAATTTCAACCAAACACCAACGTGATTAAACCCAAAACTATTAGATATGACCTCAACAACAACCCTGGATACTTCAGCCACCAAAAGTACAGTAAAAACTAGCTAAAACAAAGGAATTGAACCCTTGAAACTATTCAAAACTATTTTTAATAACCTCTAATCCACAAATACCAAATTTTGAACTACAAAAAATGAAATAAAACTGAAAACTTAATGGAACAATATTTGTTTTTGGTTTCTCTATTGATTATGTAATGTTTTTGGATTTTCTTTTGAATCTAAAGAGAATTAAAATCTGAAATTTCTGAACTGAAAATTGAGCTTCAAAAATGAAAAAATGAGCAGTCTACTTGAGAAACTTTTGGCTGGAGGAAGAAGAAGATCCTTTTTCATGGCATCTAATGCATTTTTGTAGAAGTAAAGTAGGGAAGCCCCCAAATTTCAGTTTTCACAATTAGTCCCTGTCCATTTTCACTTTAACCTCTCATTTGTGACTTGTTGCCCAAGTAACTACCTTAGTTTTATTGAAATGCACACTAAGGTACCATTCTAGAATGTCCTATGCCTGTTGCAATTCCTAAACTACCCCTTCTTTACTCTTGAATTTGCTATTTTTCAAGATTCTTCCACTTTCCATCCCCAAACTACCCTTCTAACAATCTTAAATTTACTAACCTTAGATAACTAAACCAAAACCCATTTACCCTTAGCTAGAAACTAACTAAAAGTAATTAAAAGTGAACTATTCAGCTATACCCAAACAACTAACTTCAATATTATACTCATTAACACAGAAATTGGGCAAGAAATTAATACTATTGAAATCAGCCTTCAAATCTAAATCAATAAACATAACAAAGAACAATCTTCTTGACAAATTAAGCATTCAAAATCAAAACAAAAGAAAAGTTGAAATTAAGCTAAACCCATTGCTAAAAAATATGAACATGATTGTATCGACCCAAAATAATCGATCATAGCGATTCTAAAACTAAGACTATGCTTAACTAAAAATAATCAAAGCATGAGTAAAAATGGAAATTAGCACCAGGCAAAATTTATCGATTAAAAAGATGAGTAAACGAATCGGAATCGACATCAAACTATCCTAGTAGAATAGGAAACCAATCAACCATAACAATGAACTCAATTAAACAAAACAAACAAGCACAAAATATGGGAAGAAGGGCAGTGATGGAACGAGACAGAGAAGAACGACAAGCTGAATTAAACGAAACGGAAACCTGGCGAAGAACCGAGACGAGGTGAAATACCTACACGGGCAAGTGGACATGGCTTGGAAGCTCTCACATGGACTCCGATTTGATTCGAAATTGGCATTAATCGAGTGTTCTTGTCGAGAACAAACGACCAATGTCAGTTTCAAACCCCAATCGTTCTCTGAAGCGAAGACTTGCGGAGATTTTGACTTTCTTCTTCTTAAATCTTCAGACTTGAAGCGAACTGATTTTATGAGGTTTTGGGGATATTTGAGAAAAACTAAACGGGTTTCTGAGATGAGGGGAACGGGTTTATTCTAGTGGGTGATTTTGGGAGAGATTGGAGCTTGATTGTTGGTAAAATGGTGGTTTTAGGGTTGGAAGGTGTTACAGGGGATTTGTACGAGGAAGAAGACCGATGTTCTTTTAGGATTATACAATTACGGACAGTTATATGCTAAATGGGAGAAATGTTGTGGATCGTTGGATTGACAAAATCAACGGCTCAGATTGATCATGAACAAACGGGGTCGTTTTGGGGCTCCACAAGTTTGGTCGGGTCGGGGAAGTGGATATTGGGCTGGATTGGGCGGGTTGTTTGTGAATTTGGGGTTGGGCTAGGATTTTATTCCAAGAATGGCCCAAATGATTTTCTTCTAAGACCAACTCTTTTCCCTTATTCCACTTCTTTTAATTCACCTTTTTTTTATTATTTTTCAATTTATAATTTTGTATTGCATTTTCTGATTTTATAAAGATGTAAAAGTAAAAAATAAAATTTAAACAAAACTAACTCAAGCTTAAGATTACTTTTAAAAACTAATGTGCGACAATTCCACAATTAATGCAACATGAACTATTTTTGTCATTTTCTCATTTTTATAAAACAATTAATTTTATAATTAATCGTAAAATATAGAATTAAATCCTAAAATGCAAATGTATATATTTTTTCTATTTTTTTATGAATTATCATGCACAAATAGAATGCAACAGTTATCTGAAAAGGACATAAAAATGCACAAAAATTGTAAAAGTAAAGAAAAACATTTGTTTTGAGTTTTTATGGGAATAATTCATATATTGGGTAAAAATCACGTGCTCACACATCACATGAAGTTGTTCATAGGATCGGACATGTATAGGATAAATTGAACGATAATAGATCGGGAACTGACTCCGTCATCATGAAGATGTTTGAGGATCTCACTAAACGGATTGAATTGGGGGAAAAGATAATCAAGGCTAATGATAAAAAGGTAAAAAAATACAACTCATGGGCTGATCAAATACCAGGTGCACCCCCGATTCTAAAGTGTTTAGATTCAAAGAATTTTGTACAGAAGCCCTTCCCCCCAAGTGGAGCTCCGAAGCCCCTTCCAAAGAAGTTCTGCATGCCAGAAATTTCCAAGTACAATGGGACCACTGCTCCTAATGAGCATGTCACTTCTTACACATGCGTAATAAAATAAAATGACTTAGAAGATGATGAAATTGAATATGTTCTGTTGAAAAACTTTGGAGAAACATTATCGAATGGGGCAATGATATGGTACCACAATTTGCCGCCTAATTCCATTGATTCCTTCGCTATGCTTGCCGATTCGTTCGTAAAGGCACACACTAGAGCAAAAAAGGTTGCGAGTAGGAAGTCGGGCTTCTTCAAAGTGAGACAAAAGGAAAATGAAATTCTAAGGGAATTCGTATCTCGGTTTTCAGATGGAACGCATGGACCTACCCTCGTTTATCGATGATAGGGCTATCCAAGCCTTCACTCAAGGTTTGAATTAGCGAAGTTCCGTAGCATCACGTCAACTAAAGTAGAATTTGATTAAATATCCAGCACTGCCTGATCATAGTGGACTCGACCTTACACAATGGTAGGAAGAGCGGGTGCTAAAACTTTTACCCGAATAGTGGTATCGGGGTTGATTTAGCTTAGAGTGGAGTTGGTATTTGTCTAGAATAGAAATGCGTTTGTGCTCCTAATTAATCTCCTAACATTTTTAGTTTTTGTTTATCAACTACTATTATCAACTCAGATTAAGACTAATTTATGTTAATGGGAGATTTTCTAAGTTGTAATTAATATAGAGAAAGGCACTAGGGTCGGGGCATCACCTAGGTGGTTAACTAACAGGTAGGAACTCCTAATAATAGTTTGACATATTTGGGATCAATGTTATAATAGTTTCACAATTGTACCCACTCTCACACCTCTCTTAGAGAGAGCGATTTTGCCCAATTGACTCTCTCGAGACCAATTGGTTAGGCCAATTAGACCAAGCAACTAGGGTTCAAGTAGGGTGATAACTCTCTCGAGATTTAATCCATTAATTGGGACTACCATTTCTCATGGGTCCATCCCAATTCCTGGTTGGGTCAATTTTGGGGTCATAGACTCTCTTTCTCAAGAAGAGTCATGACCCACTAAGCTAGAATCAATGCTTGCAACCACCAATCCTTAATAAAAGCATAAAATTAACCCAAATAAAAAGCACTCAATATCAATCTATCATTAAAAATCAACACCCATAAATTATCCACACTAAGGTTGAGCCACAACCCTAGCTAATGAGTTTAGCTAGATTTAATTAAAGAAGAAACAGAAGAAATAGATGAAGAACTAAGCATACTGATTAATTACTAAGAAGAAATCACAAGAATCTATCATAAAGTTAAAGCTAAAGTGCCAAAAATGGCTACAATATTCGAGTCTCACAAGCTTAGCTGCTTCAGAACATAAAACTTAACCTAAAAATGGTAAAATATACTATTTATAATGGGTTGAGAAATTTTGACAAAAATGCCCTTGCGGGGTCAATGCTGCCGCACAAACTTAACCGCGGCCGCACTGGCTGTTTAACTTCCATTGCTTCCTTCACTGAAGTGATTGACGCAGACCGCGTACTGATCTGCCACGGCTCCATAAGGGTCGGGCGTGGACCGCAAGCAGGGGCGCGACCTCGTGGCTGGACTTGTCCAAAACTACACATCCTCTGAACTTTGTGGCGTGGACCGCGTGGCAAGATGGTGCGGCCGCGCGAGATGGACACGGGCCGCGTAAAGTCTACCGCAGATGCGTGGCTGTAGTCTCAATTTTATCCCTCTCTGGACTCTTTGGTGTGGCTGCATGTACATGCACGGTTGCGAGGTCCGCACTAGGCTTTGATTTCCATCATTTCATTGGTCTTTTGACTTTTGAGCAAGTTTCTCTCCATTTTGAGCCAATCTTTGATATTTCGTTACTTTTTCGCTCAAACCTGCAATCAAGCACATCTTGTTAGCATTCTGGGACTATTTTGTAGCAAATTATACTCAAAGCATAGGCAAGTATGGCATTAAACATGTTAAAATCCTAGTTATCAACTCCCCCAAACTTAAACCTTTGCTTGTCCTCAAGCAACAAAAATAAGACTCACCCTTCTAGGGAAACTTCCAAGGGATATTAGCTTATCCTAAAGTAACCTCAACAAGCATCAATTGGGAATAAGAATTTCCCTCAATACGAATGCATCATTAACACATTTTAATCTTTGAAAACTTGTGGATCAAATGTGACACAAGAGCATCAAGAGTTGATACATTTCATCAAGGAACTTTTCTCAATTACTTTGGTCATAGTGGAATCCAAACTCACACATTGTCAACTCTCCCTAAGCAAACCTCACCTTTTAGAGTATTGACACACAAACCAGGGTTGATGGACTTTCCCTCATCTCTCACAAGAAGAAGGTCACAAATCCGGCTCTAAGTACCATATGCTTTCCCCTTATGTATGTATCCACTAATGTAGGTTCTCTTCAACTCAAGATCACATAGGGCTTTTGTGGAGTCATTGTGAAGGCTTTTGGGTGAGTGGTAGGATATGTTTTTGTTCAAGTGGATTCAATCTTCCTTAAGAACTTCTTTTGTTTTATTTTGGCACACTTTCTTGAGTCATTAGAGTATTCACTTATTTTTCAAGGGGTTAGAGAAACCCATTGTCACTCTTTCTTATGCAATTCAACACATTTCTCCTTTTTCTACATTTTCCACAACCTTTTTCACTTTTGTTTTCTTTGAATCCATTTTGTGTTCTTATTCACATTGGTCTTTCTTTTTCTCTTGTCTTTTCTTTCTTTTTCATTGTCTTTCATTTCTTTTACTTTTGTACCTTTTACCACATTGTTTCCTTTCTTGTCTCTCCCCTAAAACTTAGACACTTTCCATTACTCAAGGGAAGATTTGGACGCCAAGAGAGGATATCATTAAGAACGAGTATATGCTTATAGCTTTGGTTCTTGAAACTTCCTTGAAACAAGAAGTTTCAAGGATCAAAAGGGTTAACTAGGGATCATTTCATTGGTAGGTCATGGAATTGTTCAATCTTTGCATTTTGGATCAAAGAGAGCCTATAATCACTTCTCAAGTCAAATTTCACCTAGGATTTCGCCTCAACAAACATACGGGGCAAGTTCTACACAATTGGCTCGGGACTTGGACTCGCAAATCAAATTCTCACCACACACACTCAAGGATTGCTAAAAACATTGAGTCGAGGGCCTCCAAAGACCTTAGTTACGATTCAAGCACACAATGGTCCAACACGACCACATGATGATTGTTTGGTCAACACAAGAGTCTCAAGGTCACGACTTTTACCATCCTAAGCACAACATTATGCCATTGAACCTAAGACTAGTTCCCAACCTGTTGCTGGGACAGGGTCTTAATTCTGGATCGGTGGAACATTTGGTACAACTACGGAGGGAGTCACTTGAATCTCAGCTAACTCAATCACGACTCCCTCAGTGCTGGGAAGCTTCCTCTTCTTCCTTGGTGGCCTGGGTGCCTTCTCATGTTGTGGCTCAGGTACCGATACTGCTGGTGGAGGGGCTAACTCCCCAAATAACAGGTCTAACGGCAGTTGATCTGCCATTAGCTTGTCCACATCTGCCCATAGTACCTTTACCAACTCCTTTTATGCCATGGACTTTCTCATCATATTGTGCTCCCGGGCCAGCTTCTCCAAGGGTATGCTATGTGCTCCAACTGCCTTAGTCAAGGCAGTTTGAGTCTTACTCATCTTCTCCTAGTTGGCCAAGAGCGTCTTCAATATTTCCTCAATAGACTGAGGAATCTTGACAGTGACTGGTGCAGACTGGGCCTCAACTAATTTGGCCAATGTGGACAACTTGGATTTCACAACTGACATCCAATTGTTTAAACTACCCAAGGTCATAGCTAATTGTTGGGCTGTAAATGGGCTGGTCCGGGAAGTGGGGACCATAGGGCCAACTGAAGAACTAGGACCCGCAGAGGAGCAAGGCATATCAATTGGGACAGAAACAGCTGGAATGGATGGAAGCTATATAGAAAGCTCGACAGAAGTCTCTACCTCAACTGGCTCCTCAGACCGGCCAGTCGGGCAGAAGTGGATTCTTTGCTTTTCTTTTCCCCCTTTGGGTTGTATGGCCCCTGAACACAAAAATATGAGAATGGGGCCACTGGGAGCACTGGCACGTCATAGGGCTTCTTATTCACTTTCAAGTCCCTAAAGTATATAGTCAGCATGTTGGGGAACGAGTAGTTCCATGCGTTGTCAATCCCCATAGCATTGATCGCCCTGTACATAACATTCCCTACATTGATAGGGAACCCGGCCATAAAGGAAGCAATGAGCACAGCCTAAGGGAGAGGGATAGTGTGGTCATGTGATGTGGGATCAAGCCTGTTACAAACAAAGGTGAGCCACCCTCTCGCCTTGAAGTTCAAGTTCATTCTCAAAAATTTGACCGCCGCCAGTACCCGATCCGGAACAACACCCGGATAAGTCAAATACTCTACCATTCATGGGCGAACCTCCGCCTTCAATGTCAACTTCTCCACGTATTGGGTGTTGTCTTCATTATTGAAACCCAAATATTCATTAAATGCTTTTCCCGAGAACACCACATTCTTGTTCCTCACTTTGGTCGCAGTGGAGTCCTTTTTGGTGTAGGCTACATTGGTGAAGAACTCCTTGACCATGTGCTCACTTGCGTCTATCAACCCATCACTAATGTATTACCACCCGACTCTGGTTTGAAAGTGTTCATAGACTTTGGGTAGGAATGGCAATAAATCTCGGGTATTATGCTTCTCTCTGGGATTAAATGTCTTTTGGACCATATTTCTCGGAATTTGTGGAAGGCCACTTGACTAATAAAGCGGTCCTCCCACACTTTCTCTCTCCGTGTTCATAACACACCACCAACCTCGGGTACCCCACTACCCGGGACCTCATCATCACTATCAGCACCACATTCTACACTCTCCCCAGATATTGAAGCTGTGGGGGAGGTGGAGTACTTGCCGCTACCCCTTGCTGAGCCATCAGACTACTCAAAACTGTATAACCTGTGGAGCTTGGGCTGGGATTGAGGGATTGCCCCGAATCAGCTGATAAGTCCTGCGAGGGAAGGTACTCATTCCCCATTACTCCTCGTCACTCGCAACCAAGGTCCTTGTCTTTGGTTTTGGTCAAGGAGTGAGTTTGGTCAGTTTAGCTTTTCCTCCCAGGGAGGGTTCACCTTGTCCAGGTTGTTTGGCATAACGTCCTCTTTGTTTTACCATTGTCTGCAAGCAAATACGTCTAACTTTGTTAGTTTAGGCAATTGAAGAGTATCAGAAGATGAAAAATAGTAGCAGAGTATCAATTGAAATAGTTCAGGTACCTCAACAGACCAAAGAAGCGCAGGGCGCACAAACAAGGCATGCGGGCCACACTGAACAAATCAGGAAAAACACACCTCTTTGATCCTCACCCATGCGGGCCGCGTGAAGATCCGCGTGAGGTCCAGCGTGGACCGCACAAATAGGGATGCGGCCGCGCTGGTGATGTCTTAGCTTTCAGAATAAAGGCTAGTGCGGGCCGTGCGATCAAAGGATACGGCCGAGTCGAGGCCATGTGGACCGCGTCAACAAAACCGCGGTCGCACTGGGTTAACCTTCATGGGACAATTAGGGTTTAACATTTTTTTTGCTCATTTCATTCAAGTTTGTGCATGCTATCTTGTCCCTACTCAATTACCATTATTAAAAACGTGCCCAGCATTTCAAAGATCAACAATTACATAATCTACTCATGAAACTAAGAAGAAAAATGAAAAACAAAGAAGTTATAGGATCATGAACAAAATTAAAATTTATAGCTAAATAACGATTAATGTGGGAAGAAGTTAACAGGAAAGTGAAGATTCTAAGCCTTTTGATGCAAGAAGTCCAGGTGAACAGTAAATTTTTAGGACTTAGGGGATCGATTTGGCGAAAAGTACTTTCTGAAGCCCAAGGGTTCTATTTATAGAAAAGCATGCAGGGCCTATTACTTACCCTCCAGCGCGGCTGCGTGAACTTGACAGCGGACTGTGCTAGGACTTACCAAACCACTGTTTCAGACAACAGGTCATGCGGACCGCACAAACTGGGATGTGGCCGCATGGGCATCAATGCAGTCCACTCAAACAAGGATGCGGCTGAATGGTTCATCTTCATAGACTGACCACTCTCAGACTTAGCCGATACGGAACGCACAAGCATGACGCGGCCGCACTAGCACTGTTCAGATTTTTGCACTTTTGTTTCGTACTAGTTCAACACAAGTCCTGCAACATCGCATAAACAATTAGCTCAAAAATCCTAATCTACAACAGCAAACAAAGAGAAAGAAAAAGACATGAGTTACCTCCAAAGAAGCGCCTGATTTAATTTCGCGGCACGACACATGTTACCATCAATATCACTTCAAATGTATAATTCCCACCACGTGTCTGTCCTCAAACTTCCACAAATAATGCTTGACATGATACCCATTGACATGGAAATCTTTACTATTTTTGTTCTTGAAATCAATAGCACCAAATGGGGTTATTCCAATAACTTCAAGTGGACCACTCCACTTAGACTTGAGCTTTCCCAGGAATAACCTCAACTGGGAGTTGAAAAGAAGAACCGTGTCACCAACTTTGAATTCCTTTCCCCGAGAATACTTGTCGTGAAGGTAATTCATGTTGTCCTTGTGCAAGGATGAGCTGGAGTGGGCATGAAATCTAAACTCGTCAAGTCATTAAGTTGCTAAACTCGGACATTCGGCGCGACCTCCCATCTAAGTTCAACTTCCTCAAGGCCCACTTAGCCTTATGCTCCAATTCCACCGGAAGATGGCAAGCTTTACCAAAGACCAACCGACACAGAGACATACCAATTGGGGTCTTGTAAGCCGTCCGATAGTCCCAAAGAGCATCATCTAACTTCTTCAACCAGTCGATCCTATTGGCAATAATGGTTTTGGACAATATACTCTTAATCTCTCAGTTGGAAACATCCACCAGACCACTAGCTCGAGGATGATAAGAGGCGGTCACTTTGTGAGTAGTAATGAATCAAAAGCCTTGTTGCAAAAATGAGACCCCCCATCAGTAATGATAGCACGAGGGTGCCAAACCTTGTGAAGATACACTTTTTCAGGAATGCCACCACACTTCGGCCTCATTGTTACACAAAGCCACAGCTTCAACCCACTTTGACACATAATCCACCGCTACCGAAATATATGTGTTCCCACAAGATCTCACGAAAGGACCCATAAATTAAGTATCCCACACATCAAAAATGTCCACCTCTAGAATTGTGTTGAGAGGCATCTCATCCTTTTAAGAAATTCCACCAGCTCGTTGGCATTCATCACATCTCTAAACAAAATCAACAGAATCTTTAAACAAGGAGGGACAATAGAAACCACAACTAAGAACCTTAGAGGCAGTCCTCACCCCGCCATGATGACTATCATAGGGAGACGAATGACAAGCCTCCAAAATACTCAGCTATTCTTCTTCTGGGACACATTGGAGAATCTCACCATCAGTGCAAATTTTGAACAAGTATAGCTCATCCCAATAATAATCCAAACTCTCCTGCTTGAGCTTTTTCCTTTGGTTAGAAGAGAGCTCATACCGTATTATACCGATCACAAGATGATTGGTCACATCGGCAAACCACGGCATATCATGCATGGACACCGCAAGGAGTTGTTCATCCGAAAATGCATCATTTATCTCAAGTCCATCAGATGGCCTCCCCTCTTCCTCTAAGCGGGACAAGTGGTCCGCCACTTGATTTTCACTTCCTTTCCGGTCCACAATTTCTAGATCAAATTCTTGAAGAAGTAGCACCCATCTCATCAACATTTTGGTCATCAAATACCTATGGGCGGCATGATCGGTATGGATAATCAATTTGGCCCCCATAAGGTATGGTCGTAACTTTTCCATGGCAAACACAGTAGTTAGCAATTCCTTTTCAGTGACTGTATAGTTTCTTTGTCTTCATTCATCGTCTTACTTGAGTAGTACACCGGATGGAACATCTTGTTAATTCTTTGGCCCAAGACCGCCTCTACCGCAACATCACTAGCGTCGCACATGAGCTCAAAAGGCAAGCTCCAATTGGGTGCGGTAATGATAGGGGTTGTTGTCAACTTGTGTGTTAGAAGCTCGAAAACCTCCATGCATATATCATCAAAGAAAAACTTGGCCTCCTTTTCTAACAACTTGCAAAGCGGGTTAACTACCTTAGAAAAATCTTTGATGAACCTTCGGTAGAAACCCACATGCCCAAGAAAACTCCTCATCCCTTCGACAGAAGTAGGGGGAGGTAACCTTGAAATAACTTCGATTTTGGCTTTGTCAACTTCAATACCTCGACTTGAAATCTTGTGACCCAATACAATACCCTCTTCTACCATAAAATGACATTTTTCCCAATTGAGAACTAGGTTCGTGTCTTCACATCGGGCCAACACACGGTCCAAATTTTGCAAGCATTCTTCAAATGAATCCCTAACTATGCTAAAATCATCCACGAAGACCTCAAATATATCCTCTACCATGTCGGTAAAAATTGCCATCATACATCGTTGGAAGGTCGCTGGGGAATTACACAATCCAAACGGCGTCCTCGAAAATGCGAATGTGCCATATGGACAAGAAAAGGTCATCCTTTTTTGATCTTCCGGGGTGATGAGAATCTGATTGTACCCCAAATACCCATCCAAAAAGAAATAGAACCATCGACCCGCAATATGATCACGCATATGGTCAAGGAATGGCAACGGGAAATGATCGTTTCGAGTCACCTTGTTAAGCTTTCTATTATCCATACAAACTCTCAAACATGTCACTGTCCGAGTAGGAATCAGCTAATTTATCGCATTGGTCACCACAGTCATCCCGCCCTTCTTTGGTACGCATTGTACCGGAGAAGTCCATGAGTTGTCAGAAATAGGATACGCCACACTGGCGTCATGCCACTTGATAACTTCCTTTTTAACCACTTCTTGCATAGCTTTGTTTAGTCTCCTTTGGTGTTCAAGTGAAGACCTTTATATCCTCCTCCAAAATGATCTTATCCATGCAAAAGGCGGGGCATATACCCTGAATATCCACCAATGTCCATCCAATCGCCCTTTTTTTCTTTTATTGAACCTCTAAATTGGTGTCAACCTGCACGTTAGTTAAGAAATATGAAAGAATAATAGGCAAAGTGAAGTTAGGGCCCAAGTATTCATACCTGAGGTAAGTAGTAAGTGGTTTTAACTCCAACTTCGGCGGCTCCTCAATAGATGGCTTGGTTGGGGGAGTTTTGCGATACTCAAGATCCAAGGATAACTTCCTAGGCTCATAAGAATACGAGCCCATACCATGCAAAGTGTATACACATTCAACTCTCCCGAAATCATCATTAACATCCATGTTCAAAAGCACAACTTCAAGTAGATCCTCAATATTAATCATTGTGCTTGTGTCATCCACTATCACCGCCGTGACAATGTCAACAAACGAGCACACCTCAGTGCTACTTGGTTGCCTCATAGACTTGCACACGTGGAATACCACCTTTTAATCACAAACACGGAAGGTCAACTCTCCCGCCTCAACATCGACCAAAGCCTACCCCGTAACTAGGAAAGGTCTTCCAAGAATTATAAGGACTTCAAAGTCCACCTCACAATCTTGTATCACGGATTCGGCCGGCGAGATGAATTTATCAACACGAACAAGATTATCATCAATAATACCCAAAGGCCGCTTCATTGACCAATCTGCCATTTGGAGCCTCATTGAGGTCAGGCGAGAAATTTTGATTCCGAATGTCTTGAAGACCGATTGTGGCATTAAGTTATGACTCGCCCCCAAGTCACAAAGGGCTTTTGCAAAGTCGACACTTCCAATGGTACATGGGATAGCGAATGCACCGGGGTCCTCAAGTTATGGAGACATAGGATGTACAATTGGGCTCACTTGATGAGTCATCTTGATTGTATCACACTTCATTGACCTCTTTTTTGTAACCAAATCCTTCATGAACTTTGCGTACCCCGGCATTTTCAAGAGTGCCTTTACTAACAGCGCACTGATAGTCAAACTCTTCATCATCTCAAGGTGACCTGCGCGGACCGCATTGTTCTTATGTGCGGCTGCACAGAAGAGTTCTGCAGAATGCCAAGTCAAGCCTGACCTACACGGTCCGCCCTGTTTTTCCATGCGGCCGCACGGGAAAGTTCAGAGAGTGATCAAAAATGATGAAATCCCATGCAGACCGCATCCATTTCTAAGAGGTCCGCACTGACAAGAGATCAGAGACTCGATATTTCAAGGCACTATCCCACGCGACCGCAAGCCAAAAGTACGGTTCGCGTGGATAAAAGTTCAGAGAGTCTATATATATATATATATATATATATATATATATATATATATATATATATATATATATATATACTTTGCCAAGTTCTACAAGACGGCCGCGCATCACTTCTACGCAGTCCGCACAAGTCAACCTGTGCGGCCACGCACCATTTCCATGCGGTCTGCATAGCTTGACC
This sequence comes from Nicotiana benthamiana, assembly GCA_034376525.1. Taxonomy (NCBI): domain Eukaryota; kingdom Viridiplantae; phylum Streptophyta; class Magnoliopsida; order Solanales; family Solanaceae; genus Nicotiana; species Nicotiana benthamiana. The sequence goes on from CM067336.1 coordinate 122,190,630, forward strand.
TATGTGGCCATGTGACATTTCTACGCAGTCTACGCATTCAAGTCCAGAAGCCCAGATGTGAAGACCACATGCCCTACGAGGCTGCATCACATTTCTATGCAGTCTGCGCCAGACCCTCAAGGGTATTTTTGTCCGATATTTCTTGTAGTAAATAGAACACTTTACTTTTTTAGGTCAATTTTTATGATCTCTGTAGCAGCTGAGCATGAGACTAGTTCATATTAGCCTACTTTAGCAAAATTCCTCTTGTAATAAACATGGATTCAAGTAGATAAAGCTTGTAGTTAATGATAATATTAATTTCTTCTAATATTTCTTCTTTTTCTACTTCTTTCATGTCTAGCTAAACCCATTAGCTAGGGTTGTGGCTCAACCCTAGTGTGGGTAACTAATGGGTGTTTTTGCTTGATGCTTGGATGATATTGGGTATTTGGCATTTGGGTTGTTTGTATATTTTCACTTAGATTTGGTGGTTGCAAACACTATGTCTAGCTTAGTGGGTTTTGACTCTTCTTGAGAAAGAGAGTTTATGACCTCACATTAAATCCAACACCGATTTGGGATGGACCCATGAGAATGGTAGTCCCAAGTAACGGGTTAAACAGAGAGTAATCGCCCTACTTGAACCATAAGTTGCTTGGGAAAATTAGCCTACCCAATTGGTCTTGAGAGAGTCACTTGGGAAAAATCACTCTCTCTACCGAGAGGTATGAGAGTGAGTGCTAAAGTGCAACGGTTATCCATATTCCCCATAATTATCATCCTCGTATTAGAATTCTATACACGTTAATTAGCCACCTAGGTAAGTGCTACGACCCTAGTGCCTTTCTCTTATTGCATACAACTAGCATCATAACTTAGTATAATTTAGTTTACATTAGTAGTTGATAAATTTAGTTGTTAAACGAAAGAAAAACCAAAAATGATAGAAGATCAAATAGAAGCTAAATGCACTTTTAGGCTTAGAAAATACTCAACCCCAATTTGAAGCTCTCTGTGGAATTTTCGACCCTGATACCACTATTGGGTTTTGAGTAATCGCGCCCACTCTTTCTTTGGATTGAGTCCGCACCGATCACTTTTTGGCGCCGTTGCCGGGGAGCTTTACGGTGTTTGACTATTTTTGGCTAGTTTTGTGTTTATGCTTCTCTTTCCTTCTTTTTACTTACTTTTATTTGTTTAATTCACTCAAGTACCAATAGCTTTTAATGCACATGATCCTATTAATGTGGGAGTGGAGGAGGTGGAAGATGTAGAACAAGAGGAGATTTTACCCCAAGCACAAAGACGGGGTAGAAATGCTAATGCTAATGACAACATACCAGACCCTCCTCCACCTCCACCAAGAGTAGCTCCACGAGTTCTACCCAATCAAGGGTACGCAAGTGCAGTAGTTCCTCCCCAAATCCGGGCGAGGAACTTCCAAATCACTAATGTCATGCTCACTTTGCTCGAACAACGAGGGTATTTCACAGGTGCCTCAGACCAAAATGCATACATGCATTTGAAAGTGTTTGTGGATACTTGTTGGGGGAGCAAGAAAACCAATGTTTTGGAAGATGCACTGAGGTTAAGGCTTTTCCCCTTCTCACTTCGAGGGAAGGCATTGGATTGGTTGGAGAGGTTGCAAAATCATTCGATCACTACTTTGGATGAATTGGCGGATACATTTATTGCGAAGTTCTTCTCTCCTAGTGATATGGTGGCTCTTAGAGATGAGATCCTAGCTTTGAAGAAAGAGCCGACAGAGCCTTTACATAAGATATGGGAGAGATTTCGGACGATGGTAAAAATGTGCCCCAACAACAATATGAATGATGTTATGATCCAACAAGCATTCCATGGGGGTATAAACACAGCAAATTAGTGCATTGTCAATTAGTTGGCCGGTGGTAATTTTATGAAGCTTCCATACAACGAAGCCTGTGATGTTCTTGATGAAATGGCCAATACTTCTTCGGCAAGTCAAAGCCAGGCCAATATTCCTCAAAGTGATCCCAATGTTATACACTTGCATAATGAGTTGCATGGACACGTCCAAGACATCACCGAACTCACAACAACAATGAACCAATTGGCTTTCATTGGCTAAGGCGCAACTTCAACAAGTTCAAAATCCGAGACAAGTCAATGCCATGGAGGGAGTGCATATGATGAAAAGAAGGGAAAGAGGGCAACAACAACCTCCGAAAAATTTTGACAACTTTGATGATGGGAATGGTGGTTATTCGAATGAATGTTATGAGGACCAAAGTGAAGAGGTGCAATATGTAAATAACTACCAAGGTAATAGAGCAAATCAAGGGAATCAGCAATGGCATTCCCAAGGCAATTGGGGGAACCAACATAATAGTGGAAATTGGAAGAATAATTGGGATAATCAAGGCAATCAAGGTAATAATTGGGGTAATCAAGGCAATTGGGGAGGAAAAAGAAATAATAAGAACAACAACAACAATGGTGGGTGGAACAATAATCAGGGAGGTAATCAAGGTAATCGGGGCCAAGGCTTTCAAACGCCCCCATGTACCAACAACCCAACAACCCACCCCCGTTCCAATCTCAATGGTCAAGTTATTCGGGTCAAGACATGGGTATAATTGAGAACATGTTCGAACAAATGATGAAGAAGAATCAAGACGCGAATGCCGAATTAGCCTCCCACAACACTTTGATCTGTAACTTAGAAGTGCAACTTGGACAAATATCACAATCTCTCAACACTCTACCGAAGGGTGTACTACCACGTGATACGGTGGTGAACCTCAAGGGTAGGCACAATAACCATGTCGTGGCAGTGAAAACGCGTAGCGGGAGAGGGGGTGATATGCAAGAAAGTCAACTTAGGGTCGATGATGAGGAGTTGTAGGAAGATGATGTTCCATTAGTGGTTGAAGATATTGTTGAACCAAGTATGAGGAATGAAGTGAGAATAGATATTGATGAGGGTGAGGAGGAGACCCAAGAGGCCGTGAACCCATCTAGGGAACAAGTCATTGACATGCCGGAACCTATAGTGCCAAAAGCCAAGGCACATTTTCCTAGGCCTCCTCTGCCATATCCTCAAATATTGGCCAAGCAAATGGGTGACAATCAATTTAAAAATTTTATTGAAATGATGAAGAGTTGACCATCAACGTGCCTTTGGTGGAGGCACTTGAACAAATGCCTAGATATGCAAAGTTCATGAAGGACTTGGTTACTAAAAAGAGATCTATAGAGTGCAAGACCATCAAAATGACACATCAAGTGAGTTCAATTGTGCACTCCATGGCTCTAAAGTTAGAGGATCCTGGTGCATTCACAATACCATGCACCATTGGAAGAGCAGATTTTGCAAAGGCTCTATGTGACTTGGGGGCAAGAATCAACCTCATGCCTTATTTGATGTTCAAAACTTTGGGATCGAGCAACCTCGTCCGACTTCCATGAGGCTTCAAATGGCAGACCAATCCATGAAACGACCCTTGGGAATTATTGATGATGTCCTTGTTCATGTTGACAAGTTCACATTGCCGGCCGATTTCGTGATCTTGGATTGAAAAGTGGATTTCGAGGTGCCTATTATTCTTGGAAGGCCAATCCAAGCTACGGGGATGGCCTTGGTTGATATATAGGCTGGAGAATTGACCTTACGTGTTGGTGATGAAAAAGTGGTTTTCCATGTATGCAAGTCTATGCGGCAACCAAATAGCAGCGAAGTGTGCTCGTTCGTTGACATTGTCACGGTGGTGATAGTGGATGACACAAGTGCAATAGAGAATATTGAGTACCCACTCGAGGCCGTGATCTTGAACATGGAAGTTGAAGATATTCTTGAAAGGGCGGAGTGTGTGAATGCACTTCATGGAATGGGCTCATATTCCTATGAGCCAAGGAAGCTATCTCTTGGTCTTGAAAATCGCAAAACTCCACCCACAAAGCCATCCTTTGAGGTGCCACCAGTGTTCGAGTTGAATCCACTTCCTCCTCACATCAGGTATAAGTTTCTTGGTCCTAATTTCACTTTTCCGGTTATTCTTTCTTCTTTCTTGACTAACGTGCAGGTGGATGCCACTTTGGCGGTTCTTCAAAAGTGCAAGCGAGAGATTGTATGGACCTTGGCGGATATTCGGGGTATTAGCCCCGTGTTTTGCATGCACAAGATAATATTGGAGGAGAATGTGATACCGTCTCTTGAACATCAAATGAGACTCAGTAGGCCATGCAAGAGGTGGTTAAAAAGGAAATCATCAAGTGTCTTGACGCTGGTGTGGTATATCCAATTTCTGATTGTTCGTGGACCTCTCTAGTACATTGTGTGCCAAAGAAAGGAGGAATGATGGTAGTAACCAATGATAACAATGGGCTGATTCCAAATTGTATTGTGACGGGTTGGAGAGTATGCATGGACTACCGAAAGTTGAACTAGGTTACATAGAGGACCATTTCCCCTGATCATTCTTGGATCAGATGCTTGACCGTCTTGCGGGCCAGGCATTCTATTGTTTTCTAGATGGGTATTCCAGCTATAACCAGATTCTCATTGCCCCAGAGGACAAGGAAAAGACAACCTTCACATGTCCTTATGACACATTCGCATTCTCGCGCATGACATTTGGACTATGTAATGCTCCAGCGACCTTCCAAAGATGTATGATAGCAATCTTCATCGACATAGTGGAAGACATATTAGAGGTGTTCATGGACGACTTTAGTGTGGTTGGGGATTCATTTGGTTAATGTTTGCAAAATTTTGATCGTGTGTTAGCCCGCTGTGAAGACACAAATTTGGTGATCAATTGGGAGAAATGCCACTATATGGTGGAAGAAGGAATTGTGTTGGGTCATAGAATTTCGAAAAGGGGGATCGAGGTTGACAAAGCAAAAATCGAGGTAATCTCAAAGTTTCCTCCCCTAACTCTGTCATAGGGGTGAGGAGTTTTCTTGGACACGCGGGTTTTTACCGGAGATTCATTAAGGACATTTCTAAGGTTGTGAACCCGTTGTGTAAGTTGTTGTAAAAAGATGCAAGATATGTGTTTGATGACAAGTGTATGGAGGCTTTCGAGCATTCATTCGAATAACCACCACCATCATCATAGTTGCCAAAATTTCCTTGAGGTTGTTGCCCTCTTTGCCTCATTTTCATCATAATCACTCCTTACATGGCATTGATTTGAGACGGGTTTTGAACTTATTGAAACTATGCCTTAGCCAACTGATTCATTGTTGTTGTAAGTTCGGCAATGGCTTGGTCGTGATCATGTAACTTCTTGTTAAAATGTATAACATTAGGATCTCCATAAGGAACATTTTCCCGCCTTTGCCATGCCGAAGATTTATTGTCCATTTCATCTAACACATCACATGCTTCATTTTACGGAAACTTAATAAAATTTCTTGTCGCCAACTGGTTCACAATACATTGGTTGGTTGTGTTGATGCCCCTATATAATGTTTGTTGGATCATCACATCATTACTATCATTGTTAGGGAACTCTTTCACCATTGTCCTAAACCTCTCCCATATCTCGTGTAACAGTTCAGTCAGCTCTTGCTTGAAAGCTAGAATCTCATCCCATATAGCAGCCATGTGACTTGGAGAGAAAAACATAGCGATGAACTTGTCCGCCAACTTGATAACTGTGAATTATACATGTTTTATACCCCTTCTTACCTGAGCTTTGTGCATAAAGTGCTATTAATTAGTCCTAAATTGCATACAAGGTGCATTTGATTGCAGGTTTGAGCGACTGGATGATACATATCATAAATTGGCTCAAAAGAGGAGTGAAACCTGCCAAGCACCAAAAGATAATTGAAAGTAGGCAAAAGTTGACCTGCGCGGACCGCACTGTTCTGATGTGCGGCTGCGCAGAAGAGTTCTGCAGAATGCCAAGTCAAGCCTGACCTATGTGGTCCGCCCTTTTTTGCCACGCGTTCGTACAGGAATGTTCAGAGAGTGACCAAAAATGATGAAATCCCATGCGGACCGCATCTAATTCCACGTGGTACGCACTGAGAAGAGATCAGAGGCTCAACAATTCAAGGCACAATTCCACGCAGCCGCACACCAAAACAGTGCGGTTCGCGTGGGTAAAAGTTTAGAGAGTATATATATATATATATATATATATATATATATATATATATATATATATATATATATATATATATATATATATATATATATATATATATATATATATATATATATATATATATATATATACTTTGGCAAGTTCTACAAGAAGGCCGTGCATCACTTCTACGCGGTCCGCACAAGTCAACCTGTGTGGCCACGCACCATTTCCACGCGGTCTGCATAGCTTGACCTATGTGTCCATGTGAAATTTCTACGCAGTCTACGCATTCAAGTCCAGAAGCCCAGATCTGAAGACCACATGCCCTACGAGGCCGCATGACATTTCTATGCAGTCCGCGCCAGAACCTCAAGGGTATTTTTGTCCGATATTTCCTGTAGTATAAATAGACACTTTACTTTTTTAGGTCAATTTTTATGATCTCTGTAGCAGCTGAGCATGAGACTAGTTCATATTATCCTACTTTAGGAAATTTTCTCTTGTAATAAACATGGATTCAAGTAGATAAAGCTTGTAGTTAATGATAATATTAATTTCTTCTAATATTTCTTCTTTTTCTACTTCTTCCATGTCTAGCTAAACCCATTAGCTAAGGTTGTGGCTCAACCATAGTGTGGGTAACTAATGGGTGTTTTTTCTTGATGCTTGGATGATATTGGGTATTTGATATTTGGGTTATTTGTATATTTTCACTTAGATTTGGTGGTTGCAAACACTGTGTCTAGCTTAGTGGGTTTTTGACTCTTCTTGAGAAAGAGAGTCTATGACCTCACATTCAACCCAACACGGATTTGGAATGGACCCATGAGAATGGTAGTCCTAAGTAACGGGTTAAACAGAGAGTAATCGCCCTACTTGAACCATTAGTTGCTTGGGAAAATTAAGCTACCCAATTGGTCTTGAGAGAGTCACTTGGGCAAAATCACTCTCTCTACCGAGAGGTATGAGAGTCAGTGTTAAAGTGCAACGTTTATCCATATTCCTTATAATTATCATCCTCGTATTAGAATTCTATACACGTTAATTAGCCACCTAGGTGAGTGCTACGACCCTAGTGCCTTTCTCTTATTGCATACAACTAGCATCATAACTTAGCATAATTTAGCTTACATTAGTAGTTGATAAATTTAGTTGTTAAACGAAAGAAAAACCAAAAATGATAGAAGATCAAATAGAAGCTAAACGCACTTTTAGGCTTAGAAAATACTCAACCCCAATTTGAAGCTATTTGTGGAATTTTCAACCCCGATACCACTATTGGGTTTTAAGTAATCGCGCCCACTCTTTTTTCGGATTGAGTCCGCACCGATCACTTTTTGGTGCCGCTGCCGGGGAGCTTTACGGTGTTTGACTATTTTTGGCTAGTTTTGTGTTTTTGCTTCTCTTTCCTTCTTTTTACTTACTTTTTTGTTTAATTCACTCAAGTACCAATAGCATTAAATGCACATGATCCTATTAATGTGAGATTGGAGGAGGTGGAAGATGTAGAACAAGAGGAGATTTTACCCCCAAGCACAAAGACGGGGTAAAATGCTAATGCTAATGACAACATACCAGACCCTCCTCCACCTCCACCAAGAGTAGCTCCACGAGTTCTACCCAATCAAGGGTACGCAAGTGCAGTAGTTCCTCCCCGAATCCGGGCGAGGAATTTCCAAATCACTAATGTCATGCTCACTTTGCTCGAACAACGAGGGTATTTCACAGGCGCCTCAGACCAAAATGCATACATGCATTTGAAAGTGTTTGTGGATACTTGTTGGGGGAGCAAGAAAACCAATGTTTTGGAAGATGCACTGAGGTTAAGGCTTTTCCCCTTCTCACTTCGAGGGAAGGCATTGGATTGGTTGGAGAGGTTGCAAAATCATTCGATCACTACTTTGGATGAATTGGCGGATACATTTATTGCGAAGTTCTTCTCTCCTAGTGATATGGTGGCTCTTAGAGATGAGATCCTAGCTTTGAAGAAAGAGCCGACAGAGCCTTTACATAAGATATGGGAGACATTTCGGAGAATGGTAAAAGAGTGCCCCAACAACAATATGAATGATGTTATGATCCAACAAACATTCCATGGGGGGATATACACAACAAATTAGTGCTTTGTCAATCAGTTGGCCGGTGGTAATTTTATGAAGCTTCCATACAACGAAGCCTGTGATGTTCTTGATGAAATGGACAATACTTCTTCGGCATGTCAAAGCCAGGCCAATATTCCTCAAAGTGATCCCAATGTTATACACTTGCATAATGAGTTGCATGTACACGTCCAAGACATCACCGAACTCACAACAACAATGAAACAAGTTAAAAATCCGAGACAAGTCGATGCCATGGAGGGAGTGCATATGATGAAAAGAAGGCAAAGAGGGCAACAACAACCTCCGAAAAATTTTGACAACTTTGATGATGGGAATGGTGGTTATTCGAATGAATGTTATGAGGACCAAAGTGAAGAGGTCCAATATGTAAATAACTACCAAGGTAATAGAGCAAATCAAGGAAATCAACAATGGCGTTCCCAAGGCAATTGGGGGAACCAACAAAATAGTGGAAGTTGGAACAATAATTTGGGTAATCAAGCAATTGGGGAGGAAAAAGTAATAATAAGAACAACAACTAAAATGGTGGGTGGAACAATAATTAGGGAGGTAATCAAGGTAATCTGGGGCAAGGCTTTTAAAGGCCCCCATGTATCAACAACCCAACAACCCACCCCCGTTCCAATCTGAATGGTCAAGTTCTTCGGGTCAAGACATGGGTATAATTGAGAACATGTTCGAACAAATGATGAAGAAGAATCAAGACTCGAATGCCCAATTAGCCTCCCATAACACTTTGATCTGTAACTTAGAAGTGCAACTTGGAAAAATATCACAATCTCTCAACACTCTACCGAAGGATGTACTACCACGTGATACGGTGGTGAACCTCAAGGGTAGGCACAATAACCAAGTCGTGGCAGTGAAAACGCGTAGCAGGAGAGGGGGTGATATGCGAGAAAGTCTACTTAGGGTCGATGATGAGGAGTTGCAGGAAGATGATGTTCCATTAGTGGTTGAAGATATTGTTGAACCAAGTATGAGGAATGAAGTGAGAATAGATATTGATGAGGGTGAGGAGGAGACCCAAGAGGCCGTGAACCCGTCTAGGGAACAAGTCATTGACATGTTAGAACCTATAGTGCCAAAAGCCAAGGCACATTTTCCTAGGCCTCCTCTGCCATATCCTCAAATATTGGCCAAGCAAAACGTGACAATCAATATTAAAATTTTATTGAAATGATGAAGAGTAGACCATCAATGTGCCTTTGGTGGAGGCACTTGAACAAATGCCTAGATATGCAAAGTTCATGAAGGGCTTGGTTACTAAAAAGAGATCTATGCAGTGCAAGACCATCAAAATGACACATCAAGTGAGTTCAATTGTGCACTCCATGGCTCTGAAGTTAGAGGATCCCGGTGCATTCACAATACCATGCACCGTTGGAAGAGCAGATTTTGCAAAGGCTCTATGTGACTTGGGGGCGAGAATCAACCTCATGCCTTATTTGATGTTCAAAACTTTGGGATCGAGCAACCTCGTCCGACTTCCATGAGGCTTCAAATGGCGGACTGATCCATGAAACGACCCTTGACAATTATTGATGATGTCCTTGTTCATGTTGACAAGTTCATATTGCCGGCCGATTTCGTGATCTTGGATTCTGAAGTGGATTTCGAGGTGCCTATTATTCTTGGAAGGCCTTTCCAAGCTAATGGGAAGGCCTTGGTTTATTTAGAGGTTGGAGAATTTACCTTACGTGTTGGTGATGAAAAAGTGGTTTTCCATGTATGCAAGTTTATGCGTCAACCAAATAACACCGAAGTGTGCTCGTTCGTTGACATTGTCAAGGTGGTGATAGTGGATGACACAAGTGCAATGGAGAATGTTGAGGACCCAATCGAAGCTGTGATCTTGAACATGGAGGTTGATGATATTCTTGAAAGGGAGGAATGTGTGAATGCACTTCATGGCATGGGCTCATATTCATATGAGCCAAGGAAGCTATCTCTTGATCTTGAAAATCGCAAAACTCCACCCACCACGCCATACTTTGAGGTGCCACCAGCGTTCGAGTTGAATCCACTTCCTCCTCACATCAGGTATAAGTTTCTTGGTCCTAATTTCACTTTTCCGATTATTCTTTCTTCTTTCTTGACTAACGTGCAGGTGGATGCCACTGTGGCGTTTCTTCAAAAGCGCAAGCGAGAGATTGGATGGACCTTGGCGGATATTCGGAGTATTAGCCCTGTGTTTTGCATGCACAAGATAATATTGGAGGAGAATGTGATACCGTCTCTTGAAAATCAAAGGAGACTCAATGAGGCCATGCAAGAGGTGGTTAAAAAGGAAATCATCAAGTGTCTTGACGCTGGTGTGGTATATCCAATTTTGGATATTTCGTGGACCTCTCTAGTACATTGTGTGCCAAAGAAGGGAGGAATGATGGTAGTGACCAATGATAATAATGGGCTGATTCCGAATTGTATTGTGACGGGTTGGAGAGTATGCATGGACTACCGAAAGCTGAACAAGGTTACAAGAAAGGACCATTTCCCCTGGCCATTCTTGGATCAGATGCTTGACCGTCTTGCGGTCCAGGCATTCTATTTTTTTCTAGATGGGTATTCCAGCTATAACCAGATTCTCATTGCCCCAGAGGACAAGGAAATGACAACCTTCACATGTCCTTATGGCACATTCGCATTCTCGCGCATGACATTTGGACTATGTAATGCTCCAGCGACCTTCCAAAGATGTATGATAGCAATCTTCATCGACATGGTGGAAGACATATTAGAGGTCTTCATGGACGACTTTAGTGTGGTTGGGGATTCATTTGGTGAATGTTTGCAAAGTCTTAATCGTGTGTTAGCCCACTGTGAAGACACAAATTTGGTACTCAAATGGGAGAAATGCCACTTTACGGTGGAAGAAGGAATTGTGTTGGGTCATAGAATTTCGAAAAGGGGGATCGAGGTTGACAAAGCAAAAATCGAGGTAATCTCAAGGCTTCCTCCCTAACTCTGTCAAAGGGGTGAGGAGTTTTCTTGGACACGCGGGTTTTTATCGGAGATTCATTAAGGACATTTCTAAGGTAGTGAACCCGTTTTGTAAGTTGTTGTATAAAGATGCAAGATATGTGTTTGATGACAAGTATATGGAGGCTTTCGAGCTTCTAAAACAAAAGTTGACGACTACCCCTATCATAACTGCACCCAATTGGAGCTTGCCCTTTGAGCTCATGTGCGACGCTAGCATGTTGCGGTGGGGGCAGTCTTGGGCCAGAAATACAACAAATTGTTCCATCCGGTGTATTATGCTAGCAAGACAATGATGGGGAGCAAAGAAACTACACTGTCACTAAAAAGGAATTGCTTGCCATTGTATTTGCCATGGAGAAGTTTCACCCTTACCTTATGGGGGCCAAAATGATTATCCATGCCAATCACGCCGCCCTTCGGTACTTGATGACAAAAAAGGATTCAAAAGTATGATTGATGAAATGGGTGCTTCTTCTACAAGAATTTGATTTGGAGATCGTCGATAGAAAGGGAAGTGAGAACCAAGTGGCGGACCACTTGTCTAGATTGGAGGAGGAAGGGAGGCCTTCCGATGGCCTTGAAATAAATGATTCTTTTCCGAATGAACAACTCCTCTCAGTTTCTATGCTTGACATGCCGTGGTTTTCTGACATTGCAAATTATTTGGTTATCGGTGTGGTCCCGTATGAGCTCTTTTCCAACCAAAGGAAGAAGCTTAAGGGGGATGCTTTGGATTTCTATTGGGACGAGCCAAACCTTTTTAAAATTTGCACCGATGGTGTAATTTGCTGATGTGTTCCCGAATAAGAGCAATTAAGTATTGTGGAAGCTTGTCACTCTTCTCCCTATGGTGGCAATCATGGCGGGGCGAGGACGGCATCTAAAGTGTTGACTTGTGGGTTCTATTGGGATTCATTATTCATGGATGCTGGTGAATTAGCGAAAAGGTGTGATGAGTGTCAACGTGCCAGAGGGATTTCAAAGAAAGATGAGATGCCCCTTAACACGATTCTGGAGGTCAAAATTTTTTATGTTTGCGGGATCGACTTTATGGGGCCATTCGTGAGTTCTTGTGGCAACACTTTTATTTTGGTAGTGGTGGACTATGTGTCAAAATGGGTTGAGGCCATCGCCTTACCCAACAATGAAGCTCGTAGTGTGGTGTCTTTCTTGAAGAAGAGCATTTTCACTAGGCTTGACACACCCCGTGCCATAATTAATGATGGTGGCTCTCATTTTTACAACAAGATTTTCGATTCTTTGCTTGCCAAGTATGGGGTAAACCAAAAAGTGACCACACCTTATCACCCTCAAGCGAGTGGCCAAGTTGAGGTCTCAAACCGGGAAATCAAGAGTATTCTATCCAAGATTGTCAATGCAAATAGGACCGATTAGTCAAAGAAATTGGATGATGCTCTTTGGGCATATCGTACAGTGTTCAAGACTCCGATTGGTATGTCGCCATATCGGTTGGTTTTTGGAACATTATGTCATCTCCCGGTGGAATTAGAGCATAAGGCGATGTGGGCCTTGAAAAAGTTGAATATACAGTAGGATGTTGCGGCCAATCTCCGGGTTGAACAATTGAATGAACTTTATGAGTTTCAGTTTCATGCATACTCCAGCTCGTCCCTGTACAAGGATAAGATGAATTATTCCCATGACAAGTATGCCCGGGGGAAAGACTTCAATATTAGCGATATGGTTCTTCTCTTCAATTCCCGGTTAAGGTTGTTTCCAGGAAAGCTAAAGTCCAAGTGGAGCGGTCCTTTTGAAGTTGTTGGTGTTACTCCTTTTAATTCCATTGATCTCAAAAACAAGAATGGTGAGGTATTCCGTGTCAATGGGCATCGAGTCAAGCATTATTTGGTCAAGTTTGATGATAGCCACGTGGTGACGCTTCTTCAGTTGAAATGGATGTGATGGAAACATGCGTCGTGCCACGACGTAAAATCAGGCGCTTCTTGGGAGGCAACCCATGTCTTTTTGTTTTTCTCTAATTTTCTGTTGTAGAATAGGATTTTTAGCTGATAGTTTGTGAAGTGTTGCACGGATAATGTTGAACCAGTGCAGGGTAAAATCAAGAAAAATGAACAGTCTCTAGATAGTGCCTACACAACCGCACCCCAAAACAGTGTGGTCCGCGTGGGCTTGATCAGCTGAAGGTGTATACTCAAGAGACCCAGTATGGCCTCATGGCATTTTTGTGCGATCCGCACAGGAAGAATCAAAAATGGCCATCTCTAATAAATTTCCCACGCGGTCGTGCTAAAGTTACCCACACGGTCGCGCACCAAAGCAATGCGGTCCACGTGGGCTGTGTTCATGATCTGAAGGATAAAAATCCTGCGCGATTCACATGCAATTTTTGTGCGGCCGTGCAGGTAGGTGAGAACTGGGCCCACAGTTTTCTATAAATAGAAGCCTAAGATCCCCATTAAACCTTTTCGCTAATTTTAATGAGAGAATACATTTCTACTGTTCACCCACATCAATTGTACACATCTTTGCATCCTCATTAATTCAAGGTAACAACTCACATTCATTTCAATTCATGGTTTAATTTTTGTTTATTTTCATTGATTTCTACTAGTATAACTTTTTAATTTCTTTCTTCTTCTCTTTCTTCCTTCTTAGTTAACTGTTAGAATAGGTTTTGGCTAACTTTTGATTGAATCTTGGGCATGTATGCTTCTGAAAATAATTGAGTAGGGACAATTAGGACCTATAATGCTAAAATTTGGACTGAAAAGAACAAATTGGACCTACCAGTTCCGTTTGCCCTACGCAGCCACATAACATTTTTGTGCGGTCCATGTGTGTTTGATTGACGTTTGTGGCACCCTCTCAGCACGACTGCATGGCCACTTTTGTAAGGTTCGCATGAAATCAGCGCGGCCGCGGTCCAAAGTTGTGCGGACACCATGGCCAGAGGTTCAGAGAGTTAAAATTTTGGAGTTTGATATGTGTGGACCACGTCCACTTTGTGCGGTCCGCTTCACTCCTATGCGGTCGCGGTCCAAATCAGTGCGGACCGCGTGGCCGGAGTTCAGAGAGGGTACGATTTTTATGCTCAACCTGTATAGACCGCTTCCATTTCTGGGCGGTCCGCGTAGATCCTTTCTGAGAACTGAGTGTTGAAATAATTTTGCCTGTGCGGACCGCATGACCCCTGTCTGCAACATGATTTCTGCAACTTTGAAATGAAACTACAACTGTCTGCTTCTCCTTCTATGCTTCTACTAACAAAATTAAATGTTTATTCTTTGTAGACAATGGTGCAAAAACGTGGAGGAAAGAAAATACAACGTGGGGGCAAGGAAAAACAACTCGGGAGGGGTGGTGCTTCCCGAGCGAAAACGGTGAGAAGGGTGGTGAAACTCACTCCCAAAGACAGGGAGACAATGATGAAGAACAGAAAGTTAATTCGGGCAACCTACAAGGCTTCTTCTCATTTAACAGGGAATGAGTACGAATCCTCCCGGGATATAACTTCAGAGTCCGCCCCAACTCATATGTCAGTAGAGGTCCCAGTTCCTGAGGGCTCTTCTCATGAGCATGCATCTGTGCCACTTCCATGTAGCCGGTAAATGTGGTTTCGGACTCGTCTGATGAGTCTAGAGCTGACAAAGGAACAGAGGAGCAATACTCCACTTTTCCCACAGCTTCACTATCATGGGAGAGTGGAGGGTATGCCGAGGGTGGTGAGCCACAAGTTAGAGGCATAGAGTGAACTAGGAATCCTGAGGCCTGGGAAGATAGGTTTGTGTTTGAGGTTGCTTTCCACCGGTACAGGGAGTGGTGGCCCAGGAGGAAGGTGATTCTGGAGCTGCGATTTATTGATGTTGAATTTCTCCCTCACAACCCTCACGTACAAGATCAATTCCGTACGAGAGAGGGTTGGGGGTTCTTCAAAGAAAAAGTGGACATGGAAAATGAGCACATGGTAAAAGAATTCTACAGCAATGTCTCCCATGTAGTTCAGGGCTCCATAGCTACAAAAGTGAGGGACAAGGTTATATTGTTTTATGGGAAGACACTAATTGATTTTATGGGGTTTGTAGAAGAAGATGAGTTCCAATACTTGGAGAAGCTAGCTATTAAAAAGGAAGTTCGCCCGTGGTTAGCAGGGATTATAGCAACTCCCGGTACAGTCCCTGTGTGGCTAAGAGCATAGGAGAAGATATTCAGAAACACCCTCATTTTTTAAGCAAAATGGTGGTTGGCATTCTAGTGAAATCGGCTTGACCCGACCACACATTACCACTCCGTGCCCATTGATCGTGCTATTTTAGTTTCCTCTATCATGGCAGGATTCCTGTTAAATATCGGCAACGTCATGCAGAGGGTGATTGCTAATGTGGGTAACGAAACAAAGACGAACTACCCCTTCCCCAACACACTGACCCGGTACTTCAAAGAAATGAATGTGAAATAGATATGATATTATGGTGCCTCCGGTGAGCCCTTATTCCTGGTATGATCAAAAGGGTTCTGACACCCTAAGGGCACCAAGAAGTGTCAAGCTTCTACTTCTTCCGCAGCAGGCCAGTCTGAAGAGCCAGCTACCACTGAGCAGCCCACCACTGAGACATTGCCTCCAGGCCCATCCACAGCTCCTCCTTCTTCTTCAGCTTATCCGGTGATCCCGGTATTGAAGACTCACAAATTCACCGCCAACCATCTACATTCACTTTCCAGTTTGAACAACTGGATGTCGGCTACGACCAAGTTGTCCACATTGACCATACCCATTCAGGCACAGGGAGCCCCGGTGACTGTTGAGATCACTGCTTCTATTGATGAGACTTTGAAGAAAATCCTGGCAAACCAGGAAAAGATGCTAGCAGAGCAGGTTAGATTGGCAAAGGCAATTGGGGATCACAGCAAAGCTCTAAAGGATCTTTCCAAAGAGCATCGGAAGCTGATAAAAACAAAGGCGTCGAAGGAGTCGGTAGAGGCACTGAAGGTGCAGGTAGAAAAGCTAGTAGCGGATCAGCTGTCGCTAGACTTGTTATTTGAGGAGCTGGCCGTAGAGCCCCCAGTTGGGCAGCCACAGGAGGAGGAGCATAGGCCAAGGAAGAATAGAAAACTCCCCAGTACTGAGGAAGTTGTGATTGCAGTGGCACCAGAGCCCGAGGTTCCCTCCAGTACCCTTTTAGTTGATAAGCCGATCCAGGAGCAGGCACATGTCCCAATAGTACAACAGCAGTAGGTTGGGGACCAGTCTGACGTCCCTGCCAGTACGCAGGACACGGGAGCCATTGACCAGCACAGAGCAGCTGATGAGGCTTGAGGGGCCGTTGCATATCCTTTGCTATTTTTTATGCTTTATTTGGTAGTTATCATTGGGGACAATTCTAGATCTTATTCGTGGGGTGTGGCCCTACTTTTTGGTTTTTATTTGGATGATTTTACATATTATTTACTTTCAGTACTTTTGTAGATATAGATGATGTGTATATAAATCTTCATTCTGAACTCCCTTAGTTGTATATTCTACTCCCCTTGTGTAAATATTCATTTGGTTTCATTGGTATTTTCTACTTTCGATAAAAATTTTGTCTTCATTTTAGTTGCAAAGTTAGGCTCGTAGCCTTTTTGGTTTTGTTTTAGCGTTGGCAATAAGCCCTTGATTTTCTTAATGCCGTGGTTCTTTCCAAGGGTAGAATGTTTTGCGAACGGGTGGCTCTTACCAATGATAGAAAGCCTGACAACTTTCTTAAGGGTTGAGTCAGTTTTTGATTTTTCTTTTTGATTTTCAAGTTTTTGTTGTTAAGGGTACCTCAGGCAAAGCTTCACTTGGGCCTAGCACATTTGCCTTTAATCTTATGGTTAAAGACATTAAATTGTGTTTAGGATGGTGAAAGTCGTGACCTTGAGACTCTTGTGTTTACCAAACAATCATCATATGGTCATGTTGGGACGTTGTGCGCGTGAATCGTATCTAAGGTTGTTGTGGGCCCTCGAATCCGCTTTTGGCAATCCTTGAGTGCGTGTGGTGAGAATTCGATTTATTGAGCCCAAGTACTGTGCCGGTGGTCTAGAACTTGCCCCGAATGTTTGTTGAGGCAAAATCATAGGTGGAACTTGACTTGATAAATGATCTTAGGCTCTCCTTGATCCAAAAGTTCCAAATTGAACAATTCTATGACCTACCAATCAAATGATCCTAGTTCACCCCTTTTGAGCCTTGAACCTTATTCTTTCATGAACCAAATTACAAGACTATACCCGTTCTCAATTAGACCTTCTCTTGTCACCCAAATCTTCCCTTGAGTAGTTTCAAATGACTAAGTTTGGGGGAGACAAGGAAGGAATCAATGTGGTAGAAAGGCACAAAAGCAAAAGAAAAGGAAGGCAATGAAAAGAGAAAAAGACAAAAAGAAAGACAAAAAGAGAATAAGAATCAAAAAGGGAATCAAAAAGGACAACAACAAGTGAAAAAGGTGCGAAACAAGTATACAAAAGGAGAAAGGTTTTGAATTGCAAAAAGAAAAATTATATGGTATCCCTCTAGTCCCCTGAAAGAAGTGAACTACTCAATTGAGTCAAGAAAGTGTGCCAAAATGAATCAAAAGAAGTGCTTAAAGGAATATTGAAACCATTGGAACAACATCATATCCTACATTCACCTAAAAGCCTTCATAATGACTCCTCAAAAGCGCTATTTGATCTTGAGTTGAGAGAAGCCTACATTAGTGGATACTTACATGAAGGCCAAGCATATGGTGCTTAGAGCCGGACTTAGGGCCGTTTCTTTGTGAGAGATGAAAGAGATTTCATTCAACACAAAATTTGAATAACTATTATAAAAGGTGAGGTTCACTTAGGGGAAGTCGAGGATGCGTGAATCTAGGTTCCTCAATGACCGAAATTCTTGAGAAAGGTTCTTGATGAGTTGTGTCAACCCTTGATGCTCTTGTGTCACACTTGATCCACAAGTGTTCAAAGTTTTAAATGTGTTAATAATACATATGCGTTGAGGGAAATTGTTAGTCCCAATTGAGGCTCGTTGAGGTTACCTTAGGAAGAACAGGAATTACTGGGGTGTTTTTCATTGAGGGCTAGGTCTCATTTTATTTGCTTGAGGACAAAAAAAAGGTTTAAGTTTGGGGAGTTGATAATTGTGAATTATACATGTTTTATACCCCTTCTTACCTGAGCTTTGTGCATGAAGTGCTTTAAATTAGTCCTAAATTGCTTACAATATGAATTTGATTGCAGGTTTGAGCGACTAGATGATACATATCACAAATCGGCTCAAACGAGGAGTGAAACCTTCCAAGCACCAAAGCATAATTGAAAGTGGGAAAAAGGTGACCTGCTCGGACCGCACTGTTCTGATGTGCGGCCGCGCATAAGAGTTTTACAAAATGCTAAGTCAAGCCTGACCTACACGGTCCGCCTTGTTTTGCCACGCGGCCGCATAGGAATGTTCAGAGAGTGATCAAAAATGATGAAATCCTATGCGGACCACATCCATTTCTATGCGGTCTGCACTGACAAGAGATCAGAGGCTAAGAAATTCAAGGCACAATCCCACGCGGCCGCACACCAAAATAGTGTGGTCCGCGTGGGTAAAATTTCAGAGAGTCAACACTTTGCCAAGTTCTATAGTGCGGCCGCGCATCACTTCTACACGGTCCACACAAGTCAACCTGTGTGGCCAAGCACCATTTCCATGCGGTCCGCATGGCTTGACCTATGCGGTTGCGTGACATTTCTATGTGGTCTGCATTCTCAAGTCCAGAAGCCCAGATCTGAACACCACATGCTTTACGCGGCCGCATAAATTTCTATGCGGTCCGCACCAGACCCTTAGGGGTATTTTTGTCCGATTTTTCTTGTGTAGTATAAATAGAACACTTTACTTTTTTAGGTCATGTTTTATGATCTTTGTAGCAGCTGAGCACGAGACAAGTTCATATTAGCCTACTTTAGGTAATTTTCTCTTGTAATTAACATGGATTCAAATAGATTAAGCTTGTATTTAATGATAATGTTATTTCTTCTAGTATTACTTTTTTTCTACGTCTTCCATGTCTAGATAAACCCATTAGCTAGGGTTGTGGCTCAACGCTAGTGTGGCTAATTAATGGGTGTTTTTGCTTGATGCTTGGATGATATTGGGTGCTTGGTATTTGGGTTGTTTGTATGTTTTCACTTAGATTTGGTGGTTGCAAACACTAAGTCTAACTCAGTGGGTTTTGACTCTTCTTGA
Source organism: Nicotiana benthamiana (assembly GCA_034376525.1). Taxonomy (NCBI): domain Eukaryota; kingdom Viridiplantae; phylum Streptophyta; class Magnoliopsida; order Solanales; family Solanaceae; genus Nicotiana; species Nicotiana benthamiana. The sequence continues at coordinate 122,210,027 of CM067336.1, forward strand.
GAAAGAGAGTCTATGACCTCACATTCAACCCAACAAGGATTTGGGATGGACCCATGAGAATGGCTGTCCCAAGTAATGGGTTAAACCTCGAGAGAGTAATCACCCTACTTGAACCTTAAGTTGCTTTGGAAAATTAGCCTACCAAATTGGTCTCGAGAGAGTCAATTGGGCAAAGTCACTCTCTCTACTGAGAGGTATGAGAGTGAGTGCTAAATTTCAATGGTTATCCATATTCCCCATTATTATCATCCTCGTATTAGAATTCTATACCCATTAATTAGCCATCTAGGTGAATGCTACGACCCTAGTGCCTTTCTCTTATTGCATACAACTAGCATCATAACTTAGCATAATTCAGTTAACATTAGCAGTTGATAAATTTAGTTGTTGAACGAAAGAAAAAACAAAAATGATAGAAGATCAAATAGAAACTAAAATGCACTTCTAAGCTTAGCGAATACTCAACCCCAAATTGAAGCTCTTTGTGGAATTTTTGACCTCAATACCACTATTGGGTTTTAAGTAGTCTCGCCCACTCTTTCTTAGGATTGAGTTCGCACCGATCACAACTCATCCCATGTAGCGAAGGAATGATTGGGGAGCCTCTCCAACCAATCTAATGCCTTTCCCAGAAGTAAGAACGGAAAAAGTTTCAGTCTCAATGCATCCTCTGAAGCATTTGTCTGCTTGCCACCCCAACAAGTATCCACGAAGCCTTTTAAGTGTTTATAAGCATTCCGATCGGAGGCCCCCGTCAAATAACCTCGTTGTTCGAGCAAGGTGAGCATCACATTTGTAATCTGGAAGTTCCCTTGATTAGGAAGAACTCTTGAGACCACTCTTGGTGGAGGTGGAGGAGGGTATGATATGTTTTCATTGTAATTTTCGTTGGCATTTCGACCTCTCCTCGGAGCTTGAGGTAATACATCTTCTTGTTCTAGATCCTTAACCTCCTCCCCCACGACCACGTTGCCAAAAGGGTCATTTACGTTTAAAGCCATGTGTACCTGAGTGATTAACACAAATAAAGTTAGTAAAAAGAAGGAAAGAGAAGCAAAACACAAAACTAGCTTTACAAATACTCAACACCGTAAGCTCTCCGGCAACGGCGCCAAAAAGTGAGCGTAGCGGACTCGACCATACAAAATGGTAGGAAGAGCAGGTGCTAAACCTTTTACCAGAATAGTGGTATCGGGGTCGAATTTTCCACAGAGAGCTTGGAGTGGAGTTGCGTGTTTGTCTAGACTAGGAATGCGTTTGTGCTCCTAATTGTAGTCCTAACCTTTTAGGTTTTTGTTTATCAACTACTATTATATCTATAGATTGAGACTAATTTATGCTAATGGGATATTTTCTAAGTTGTAATTAACATAGAGATAGACACTAGGGTCGTGGCATCACCTAGGTGGTTAACTAACGGGTCGGAACTCCTAATAATAGTTTGACATATTTGGGATCAATATTATAAACGTTGCACAATTGTACCTACTCTCACACATCTCGGTAGAGAGAGCAATTTTGTCCAATTGACTCTTGAGAGACCAATTGAGTAGGCCAATTAGACCAAGCAACTAGGGTTCAAGTAGGGTGAATACTCTCTTGAGGTTTAACCCATTAATTGGGACTACCATTTCTCATGGGTCCATCCCAATTCTTTGTTGGGTCAATTTTGGGGTCATAGACTTTCTTTCTCAAGAAGAGTCAAGACCCACTAAGCTAGAATCAATTTTTTCAACCACAAATCCTTAATTAAAGCATAAAATTAACCCAAATAATAAACACCCAATATCAATCTATCATTAAAAAGTAACACACATCAATTACCCACACTAGGATTGACCCACAACCCTAGAAAATGGGTTTAGCTAGACATTATTAAAGAAAAAAATAGAAGAAATAGATGAGGAACTAAGCATACTGATTATTTACTAAGAAGAAATCATAAGAATATATTGTAAAGTTAAAGCTAATGTGCCAAAAGTGGTTACAATATTCGAGTCTCACGAGCTCAACTGCTTCAGAACATAAAACTTAACCTAAAAATGGTAAAATGTTCTATTTATAGTGGACTGGAAAAACTGGACAAAAAATGCCCCTGCGGGGTCAATGTGGGCTGCACAAACACGGCCACGGCCGCACTGGCTGTTTAACTTCCATTGCTTCCTTCTCTGAAATGACTGGCGTGGACCGCGTACTGATATGGCTCGGATCGCGCAAGCAGGGGCACGGCCGCGTAGATGGACTTGTCCAAAACTACACATTCTGTGAGCTTTGTGGCTAAAACCACGTGGCAAGATGGTGCGGCCGCGCAACATGGACGTGGGCCGCATAAAGTCTACCACGGCCGCAAGGTTGCAGTCTCAATTTTAGCCCTCTCTGAACTCTTTGGTGCGGACTCATGAACAGTTGTGCGGTCCACACCAAGATTTGATTTCCATCACTTTATTGGTCTTTTTATACTTTAGCAAGTTTCACTCCGTTTTGAGCCAATCTTTGACATTTCATCAATGTGTCGCTCAAACCTACAATCAAGCACAACTTGTATGCAATTTGCGACTATTTTGTAGCAAATTATATTAAAAGCATAGGCACGTATGGTATAAAACATGTTAAAATCCTAGTTATCTTGGCTGATGTGCATAATCGATACCAGTCAAAGATTAGAGTCAAAGATGTCCAGTTGGGAGCCCCTTCCAATTTCGTTTATCAAAATAGATCCGAAGGCAGGATTCAAAGAGACATCGACATAGAGCCCCGATCAAGCAGAATTTGGTACCAACCATATAGCGCAAATCATAGAAACAACAAACCAGGACGTAATCCCATTCGAAATAATTGAAGGAATGATCGAGGTCAAAATACCCGCAGGCTCATGAGTAATATTAGCATCGATAAACAGGTCGAGCCGAAAGAAGCGCCACATTTATCGAAATACAACTTCAGCGTTGATGCTCCGGGTATTGTGTCAGTCAATGGACGAATAAGGATACTAGGTGGCCCAGACCCATATAGACCAATCCGTCTCAAAGGAATCCAAAATCAAACGTTCAAGTACCATGAAGCCATGGTCATAGAACTGAAGACTACATGCAGTTAAGGGAGGACGTAGCTCACTTATTCAATGAGGGTCACCTTCGAGAGTTCTTAAGTGACCGAGCTAAAAATCGCTTCAAAGACAAGGATGCAAATAGGAAAAACAAACAGGAAGAATCGCATCACGTGATTCATATGATTGTTGGTGGGGTCGATATACCTCGAGTCCCGATATTCAAATGCATCAAACTGACAATCACAAGGGACAATCGTAACCCTTACTACTTACTAGAGGACACCTTATCTTTCAACGATAAGAATGCAGAAGGAATCGAACAGCCTCACAACAGTGCACTGTAATATCTATTCTTATGAATAAAATTCGAGTTAAATGTGTGTTGGTTCATCTAGGTAGCTCGGCAAACTTATTCGATCGAGGGTCATATAGCAGTTTGGCCTTCAGGATCAAATCGTGCTTGCAGCTCGAGTGCTCAACGGTTTCAACAACCACCAAAGAGGAAATCATGTTGCTAGTAAACGCGACCGGAACTATCTAATAAATAAAGTTACATGTAATCGAAGGTGATGTGAGATACAACGCACTGCTTAGAAGGACTTGGATTCATAACATAAGAGCAGTACCTTTGACGATCCATAAGTATTGAAATTTCAATCATCGGAGGGAATCAAAATGATGTACGGCGAATAACCTGCCGCCAAAGAGATGTTTGAAATTGACAAAGTAGTGCAAGTATCAGCGCTTTCATCAGCAAAGGGATCAAAGTCAAAGGGAGAACAAAAAGTCAAATAGCAACCATAGGCGCCAACCCTGACCCATTCGGAGGAATAGGAAATCTTCGAGAAGATTATATGATACCTCAAACCATCATAACCCCTAATGATTCTGATGCAACAAATTCAACGGTCAAGGAGCTGGAATAACTTATACTAATCGAACACCTTCCCGATCAAAAAGTGTACTTGGGTATAGGGTTAACTCCCGAAATCAGGAAAAAACTCTTTCAATTCCTTTTAAATAACATGGATTATTTTTCTTGGTCCCATCTAGATATGACAGGGATCCCACCGGAGATCATGACACATCGATTGAGCCTGGACCCAAAGTTCAAACTGGTAAAACAAAATGAAAGACCCCAGTCCAACGTAAAACATGCATTTAAAAGGGAAAAATATCCATCCAAGAAGTAAAATATCTTGAACGGTTATAAAACGTAGTTGTAGTCCCCAAAAAGGGAAACAACGTAGAATGCACATTTATACAAAGCATGTCTCAAAGTCTCTTTTCCTCTGCCAAACATTGATCGCATGATCAATGGCATGGACGGTCATGAGATCCTTAGCTTTAGTAACGCATATACGGGGTACAATCAAATTCAAATGAACAAGGAGGATCAAGAAAAGACTTCCTTCATCACTAAGTACGACACCTATTGTTATAATGTAATGTCGTTCAAGCTAATAAAAATATTGGTGCTACTTATCAATGCCTAGTGAATCGAATTTTTAAAGAACAAATAGGTAAATCAATAGAAGTATATATTGAAAACATGCTTGTTAAATCTCTGAGAGTAAAGGACCATTTGACACATTTGCAGGAAACTGTCAGCATACTGAGAAAATACAACATGAAGCTCAATCCTTAGAAATGTGCATTCGGGGTCAGTTCGGGCAAGTTCCTCGGCTATGTGGTGTCAAATAGGAGAATAGAGATCAACCCCGATAAAATAAAGGCAATCGAAGACATAACAATTGTAGACAGCGTTAAGGTCGTACAAATATTAACAAGACGGATAGCCTCTTTAGGTCGGTTCATCTCATGGTCTTCAACTCGAATTCACAAGTTCTTCTCACTGCTCAAAAAGAAGAACAAATTCACTTGGACCTCGGAATTCCATTAGGTATTAGAACAGCGAAAGCGGTATCTTTCGAGCCCCCCCCCCCCCTCATTACTTCACACTCCAAAAGCAACTATACTTATATTTGGAAGTCTCAGAAGTCACGGTAAGTGGTGCCCTAGTTCGAGAAGAGAAAGGTACTCAATTTCATGTTTAATATGTTAGTCGAACTTTAGGTGAAGTTGAGACCTGGTACCCACACTTAGAAAAAATAGCGCTTGATCTAATAAGCGCCTCTAGGAATTAAAACAGTATTTTCAGTGCCACCCGATTTGTATGGTGACCACTTATCCTCTTCATAATGTTCTGCACAAGCCCAAACTCTTGGGATGATTGGCTAAATGGGTCATCAAAAATAAGTGGGTACGGTATCCAATATCAACTCCAAATGACCATCAAGTCTCAAATCTTAGCGGACTTCGTGGTCGACTTTCACGCCAGCCCTCGTACCCGAGGTCGAAAGGGGTCTTTTGATTGAAATGGGTACGTCTTTGGGGTGTGGACCATTTTCAAACATGGTGCTTCAAATGTGAAGCGGTCCAATCTAGGCATCATTTTGAAGCTGCCCACAGGCAATACAATTTGACAATCTATCAAAACCCCTAAGTTGACTAATAATGTGGCCGAGCATTAGGCTGTGATTACAGGTGTCGAGCTTGCTAAAAGCCTAGGAGTAGAGGTCATCGAGGCCAAATGTGATTCCCTACTTATGGTTAACCAAGTCAACAAGATCTTCGAGGTTCGAGCGGATCGAATGTAGAGGTACTTGGAAACACTACTGGTAACCCTACACGGGTTCAAAGAATGGACCCTACAGCATGTACCTTGAGAATAGAACAGTGATGTCGATGCCCTTGCAAATTTGGGGTCGTCATCCAAGACGATGAAATTAGCTCGGAGACTTTCGTACAATTTTCAAAGTCGGTAGTCGAAGAAGGTCATGCCAAAATAAACTCCACAAGACTAACTTGGGATTGGAGGAACAAATATATCGAGTACTAAAGAACGAGAAGCTTCCATTGGACCATAAGGAATCAAGTACTATGCGAATGATAGTTGCACGATTCACATTGGCCGAAGATGGAACGTTGTACAGAAGGATGTTCAATAGGCCGTTGGCAGTATGTTTGGGTCCGAGAGACACCGACTACATCCTACAAGAAATTCACGAGGGTACTTGCAGTAACTACGCCGGTTCTGAATCACTGGTTTACAAAGTCATCCGAGCAGGGTACTATTGGGTCACTATGCAAAAAGATACTAAGTAGTTCATTCGAAAAAGCGACAAATGCCAAATCCATGCATCGATGATCCACCAGCCCAGGGAAAAATTTCATCCAGTCATATCCTCATAGTTGTTCATGCAATGAGGGAAAGATATCGTCGTCCCTCTACCATTAACCCCAGGTATATCAAAATTTATTTTATTTGTGGCTGACTATTACTCTAAGTGGGTTGAAGCACAGGCCGTCTAGAAAGTCAGAGAAACAGAAGTCATATACTTCTTTTGGGATCACATTATATGTCGATTCGGGATACCCATCGAGATCATATGTGACAATGGAAAATAATTCGTCGGCAGCAAAATAACAAAGTTCCTCGATGATCACAAGATAAAAAATATTTTGTTGATGCCGGCCGAATCAACAAACAAGACCATCATTAAAAATCTAAAGAAAAGGTTGACCGATGTTAAAGGGAAATAGAGAGAAATTTAGTTCGAAGTGCTTTGGGCATATCAGAAAATGGCAAAATCCAGTACGGGTGCAACACCGTTCTCCTTAGTATATGGCGTCGAAGCTCTAATCCCAGTCGAAGTCGGGGAACCAAGCATCAGGTTTTGATATATAACAGAAGAATCAAATCATGAGGCTATGAATACAAGCCTCGAATTTCAAGATGAAAAATGGGAAGCCGCCCTTGTTCGAATGGCCACCCAAAAATAGCGTATCTAAAGATATTATAATCGAAGAGTCATTCTTCGATACTTCAAAATTGGAGACATAGATCTAAGGAAATTCACAATCGACACTCGAGACCCAAACAAGGGAAAGCTAAGTCTGAACTAGGAGGGACCGTATCAGGTCCTCGACATCGTCGAAAAAGGATCTTACAAACTTGGTACGATGAACAACGAAGAACTATCAAAAAAATTGGAACATATCACTCCTCAAACGATATTACTGCTGAGGTATGACCTTCTCTTTTTTCACTCGTATTTTATACTAACGTTTTGGAGGTGTTTGATCGAAGACATCGAAGTTCTCTCTAAAAACAAAGTCCTTAGATCTGCAAGCATGTGCTGCACCCTTTTTCCTTTCGGCTGGTTTTATCCCGAATGGGTTTTTCTAGCAAGGTTTTTTATAAGGAAACCATTGTTCGGGCCAACTTAGAGCAAATCAACAGTATCCAAAGATTTTTTACAATCAACCTTGAATAGTTGGGGGCATCACCTTTGGATGTTATGTTTTCAAGGAAAATACTCTGTGTCAATAGGGTCTCGATATGTAAATTTCATAAAGGGCCAAACGATCAAATAAGTTAGGCCATGTAGATTGCCAGAGCCTAATGACAAAACATGTACGCATGAATGATCTATTGAAAGAATTTTTTTCCCTTATCAAATGTTCCATACCTTAATGAAATTTCTACTTTACAATTTCATACTTGTGATCTATTGTGGAAATTGGCTCAAGTACCGATCGCAACTAAAGCTCGAGCAATCATCCCGTACTCGGGGACTGCCATACGAAAATTGATATGCTCAAATTATTAATAATAAGACCTTAAAAAGGAAATCCTCATTTTTTTTAGGCCAAGGCCGCCCCACTCGGGGACTAATACTTCAAAAATGTTTGAAGTATAATTGGCAAATAAGCCCAAGAGGCAAATCCTAAGTCTACAGTCAAACTAACACGGTTTAGAGATTCTGTAATAAAAACAGGCCTTATAATATCCTCACAAAATCGATTAAAAAGGCTACCTTTCGCAAAATTAAAAAGGTTTTCAATAATATCAACCCTCAAAAACCCCATAGGGATACCAGATTTTTCGAACTCTTGAAACAATCTTATGCTAAGGCATAACAAATTTTTATAAGATTAATTCTTTTAAGCCGAAAAAGGGAAAGAAGCAATTCTTTTAAAGTCGTATCGGCCTAATTCAAAAGCCTAGGGTCCGTTTTATTTTAGAGTTCGAAAAGTCATCCTCACTCAAATAAAACCTAAGGGTCATCATACTTCGAGTTCAAGCAAATACTTGCTCGACTATAGAGAATGCACTAGTCCAATATTGATCAAACCACCCAAGCCTCACACATGTGAAAGTTTCCAAGACATGGCTGAAACAATATTTGTACGAGGCGTAAATTAAAATAAAATGAGTAAAGACAAAACAAGGGAAAAGAAGACGAATTCAGAAAGGAAAATTTTGATATACCAAAATTTTTCTTACAAGAACCACTTGGTCCGATCTAAAAACTTTTACAAAGCCCAGAGGCAGCCTTAATTGAAATACTACTAATCCTAAGGGCCTAGTCTTCTCTGGAGGTAGCTTCTTCGCCCCGAGAATATTCTCCACCAAATACACTCGCATTCTCAAATCCTCATTGGGTAACGCTAATTTCCGAGCCATTGCTTCCTCAACCTTGGCGATCTCAAGCTCAGTGGATATGTCGACACGTCGAACTAGGATATACTCGAGAACCTCCCTTCGATCTTGCCACTTTGAATGATCAACCATGCCCCTGTCATGCTCGAGGGTGGACTCAACATCAACTTTGTTGTGATTCGTGATAGCCTAGGCCTTATTATTGGTCGCAACTACTTTGAATCTGGCGACATCGAGTTCCTCGGCCAACTTGGCTAGGTTTACTTCAAGTTCCTCAGCCTTCTTTGCTTGGGCTGAGGCTTAGTAATTTTCCTGACAAAGTTGTAACTTGGTAGATAGCTCAGCCTGAACGGTCTCTTTTTGTGCAGCAAGAATGTCCATACACCCCTTGAATCGCTCGACCTCATCTCGCCCTTCGTCTATTTGCTCTTGAAAGCCTTTGATTTGTTCGAGCCTCTATCGAGTCTGCAGAATGTTATGTTTTTAATGAAAATACTCAATTTAAATAGGGTCTCGATATGTAAATTTTGTAAAGGGCCAAACAGTCAAATGAGTCGGGCCCATGTAGATTGTCCGAGCCCTAATGACAAAACATGTACGCATGAATGATCTATTGAAAGAATTTTTTTCCCTTATCATATGTTCCATGCCTTAGTGAAATTTCTACTTTACAATTTAATACTTGTGATCTATTGTGGAAATTGGCTAATGTGTCGATCGCAACGAGAGCTCGAGCAATGAACCCCCTACTCGGGGACTGCCATCTGAAAATTGATATGCTCGAATTATAAATAATAAGACCATAAAAAGGAAATCCTAGATTTTTTAGGCCTAGGCCGCTCCACTCGGGGATTGATACTTCAAAAAAGTTTGAAGTATAATTGGCAAATAATCCTAAGAGGAAATTCCTAAGTCTACAACAAAACTAATATGGTTTAGAGATGTCTGAATTCCATAATAAAAACAGGACTTATAATATCCTCACAAAATTGGTTAGAAAGGCTACTGTTGGCAAAGTTAAAAATGTTTTCGATAATATCAACCCTCGAACACCCCATAGGGATACCAGATTTTTTCAACTCTTAAAACAATCTCATGCTAAGGCATAACAAATATTTATATGATTAATTCTTTTAAGCCGAAAAAGGGAAACAAGCCATTCTTTTATAGTCGTATCAGCCTAATTAAAGAGCCTAGGGGCCGTTTTATTTTTGAGTTCAAAAAGTTATCCTCGCTCAAATAAAACCTAAGGGTCATCATACTTCGAGTTCAAGCAAATACTTGCTCGACTATAGAGAATGCACTAGTCCAATTTTGATCAAACCACCCAAGCCTCACACATGTGAAAGTTTCCAAAACATGGTTGAAACAATATTTGTACGAGGCGTAAATTAAAATAAAATGAGTAAAGACAAAACAAGGGAAAAGTAGACGAATTCAGAAAGGAAAACTTTGATATGCCAAAATTTTTCTTACAAGAACCACTTAGTCCGATCTAAAAACTTTTACAAAGGCCAGAGGCAACCTTAAAAGAAATACTACTAATCCTAAGGGCCTACTCTTCTCTGGAGGCAGCTTCATCGCCCTCAAAATCTTCTCCACCAAATACACTCGCATCCTCAGAATCCTCATTGGGTAACGCTTACTTCCGAGCCATTGCTTCCTCAACCTTGGCGATCTCAAGCTCAGTGGATATGTCAACACATCCAACTAGGATATACTCGAGAACCTCCCTTCGATCTTTCCACTTTGAATGATGAACCATGCCCTTGTCATGCTTGAGGGTGGCCTCGACATCAACTTTGTAGTGATTCTTGATAGCCTGGGCCTTATTATTGGTCGCAACTACTTCGAATCTGGCGACGTCGAGTTCCTCGGCCAACTTGGCTAGGTTGACTTCAAGTTCCTCAACCTTCTTTTCTTGGACCGAGGCTTAGTCATTTTCCTGACAAAGTTGTATCTTGGTAGATACCTCATCCTGAACGGTCTCCTTTTGTGCAGCCAAAATGTCCATTCACCCCTTGACTCGCTCGGCCTCATCTCGCACTTCGTCTATTTGCTCTTGAAAGCCTTTGATTTTTTCTAGCCTCTATCGAGTCTGTAGAATGTTATATTTTCTAGGAAAATACTCCATGTCAACAAGGTCTCGATATATAAATTTTGTAAAGGGCCAAAAGGTCAAATGAGTCGGGCCCATGTGGATTGCCCGAGCCCTAATGACAAAACATGTACACATGAATGATCTATTGAAAGAATTTTTTCCTTTATTAGATGTTCCAGGCCTTAATAAAATTTCTACTTTACAATTTTATACTTGTGATCTATTGTGGAAATTGGCTCAAGCGTCGATCGCAACTAAAGCTCGAATAGTCAACCCCGTACTCGGGGACTGCCAACCGAATATTGATATGCTCAAATTATTAATAATAAGACCTTAAAAAGGAAATCCTCGATTTTTTAGGCCAAGGCCGCTCCACTCGGGGACTGATACTTCAAAAACGTTTGAAGTATAATGAGCAAATAAGCCTAAGAGAAAAATTCTAAGTCTACAGCCAAACTAACACGGTTTAGAGATGTCTGAATTCCGTAATAAAAACATGCCTTATAATATCCTCACAAAATCGGCTAAAAGGTTACCCTTGGCAAAATTAATAAGGTTTTCGATACTATCAACCCTCGAAAATCCCATAGGGATATCGGATTTTTTGAACTCTTGAAACAATCTTATGCTAAGGCATAACAAATTTTTATATGATTAATTCTTTTAAGCCGAAAAAGGGAAAGAAGCCATTCTTTTAAAGTCGTATCAGCCTAATTCAAGAGCGTAGGGGCCGATTTATTTTTGAGTTCGAAAAGTCATCCTCACTCAAATAAAACCTAAGGGTCATCATATTTCGAGTTCAAGCAAATACTTGCTCGACTATAGAGAATGCACTAGTCCAATTTTGATCAAACCGTCCAAGCCTCACACTTGTGAAAGTTTCCTATACATGGTCGAAACAATATTTGTACGAGGCGTATATTGAAATAAAATGAGTAAAGACAAAACAAGGGAAAAGAAGACGAATTCAAAAAGGAAAATTTTGATATACCAAAATTTTTCTTACAAGAACCACTTGGTCCGATCTAAAAACTTTTACAAAGCCCAGAGGCAGCCTTAATAGAAATACTACTAATCCTAAGGGCCTAGTCTTCTCTGGAGGTAGCTTCTTCGCCCCGAGAATTCTCCACCAAATACACTCGCATTCTCAAATCCTCATTGGGTAACGCTAACTTCCGAGCCATTGCTTCCTCAACCTTGGCGACTCAACTCAGTGGATATGTCTACGCTTCGAACTAGGATATTCTCGAGAACCTCCATTCGATCTTGCCACTTTTAATGATCAACCATGCCCCTGTCATGCTCGAGGGTGGCCTCAACATCAATTTTGTAGTGATTCATGATAGCCTGGGCCTTATTATTGTTCGCAACTACATTGAATCTAGCGACATCGAGTTCCTAGGCCAACTTGACTAGGTTGACTTCAAGTTCCTCAGCCTTCTTTGCTTGGACCGAGGCTTAGTCATTTGCCTGAAAAATTTGTAACTTGGTAGATAGCTCTGCTTGAACGGTCTCCTTTTGTGCATCCAGGATGTCCATACACCCCTTGAATCGCTCGACCTCATCTCGCACTTCGTCTATTTGCTCTTGAATGCCTTTGATTTGTTCGAGCCTCTATCGAGTCTGTAGAATGGGTTTGTTAGTTGTTATCCGTTTCTTCCTCACTATCATAAAGAATTCGGAATACCTGCTCGGCCAGCTCTTCATGTGCGTTCCGGGCCTCCAACAGGTCTACCTAAAGCTTCTCACTAAGAATCTTATTAAGTGTTGCACTTATCAGTAAATACTTGAGCTTGGACCTTGCGCTCCTCACGGGCTCGAAGAAAGGACTCGTGGTGCAATACTGAAGTCTGCAAGAAAAGAAGTAATGATAGGAATATTTACGAAACAAATATCATGAAAAGGCAATGACTTTTGAACTTACCCGATCCAGATCGTGGTGGGCCTTGTTGAACAAGCCGGTAACATCCACTGCGTCCATTTTCGCTTGGTCCTCCTCAGTGACCAAACATCAAAGATGGATGATATCCCTATGAGTGCAAAAAAAAAATTATGTATTCTCCGAGATTGATATGATAAAAGGCGTTTTAGGTCTTGATGAATGCTGGGAGCTGGGAACTGAATGGCCAATATATAACTTGAGGAAGCCTCATTCGATCTTTTCTTTGGTATGACCAAACCACCCAAACAAATGACGTCTTCCACGTCGGCAAATTAGCCACGAAAAAAGTCTCCCTCCCTCTGGGCCCCCTCTCCGTGACAAGTCTCTGCAGCATGGGCATCACGAATCATCGAATCTGGGACTGGAGGGAATGAGGAAGAATCCCCTATCACTATTTCCCCAAGTGGATCTTTGGAGGTATCACCTTCATTCTAGGAAGCCTCAAGCTCGATTTCTACCCTAGTCTCTACTAGCTCCTCGATGACCTCTCTATCTCGAGGTGAAGCATCTTTAACTCTCGTTGACTCAGTAGACCGGGGCAAAGCAGCTTCAACCCCTCACCTATTCAATGGTTCTTTGAATCTCGGTGCCAGCTTGTACACGAAGCACCAAACTGGAGCTTTCTTATTCATCCTCATATTCGGTCTCATCCGCCAGCTGGTGGACGGACTCCGGAGTTAAGGGGATGACTTCCCCTTTAGTTTACGGGGCCTTCTGCATGGTTTTTACTTCTTCGTGCTTGAGGACCTCGGAGCTTCTTTTTTTCTTCTCTTTGCCCTAATTTGAGGCAGATGCCAAAAGAAGTGTTATTTCTTTAGCAGAAGGGGGCATCATCGGCACATCCTTCCTAAGACCTGAAAAATGGAAAAATGAATAAGAACAAAAATAAAGTGCGAATGAAAACTTTGCAAAGAAAAATGAGAGCTACCATTGTTTTGAGCTTCCCATCAGCCTCTCGACAACTCCATCCAAGCATGCGTAGAGTAGAATTTTTGAGACACAAATACCTCGAACCATTGTCTTAGGTCGGGGATCACTTCCGGCATAACAGCCTTAGCTGCAACACAAAAACAAATTAGATGAGGAGAAAAGAAGAAAGCAGGAATGGCAATAATAGGTGCTCGAAAGGCCGAACAAACACATCATTTTATGTTCTAGCTCTCGAGGAACGGCATATCTCCAGCGGGGATTAGGTCCGAAGTACTTATTCCCACAAACCTTCCCATCCAACCTCGGTCTCGAGTCTTTTCTATACTTAAGAACGAGGGTTGGTGTCTCGACAGTAAAGCTTGTTCATGCCTCCTCAGTAACGTCTAGGGTTGTAGAGGTGCATGAGATGATCGAGGGTAAAAGGATGCCCCCTCGATCTTATTTACAAAGAATCGGAGGAGGATCGCAATCCTCCAAAATGATGGATGCGTATATCCCAGAGTGACATCGTACCTCTTGCAGAAGGCAATGATGATAGGGTCCAAGGGACTTATTGTGAAGGGGTAGGTATAGACACTCAAATATCTCTCCTTGTAAGTAGTGATGAATTCTTTAGGGCTAGGCATTACAACATCCTTGCCAACCCAGTTTCACTCCTCTTTTACCTTCTCGGGGAGGCATTCAGTAATTGTACACATATACCTCGACATGGGTTCACATCACCTTAGTGTCGAGGTGTGTTTTCCACCTTGAAATCGGACGTAATTGCACATTTTGTCGGAACGAAGTCAGCAAGAGGATATTCCGCCATTGCGGTGGCACCAGCGGTTTCAATGAATGGGTGTTTTCTTTATGAGGGACAGTTTTGGAAGTCTTAGCCATTTTTTAAGAACGGGTAAGAATAGAGAGTGGGAGATTTGGCGTAGTAAGAAGAGGTTAGAAAAGAAACTTTGATTTGTAGAAGAACAACTAGAAAAATGCAAAGATTTCTAAAGATTAAAGCGAAAAGGATTGAAGGTAAAAGCTATAAAATAGAAAAGGGATCTATTTATGGGTTTCACGGCAACGATTCAAGGTTGCTAATGGTCGACCAGCAGCTGAAGCGCCTTAAATGCTTAGGAAGTTGAACCGATGGGATATTTTGGTCACCTCTGCCACGTACGTCACAATGCATACGTCATGTTAAATCTAAGGACAAGTTCGAAGTCTTCAATTCGTTTCTTGTCGTTACACTCCAAAAAATAAGGGGACTATCTGTTACGGTTAAAGCCGGACTCATCCAATTTTACTGATTTGCCGAGATCAGAGTAAAGGGTTGAAGATCAATCCCGTAGTAAGTTTGATCGAGGCATAAGCGAGGGCGACGTACCAAGTTCGAGATTCGAAGCACCGGTCGATATCGAGGCCAGCAATGATCGAGATCAAATAGAACGGACTTCGGGCGAGATCCAAAATAGCATAATAACATAAAGTCGATATATATATATATATATATATATATATATATATATATATATATATATATATATATATATATATATATATATATATATATATATATATATATATATATATACACACACACAACTGGTCGAGGATCATGGAAGGAATCTCAGAACCGATCAAATCATAGGTGGTTAATTAGTTAATTATGGGATTTACTTTAGGAATTAGAATTGTACCTTAAATAGGATTTGTCAACTATATAAAGAGGGTCCTAATCATCTTGTAAACACGTGACATTGACATAGATCAAAGCAATACATTATTCACTCTTTAATTTATATTTTCTTGTTTATCAGCTTGTTGCATTTTAATTGTTCTTGCATAACTAGCTCGAGGGTATTCAAGCTGGAGGGCTATGTCCAAATGCTGGTTTGCTTTATATTGTTATTAATTTCAAGCTGGAGAGCTATGTCCAAATGCTAGTTTGCTTCATATTGTTACTAATTTCTATCACTTATCTTTACGTTTATCAATTGGGATTAAGCAAAATCACATAACCTTAAAGTTACATTACAACAATAACAATAACAATAACAACCCACTATACCTTAAAATCACATTATAAATTTAATTATTATTCAATTTTTAGGGAAAAACACAGGCTGGGGGGTCATACGTATTCATGACTCATTAAATTGTTGGTTGTTTAAAAATGGTTGAGAGGGCCGTTGTGAGTTATTAAAAGCATATATAGATTATGTGTAGCTAATTCCAATGGATGGGAAATGACTTGGCAACAATTCTAAAAATCAGACGTGGTTCTTTTTTCAATATTGGTTGAATAGCTTTTAAAGTTTTTAGTTCTTTGAGTGAGCCATTTAAGAAAGTTGGAGTTATGAGTTATGACCACCCCCCATTTAAGTGTCCCTAGCTATTTTTCAACTGTATACGGACTCTTCTTATTTAATGGTCTATGACCGAATTCAGGATTTGAAATTATGATTTTTTACGGTAATTTCAACTAAATATAATGTACAATTATAATTAAGTTACAATTAAATTTTATAAATATTTAATCGAATTTAATATACATATACGGTTTTGAACAAAAGCTATTAAATTTATGTGAACCGATAAATAACACTCTTCTTTACCTCTTAAGTACGTCACCGCCTATGTGTCTAAATTAATTAACTCTACAGCTAATCTTTTGTCTTGACTTCCTATGGAAGGAAAACTATGAGGCATATTTGCTTTTAAATGTGTAGGTGGAAGATCTATCATTAGGGGTCGTTTGGTTTCCTCCATTGACAATTCTTTGATTGGCGATACAAGAGAAAATCATGGCTGTATGCAATTTAATATAATGTTTGGTTACATCTATCTTATTAGAATTTTGCACTCTTAATTTTCGCATAAGTTATACATAAATCTATTTATTTTTATGAGGGGTATAAAATAAAAATATATGGATAAGAACTACTAATAAAAAAAATTAATTCCCACCTAACAATTCCTACATTATATTTATTGTTTGGACAATATCGAAACTATAGGCCAATTTATAACAAGCACCAAATAAAAGAGAAGAAAAAAGTCATTCGTGAATGGACTAGAGAGAAGAATTTGGTCAAAAATCTTCCTTAAAAGAGTTGTGCCATACTGAAGGGATAAATATCTCATGAATAAAATTTTCAAGTTCTTTCCAATCCATTTTAAAGTAATTGGCATTGATGGCAGCTTGCTATAGTAGGCCAATTATATCAAGCAGAGGACAGTGACAAGAAAAATGCAATCAATTAGTCTAGTCATCAAATTTCTTGTAGAAATATATAATTCTCTTGGTTATAAAGAGTATGTATATAATTGATATGGCATACATTTTCCCTTCTTGTGTATGATAATAAAAAGGAATCTTTAGACAAATAGTCAATCATATTAATTGTTTAATTCCTTTCGTCATATACATAGATAATTATTATGCATATATTATACATTCATCGGCTATTTTTAATTTAAATGGTAGAGTGAGGACTATTTGGGTTAAGACGTAAGCAATAATTTGTTAGGATTTCAAGTTACGTACATTTAACAAAAGTGATAATCTATGATGGCAAAAGCGATTAAATAAATTAGTGCATGCATGAGAATACAGTGCTAAGATCTGACCGAAGAGAAAAGAGTTAGTACTAGCATTTAACATGTCTGCTTTAAATAGCAGGTTGGAGGTGTATAGTAATTGCAATGCCCCAACTTTCAATTAAATTGAATTTACTTCACTTGAAGAGCACGTCATGCAGAGGTGGGTCCCACTCTAGTTCCACATTTAATTTTTTGCCCTTTTAGATTCTATTGCACTTGGTTACCTCTCCCTATATAACCATCCACAATATTTACACCATTTTATGATCTCAAAAAGAAGGAAAAATAATTAAAAACAAGAGAAGAAGCCAGAAATTTTGATCATCGTCCAAATGGTTTCCTTTCACACAACTCAAGTTCCAACACAAAGAAATGTTCTTCCAAATATAGAAGATTTGTCTAAGAAGAGAAAATGGGAAGAAGAAGAAGAAGAAATTTCTGATGAAAAGCCACAGAAAGCCAAGACTATGACATCTTTATTCGGCACTCAGCTGCATCTTGAGACTCCACTGCCTTTGGAGTGGCAAAGATGTCTCGATATTAAGGTATGCAAATTCTTTTTTTCTACAGTCCCGATCAGCTTGGACGTATCTAAAAATAATAGTCTATATTTTTAATATCTACTTCATATAAGAGAAGTTGCTACTATAGTGGTAAATTTAAAAAGAATAGTTCGATTCACAAAGTATTACGTATTCACACATAGTGTGGGAAAGAATCGCACCCCAAAAGATGTAATGTAGACAGTCTACGTTAATGCAAATCTTAGTGGTGGTAAATTTGTTTCAAAAAATATTTAGAGTCGTTAGTTAGTAAAATACTAGGTGAGACATTCTTGTTTATTTTTGTAGTCCCTTTATATGAATTCTTGGTTGTACCGCTAAGTTAGGTGATTACCTAGATCAAATTTGAACCCCCTTTTCCTATATTTGTTCACTCGTTTCATTGATCGTTGAGCCACACTCTTATTATTAGTGTGCTGTTCTTTCAAGAAATTAAATGATATGAAATTAGCTGGAGTAGTCTTAATTGTTGTTTGCTGTTTTTTTTTCAAAATGCAGTCTGGACATATATATTTCTACAATACAAGGACACAAAAGAGGACATCAAGAGATCCAAGACTGAGTACTACTCCTGAGCCACCAACCCCAGTGCATATGAGTTTAGACCTTGAACTCAACTTATTACCATGTGGATCACCAGAAAAAACTCAAAATTCTTATTTCATAGGTAATAACAAGAATTCCATCATTAAAAAGAAGAGTACTGAGGCTCAAGGTTTGATCACTCGTTCTCCCTCTTGGTTAACATTTGACGTGGATCAACAAGAGATGGTCACTGCTGTTTGCAAGAAATGTCATATGTTGGTAATGATGTCCACATCTTCACCAACATGTCCAAATTGCAAATTTGTCAATCCACCAGCTGAAAACCCTCCTACCATTTTCAATAGAAGGCTAAGCTCCTTTTGATTAATTGAAGAATTATCCTAGTTAAACTTTTATGAAAAGCGTATATATACTTTATGTATATACTTATGTTACCCTAAAAAAGCCTGATAGCTGTATGATTCCCAATTCTTTGGTATCATGCATGATTTTGTAAAAAAGAATTTGGCTACTATTATATTGAAAATTTTGCAATATCAAAGGCTTTGAGTTAGTTTTGCTATGTTCGTTTTTCTTGGAATATGTGTGGACCGACACAGTCACAGGGTAGTTAATGTACTGCATAAATTCTCAAGTTAATGTACCAAAAAATGGTTTCTTAAACAGTTTAACTTCTACCTACAGAAAGTGTAATGGAAAATAAAATTACTCAAAAGATATTTACAGGTAAATGTGACTTGAAAAGTTCTTTACAATGAAGAAAGGATAAATTTAACGCTTGAACTCCAAATTATAACAAATCGACAGCAGTTAATATTTGCTTAGCAGCGAAATTAAAAGATAAATTATGCCATACTTATTACTCAGAAAGGCTAAAAAGGGATGAGTGCAAAAGAAAATATTTTCTGAAGTTGAAGTACAAGTAAAAAGTATAATGAAAACAAAACATATAAGTATGTAAAATCATTTGTTTTTCAGACGAACGGAAAAAGGAATACTTTTAAGGGGTCATTTCGTATGAGGTATAAGACGATATAGTATTGGTATAAAAATTTAATAGCATCTTAATACTTCGTTTGGTTAGCAGATGAGGTATAAGTTATCCCAGGATTAAAATTAACACCGGAATAACTTATACATTATAGAGGGTGGGGTAATTAGCACCGGTATAACTTATATATTCTTCTTACAAATTATGCATTTGTCGTATGTAATACAACATATCAAACAATGGATAAAAAACAATCCCAACATAACTTATATACCAATATAACTTATCTCGGCATAAGCGTATTCAAACCAAACCGACCCCTAAAAAGTTTTAGCTTTCTGCCTTAGTGCCTTTAATCCAATAGTATATGCTAAAAGAAATTGCCATATTGAAACAAGTGTGTTCACCGCTTGGTTCTGTTCAATTTTATTATATTTTGATCTAATTTTTCAGTTTCCAGAATAAAAAGACATAATTGAACGGAAATATATACATTCTGTTTGGTTCCATTTTTTTAGTTTCAGTTGGACTTGGGTTCATTTGGCAACAACTAATTAAGCGTTCATTCGCAGCTAATTCTGTTTGATAAAACCTAGACGACCATTGATAGGTAATATATATGTATCAAATCTACATTGAGAAGGAAAAATAAATAAGAGTAAATGATGTTGTATTAATATCTAATATGAGGATGTTTGGTTGCAAAGTCAGTACGTAGCTTCAAAAGGCTTAGCTTATTGCTCACGTTAGAATAAAGCAAGCTTGACGTAATATTGCACCTCCAACAATCTGAAAGACTCTTGATATAAGCTTGCGTGCCTCACAGTCAGGGGTAAGTTAGAGTTCCAGTTACGGGTTTGGCAGAATTCAGTAGGTTTAGCCAGAGACGGATTCAGGATATGAGGCTTATGGGTGTAATTTTAGATTAATATGCAATAATAACTTGGTTCACAGTTAGATATTTACAAATATATAATAAATTTCTTAATATAAATACAGGGTTTATGCAAAAACTACTGAGTTCCCGGGAACCCGTATTATATACTCTAGGTCCGCCCTGGGTTTAGGTAATACTCTATATTTGTATATTAATAAATTCACTTCATATGCGTAAATAATTTTTCCAAAAACTCACTAAACTGACTTTTCTAGAATCTTAGAATCCATTAACTCAAAATTTTGGATCCTCAACGTACATGACAGTCTGCCAGATCTTTGCTATCTTTATTCTTTCCCAGAAAAGATACCACAGAGCTCAGTGTGATCAGAACATAAGGAAATTCTCAGCTATGGAAATTGGTATATTTTGAAGAGAGATTTATGTTAATAATCTTCTAAAAATGTAATAGTAGCATGATCAGGATGAAAAGTTTGTAAACTTATCAGTTTCAAATGGTTCAATCTATTTAGCATAATGTTGATCCCTCTATCCCAAAAAGAATGATTAAAGTGGAAATACAAAGGTCAATATGCATCTAAATATTTGGTATCCACGAAAATCAATGTCTTGTAATTTAGCTTTAAATTTGTTCAATTTTTAGATCTAATAAACAGAGTACGGCCTCAGAATATATTATTTCGTGGAACACATGACCAAAAATAATAAGAAATTAAACGTTAGCAGCAATGCCTGTTGGGGGCATATGTTTCGGTTGTACCTTAATATTGAGTGAACTCGTTTCCATAAAATTTTACAGAGGCCAGTCAAATTCACTTTTGGCAACAAACTAATATCCATATATCACTCGTTATCCAATGTCAATTAAGAGCAGCAAAACCTCAAACTAGTTGAGATTAACAATACAAATTCTCCACGAAGAGAATCTTTGAGTCGCAGTTATCTGGTAGATTTCGCACTAACATGGCAAATCTTTGTAGGAATTCCTTGTTCTTATCATTTATCACAAAGAAAAATCAGCATTTTAATCTTGTTTATCCAAGCGAAAACAACCTTCTGGACATCAGTATAACCATTCTTCCATTTACATAATGAGAAACCAATAGGCATAATGCAGTTTGTAAAATACTTTATGGAACACAATGAACCCTCATTTTTCTTCTCTTCTCCCATCTTGTCAATTAATAACCGAATATACAGGATTAGTTGGGAAGAGGGGGAGGAAGAAAATAAAGGAATAATACCTCTGAATATCGATATAAATAACGAGATCAATTTCATAATCAGTAGGCAAAATAGGCATTATGCCCAGTTTGTACAAAACAATCACGAGTTGCACTCTCCTATCCAGAAATACAGCAGAATGCTGAAAACTGCTAAATAGATCTACCTACAAAATTGTAGACAACAGATACCTACTTTGTTCTTCTTTTCTTCTGCTTTTTATATTGTTCGTGCAGCTTTAGAGACAATGTTGTCCGAGCCAATTCCCCTCTTAGTCTTTCATTTTCAGCTATGTCATGAAGCAGCAAGTAATGCTCAGAGAGTTTCTTTCTAACATCATTTTCATCAATTTGAGCAGTGAAATCAAGGTCAGACCCCATACTAATATGCTCTAATGAGGCATTCCCTTTTTTTCTCTTGGTACTTGAGCTTTTGGGGTCACTTTTTACGATGAATGATTCCTGCTCCAGTGAAAACTCCTTAAAAGCTTGTGTAGGAGATTTGTTGGACTGGTAAACCTGGTTATCGCCAGTGCTCAACATAGAAATGTTGGATGCCATTGTAGAAGCAGCTGGGTGGTAATGCTTTGACAAAAGGTTCAGATCCCAAAGCACTGAAGCAAGTGCACCACTAAGGTTTGGGTCAGTCGCATAAGGCTGATATTTCTGCAACAGAAAAGAATTGCCATCAGCATTTTCTAGTGGTTCAACTATCTACTGAATATGAATGGTACAAGTGGAAGCTTTTCTCTTTTTCATGTTGAGTAATTTCAGTACGAAGCATATTTTTTGTGCCATGAGTGGCACAAGAAGCAAATGTCAATGAGCATCTCCAGAGCTTCCCTAATGGAAAGGTCAGCAATACACTATTTCTTCAGAAAATACAATGAAAAGTACTTTGCATGAGAATTGCGCACTCCTGAAAGTACCAGATATAAAGCTCAATAAAGTGTTTATACCACAAAATGTCAACAGATCCACGCCTTAGGTTTACCATGCCATCCAGTGTCCCCTTCCCTGATCCCCCACCCAAAAGAAAGTATAGAAAAGAAGCTGGGGAACAAATCAGGGATGTCCGAAAACAGAAGGGGTGTACTTCTCTTATTTTCTTCAAGAAATATCATGTGCCTGAATGATCCATATTCAATGAAGAGAAAAGTTAAAACCACCTTATGTAACACGTCAACACTATTACATTGTCGGTGAAGTTAAGCCTAATAATCAAGATAGCACCTTCTAACCATATAGTTAATCAGAAAGAAGACTTGGTTCTCACCGCAATGACACCAGAGACAGAGCCACCTCCAGCATCATTTTCTAACAAATTCCGACATTTAACATTCTTCTGAAGGAGATGCTTCAAAGTCACCAAGGCTGCAATAGTTTGAGAAATGAGAAGCATAAATCATAACATACAAACGCTTGATTAAGAACATACAGCGGCCTAGAAATGATTAGCCAAATATGCTTTTACCTGCCAAGGACTCTGCAGACCCAAAGCATAAAGAGAATGTAGCTAAACGTTTTATGAAAGCTGCAGCCCTTTGCATGTCATGTTGTCGATCATCACAAAGCATTATCTTCAAAGCTTCAGCTAACATCTCGCCTTTATCCCTGCTTACAAAGAGAAATGGTTAGCTTTAGAAGATGTAACCACAGACTAACAGAAATCTACAAAATCTCATTGGATAGAGAACCACCACACACACACACACACAAAAAAAAAACACATCGCCACCCCACCCCCTATTCTGACAATCT
This sequence comes from Nicotiana benthamiana, assembly GCA_034376525.1. Classification (NCBI taxonomy): domain Eukaryota; kingdom Viridiplantae; phylum Streptophyta; class Magnoliopsida; order Solanales; family Solanaceae; genus Nicotiana; species Nicotiana benthamiana. The sequence continues at coordinate 122,233,128 of CM067336.1, forward strand.
TTCCTTCTTTCCAAGAGGACTGAAGTGGGTTAAGAACAAAAATAACCCGTGTCAAATAATTGAACTTTAGTTATTTGATAGGCACAGATTTACCTTCCTGGCCTATACTCGATTATCAGATTGTAAAGTTGGACAAAGAAATCCTGAAGATCTACATTCAGTGCGTCCAAGTTGTTTCTCATCACTTTGAAAGCAGCAATGCAACACTGGAGCCTTTCAGATACTGTCAGAAATGCTGAACCGTCCATGGAAGAATCACCAGAGTTGTTGCCACTTCCGGCAAGCTTCCTAAGATAATTCATAAGATCGGACATGAAATCCAAGTCGATGAGTTGGCAAAATTTCCCAATTCCATTAAGACAAGGAGCAAGAAGTGGATGGCTTCCAGGTGCCTGAGGTGAAGAACCTGCTTCTGATCTGAGTAATAATAACAGAGAAGTTACTTTTTGAGATAGCATTAAGTGAAAACACAGTGGTCAAGTATAGTATAGACTGCATTGATGCAAGAGCTAATAAAGCAAAATTTAAACATAACATCCAAGATGCTTAGGAAATCCAAAACCAGTATGAGTTTCTTGTGATAACAAACTCAAACTGAATTAAGACTTCAGCAACCTGCACCATATCTGTTAGAAAAGTTTTATTTCAAATCAATTAATGTAGTTCCACAAGCTGACATTATGTTCGAGCACTTGGAAAGATGTAAAACATCACCCGGTGTACGTCAGTAGCAATTTATTCAGGATTATAACTTACATCACATAAATCTCTGCAAGCATCTCTTTATTCTGTTTAGTTATGATGACTACTATTGATTGTAATTATGTAGTCATACAATAAGTGTAACACTATAACTAGAGGAATTAGGAAGCAGTGTTATCAAAGGCTCATTTAGGACGCGCTTAAGCCCTGAAGCTCAGAAAAGCTTAGGGAGGGAGCTTCGCCTCGCTTAAGTTGTGCATCAGCATAAGGAAAGGCATTAAGACATGCTGCCTTTTCTTACTAAAGCCCCCACTTTAAGTGCTCTTTGCGCTTAAAGCCCCAACAGACCTAGAGCGCTTTTTAGAGCTTTTACGCCTTTGACAACTCTGTTAGGAAGTCATCTCTCAATCCTAGAATTAGTGGAATTAGGAATGATATAAATGAGGTTAGAAGTCCCATAATCAATAGGAGATAATGGGACAAGAAGTCTCACAATATATGAGAATTGTAAACAAGATAATAGACCTACATTGCAGTATAAGCTAAGACATTGTTGAATAAATAAAAGAATTTCCTCTCTAACAACGTAATCTTTTAAAGGAAATAGTTCACACGATTTAACATGGTATCAGATCAAGGAGAGATCCCACATTCAAGTCTCAGCACCGCCCATTATCAAAGAGAATTTCCATGAGCAAGGCCCGAGAAAAAGAATCAAACATGCACGTGAGAGGACATTAAAACAAAATTAAATGAATAAAGTAATCTCTCTCTGATAGTTTGAACTTTAAAATGAGGTGGTTCACACCTTTCAAAGGTACAAATACACAAAAGATGAGAGGCCTTACTTCCATGCATTCTCAAACTTTATATGTCCGTCTCTAACTTATTCTCTACATGATATCAAAATTAAGAGAAAGAGTATCATAATTCTTTAGTGTTATTCACATTTCCTAGTCCCAAGTCTTTCAAATTTCAGTTGCCTGAGGTGTAAGTCATTAAATTCAAGTAACGTTCTACGAAGTCTTATCTTAGTTGAGACAGAAAACAGGTTGTCTCCCTTTTATTTAGTTCATATTGAGGCCTGGCACCATAGCAGCGCCAATTTTGTAAGAGGAATTAGTATCTTAGCTGAACTTTTTAACGGACTAGGTTATTGATGATGAGAATTTGACATAAATTATTTTTTCATACACCAAAACTTGCTGAGTTACATAATCAATACGGAGCATCTAACAAATCTTGTAGTGCCAATGCCCATGAATACTTAGCCATCCCCACTGAGCTTGGTTTAATAGATCCAGACATTGTCTCGCATTTGTTTGATTTGTAATAAGGCTCATTGTTCCGCATTCTCTGACACAAAACTAACTGTGTATTTATCTTGCGGCCCATGTTATTATCATACTTATCACGGTGATGACTATTTGTTTTCTTTTTTTTTTGGATAAGGTAAAAATTATCAGATGTGATGAATCTTAACAGCATGGCAGATTGAAACAATATTTTACTTATTTTAAACCAAGGATTTCTGCAAAATTGATATATTTCCTTTGAACCAGGGTTGTTAGTTTACTCATGGCCTTGCATTTAATAAGGGAAATAAGCTCTAGACATTCTCAAGGAAACAAAGATGATTGACTCTAAGTTGGTCGTTACTCTAATGGATCCAAATGTTAGTCTCTAAAAGGACAGGGAGACCATCCTAGCATAGAAGACTTACGGGTAATTTAAGTTTTGATCAGTAATCCAAACACTGACTTGCTTTTCATTGATTTGGATTCACAAGTATGGAATGTGTATGAGATATAAAAAAACATAGTATGCAGATACAGGATACCCACGTCAAATATACTGATGTTGAACAGGCCGGTTGTCCTTTAGATAGGATTCAACCTCTAAGTACAGTGTTTAATTTGGACAAATCTTCATTCTAAGGAACACAAGAAACATAATGTTGGGGTACGGCCATACTATAGTAAAATATATCTTCGTTGGAACCTAGATTGGCTAAAATAGTAGCTTACTGAATTGTTGTTCCCGAATTGACACATGTAGTTGATATATGTCAACCTTGCATATTGACTACAATTTAGTCATTGAAAGCGAACAAGCATATGGAAATTGATCGCCACTTTGTACATAGCATCTGAAGATACAGTTCCAACTTTTGTCGGCGAATCAACTTGGATAGTTTTTGTCAAATTACTTGAAGGACCTAGAATATTGTATATGAGTAGCTTGAAGCATAAGATTTGCAAGCTCCACCTCAAGTCTTATTCACATACTTTAGTTACAAGCTAAATCTACATAAGTTTCCCAAAAACGCATAAATTTTGTAGTAAACCTAATAGATTTGTCGTAAATTTGCAATTCAACAACTTAGACATCGATGGCGCATCAAATGCAACACATTTCGATTATAAATTCTGAACTCCAAAGTTTTCTACTTCAACACAATATAACTTGTGAAAAGCAGTCTTAAACTTACAAATTTTTCTTAACATTTCATGAATGCTGAAGCATCTATTTTATCTCCCAGCCTAATTTAATCACTTAGATCTTTTTGTGCTTCAAAACAGCCATTTACATAATTTCCCGAGCTATCCACTAACCTTGTAAAGTGGAAGATTGTGCTGATTCATAATTTCAGTTGTAAAAACACTTTTTAATCTTTGACAAAACTTCCAAATGTTTCCTCGAGTAGCCAAAACGCAATTCATGGCGTCCATAACACAATCAAGGGCGTCGACATGTTTCTTAATTCCTAATCCATAACACAATCAAGGGCATCGACATGTTTCTTAATTCCTAAAGATGTCAACCTTAACTACTTGCTACAAACTTCCATAGCTTTCCCTTGACCCCAGGACACTAGTCTAATGGTAAGAGCGCAACACGTGATGTGTGGGTTAGGCACGCGTCACGGGTCGCATCCTGATGCAAACAAAAGTCTAGTATTTAAGTTGAGAAGGGTAGAGCGGCAGGCCATTATCCACCAAATTCCGTACCATGCACCACTGTGCCTGGGGGATTTCTCGGTTAACAAAGAAAAACTTCTGTAGCTTTCCCTTTTTCCCCCATCATGGATATAGATCATAGTCTTTGTTTTCATACAATACACAGACAATTAAAGGAAATTTCATAATCATATGAAGAATTTGCAGTATAATAGAAAATGCATAACTGTCTGAGAACACAAAGGGAAACCAAATATGCTAGAAAAATATCAATATCAGTAACCAAAATTAATCTGAAATCAAGGCAACACAAATGCATCCGTGAAAGAATGGCGGGCTCATCAACTCTTCTTGATAGAAAGAAAAGCAGAATGGCAGGTGTATCCATATAACAAATAAAGATGGATTAGTAAAAAATAAAATTTTCAAAAAGGTGGAGACTGAATCCTCCAAAAAACTACCAGGTTCTGTCTTCTTCTTTATTATTTTATGAGTAAATCAATTAAAATTAGAAAGAAAATGGAAGGTGGTCTTCTTTCTTCCTCCTATTCATCTTCTTCAGATATCTCTTCTGGTTTCACAAATTCCTTTACTGCAAATTTGATTCGTCCTCTTCTTTCCATACCATTAATGGCTAGTTATAGTTTTGCATAGAGAAAGGACATGAATGACTGGTTTGACAGTCATGTGTTTTTTTCTCCTAGGATTTCATTTGTCTTTCTTCTTCTTTTTTTATATAAAAGCTAGCTAGCTTTCTGTAAAGGATCATGTTTCTGTGGGAGATCCTCCACTTTCCTATACACCTTGTATGAGGAGATTTCTCATCAAATCAATAAAATTACCAACTTCATAAAATAATAATAAACGCCAGGTAGCACTTAAAAAGGTGGATTCGTGGTATTTTCTCACAGAGGAACTAGTTATATGATGTGGTTCAAGTTCAAATCTGGTGGGTTCATGGTAAGTGAATTCATTATTTGACATGCTCCATTTATATCATCAGCAAAATGAACATACCGAGGCCTTAACGCATGCTTTAGGACACGAAAGAACGTCTGAAAGACAGCTGATAATACATCAGACTGCATCCTTCTCCTTTCAGTGACATCGGTAGTTAATGAAGCAGCCTTCAATTCTGCAGTGACCTGTAAAATATGAAGATGTGCAAATGAGGTTATAGTTAACAAACCAAATAACAGATTATGTTGGCAAAATAGTACCTCTTCTCGAGTCTGTGACATCATCTCTTTCCGTGCTTTCTTTTTCTCGTTTGCAGCTGATTCTTTCAGCTCCTTAAGGTTCTTCCTTTTAGAATTTTTGCTTTTAAATTTATTATCAGCATCTCGAGTTTCACGCTTCCCAAGATCCTCATCAAATGTCAGAGACATAAACACCTAAGCATCACAAAATCATGTCATAAGATAATAAGTTTTCCCAATGCTAAATCAAAAACTATATCCTTAAGGTTAAATGCCAACTAAAATTAAGCAAGACTTTCAGATACTTGAATGAACATTGTTGAGAGTATTATTGTCATAAGTTGACTAGCAACATTTTGAAAGATCACCATTATCTTTCCAAATGTTTGACACAGTCATCACATCAACATTGAAATATTCGTCCTTTTTGGCCCAATACCAGGATATGTGCTTCAAATTCAAGATGACATCATAAACAATCTACCGAAAAAGCCTAGAGCCAATGTATTGGAATTAAAGTTGCAGACCTCAATGGAATCAGGATGTAGTTGACAATCATGATCTTTAACAAGGTCTGCAATCATTTGAACAGCCTCCACAGTTGCCTCACCACCATGCTTCCCCTCATTGGTGAAAAGTGACTTAACAGTAGAACAGCAAAGTTTCCTGTCAACAAGCAGAAGATTGACAAACATGAGAGAGCATAATTGCTAATTGAAAAAAAAAAGGCATCATAACCTGGAGGCCCAATTCTATTATTTGAATATTCTGTTCACAAACGCATGTGTGGAGAGAGAGGACTAGTCTACACAACAACGCAACACGTCTCAAAACTTTGAAGTGCATGGTTTGGTGTTTGCTTTTCCTCGAGGAAGGAGGCTTTTGAATTTTTGAAATACTGAACTATAGTAAATAGTAAATATTTACGTTATTTCTGCAGGATTACTTATGCTTTGTTTTGTTATTTTGTTTTGTCTTGCCTTGGTTACTAATTTTGTCTTTGTTTTCCAATGCAGCTTTTCATTCTGTCCTATGCGCCGAGGGTCGCATGGAAGCAGCCTCTCTGCCCTTTTGGGTAGGGGTAAGACTGCCTACATATTACCCTCCCCAGACCCCACCTGGTGGGAGTATACTGGGTAGTTGTTGTTGTTGTTGTAGTAAATATCCAAGTTTTTGCCAATAGAAGCAATTTAGTAGATCTTTAAACCACATACTAACATTCAAGTTTTGGATAAGGCAAGAAGCAATATAAGACAAATATCCATACCACATTATAGATGATATAAATAGCAATACGAGCTGAACTTCCTCGTCAAAGAAGTTATACAGCAAAAGCCGAAGTCAACGAATCCTGCCCATAAAGTGCAGTGTCTTAGATCCTCATCTGAAACAGCTCGCATCTTATGTTGCTCGCACTGTCCGAAAATTTCGTCAGGTGTGTGTCGGATCCTCCAAAAGTAGTGCATTTTTTAAGGATACTGATAAGAATGGACCTTGGGCCTAACTCAACCCCAAAAGCTAGCTTATGAGGTGAGGATTGCCCAAGCCATATAAGGAGACCAAGGACCTCAAATCCCTCCGATGTGGGACAACTCAACACCCCCTCACGCCCAGATCTCTGGAGCGTGGACAACATAAATGGGGGCCCAACATCGGTAACAATAATTGGGATAGGCCTGGCTCTGATACCATGATAAGAATGGACTTTGGGACTAACTCAACCCCAAAAGCTAGCTTATGAGATGAGGATTGCCCAAGCCATATAAGGAGACCAAGGACCTCAAATCCCTCCGATGTGGGACAACTCAACAGATACGACAAGGGTGCGGCAGCATTTTGGAGAGTTCGCGCAAGGCACACATCATATAACTACTCGTATACTAATTTTTCACTCCTTTCCAACACCTAAGATTCTCATACATGGTTTACAAAATACAAATGTATATCAAATCCTTAAATTATTCAACAAACAGTTTAAATATAGCTAAGGTCTTACAAAAGGGTGCATTGCTATGTTTGCCCCGAAGGCATTGATTTAGTGGTAAGAGCACAGTACATGACGTGTGGGTTAGGCGCATGTTACGGGTTCGAACACTGCCCTAGACAAAGTGGAGAAGGGTAGAGGGAAGGTCCCATTACCCACTGCATTTTGAACCGTGGGTTACTGGCCCTCGGAAATTTTTGGTTATCAAAAAAAGTGCATTTCAGTTTTATGGGGTCTCTCAATCCTCCAACTAACCAAATCGAGACCTGATTTTTAGGGGGGGGGGGGGGGGGGTCTCAATTTTATGGGGTATCTCAATCCTCCAAAACCTCATTGCACGTTAAAGCTACACATTATGTTCAGCCTCACTCTTAAGCACTTCAATACCAGGCCTTCCATGAAACCAGTTCTTGTAGTTGTAGATTATTTTAATGCTTAATTTTGATGCAATGACATCAGAACAGAAACCAAATATGTAGATGCTTGTCTTGCATCATCTAAAATTCCAAAGCAGCTTGATGAAGAAAGTTTACATTAGACTTGTTGTGAGAACTGCAGATTTCCCGCCACAAGAACAGGATTATAGGACAACTTAACAAAGGATTGATGGAGGGCATCAAATGATATAAGAAGACGGAAGTTTCATCCTTCAACCAGCTCCAAATAAAGGAAAGTGGAAAAGCTGAAGGAACCAAAAGAGCAAGCATAATTACCTCGATACATCATCCTCAGAACTTATGTTTCTTATGACAGCAGCTAACAAACTTTCTCGGAAATTGAAGTGTGGAACTGCCTCGAGTAAAGTACAGATGCAGCGAACTGCGACACGTTTGTATACAGCCTCCTTTTCTACAGCTATCAGCTTCTGTATATAAGCCTGTCAATACACAAATAGGAAAAGGAGTAATCAGCAAAAATATCTGACACAGAATATTGACAAATGTGCGAAGACTAGAATTATATTTGATTCTGCAATCCAACAAACATGAGTAACATTTCTAAGGATGCAAGTTTCTAAGACCTTTTAAAAACTAATAATAATAATAATAATAATAATAATAATAATAATAATAATAAGATTTTGAATTTTCTTCATATCAGCTACTTATCTTGCTGTTACAAGATATATCAAGATTCTTTTGAGAAAAGATACATTCATTCATAATAACTTAGAGTCTTAGATTATACCCATTGGATTGACCTCCTTTTCAAAGTCAAAGATTCTTAATTATTTACTTCTATTTATTTTATAGAAGTCTTCAGTACTTGAAAATACTTAACATAGCAGGCAGGTCTAGCTAGCCCTTGCACTCATCGAACCTATTTACTTATTTTTCAAGTGAGGGATTTACTTTAATTCTTTGTATTTAATAACCCACAGCTAAAAAAATTCATACGGTGACTGGATAAAGGATAATATGTCTAGTGTTTATTCAATTAAGTAATAATAAATTGAAATACGTAAAATAATTGCTATGCAATGAGAATTCAACAATTCAACCCAACATCTGGACGAATACGTAAAGTATAACTGCAGTCCTAGCCCGTTTATCTGCATAAAGTAGCTCAAGAATGCTATCATGTAACACCAGAAACAAGAACAACTCGAACATATTCCTGTTTTATTCCAAACAAAATACAATTTCTATTACCTGATTCATATTTTCCTATCCACAAAACGAAAGGTCAAAAAGTCTGTTAACAAAGTGCTCCAAAACAAAGGTGGCACTATAATTTGCAAGCAACGAAATGGAACAAAACTTAGTGGTAAACCATGTCATGATAGTATGCGCTAGCAGCTATATTGAATTCATATGTACAATTAATTATTATAGAGATGTTGATCCACAAATCAACCTTATATGCAGATAAGAGGGTAGATTCATAGAATCGCATTTTCTTAATAGCCTTTGAAACTTTCATCTCCTGCTCCTTTTCAGTTGGCAGTCGGATGCGATACCTGGAGCCCATATTGAAAATAAAAGTTAATTGTTTGCATAGCAAAGTTAATAAAAGAATTAAAAAACTAGGAGAAGCAAACTACAAACAGCCAATGAACTGTTGCAAACTTCTCACCCAGGAATGATATCTCTGAAAACAGCCAACAAAGACTTAAGGGCAAGCACCACTATATCACGATCACCATCTTTAGAAATCTCCAGCATCTCCTTGAGTGATTTGATGTTTAATTCAGGATCTGTAAGCAGTGCAGTTCCCAGCTCAGCTAGTCTAAACTTCTTTTTTTCATTGTCCTCTTCTGCTGTCATATCTTTTCTCACCTCATCCTAACACCACGGATGAATAAATCAATATACTTGTATCCAAATTTAAGTGTCCTCTTTTGTTTGACTATAGTTCTACAAATTTAAGCAACCAGTATACAGTAATAACAATGTTAACCCTAGAATCCAAAGTAACGTCACTAAAATATACTTCAACAAGGCCACAGAATGACATATCCAATTGCAAAGTTCCTTTTCAATTAACCAACCACAGAAAAGAATTATTAGCATTCAGTTTTCTATTTTTGTGGTAGTAAGTGAACTAAGAGAGTTGAAGAGAGAAATAAGAAGAAAGATGTGACTCACAAGGAGCAGAGAAGCAAAAGTAGTAGAAGAGGAGGTTGTTACAAGCTCGAACAATGAAGACGACAGCACAAAAGAGAACAATGAAGTGTATATGACGAGAAGTCCTAGTACTTAATAGGAAAAAGCCCTATGTTTCCTCTTTTTTATATTTTGAAATTAGATTCAAAGAATCAACCACTTCTTGCAGGTTCACTTTGCAGCTTACCATCTAAAACATTTCCATGAGGCAATAACCCATCGCTTCGCATCACTTTGTGATAAAACCTCGCCTTGCGTTGCTCCATTGCTTAACGATGACTTTTAATAGTACTGGTTAATTTATAGGAGGACTAATATAAGAATGAGCTCACAGAACTTTGTTGATGCTATATATTGAAAGTACGTTTGGACAGCCAAAGACAATTGGTCATTCTGAAATTTGGGTCCGGGAAGTATTATTTTTCCAGAATAATCTGACATGGAAATGCGTAGCAGAAATCACACAACACTTCTTATAAAGATCAGACCAATCCAAGTGCTTTAAGATTCCTCCTCCACCAAAAATTAGGAAAACATGAAGCAGGTAGTAACTCCACCATTAACAGTGTAGTGGCAGTGCAACAAGGGGAACCAGTATGAACTTCTGTCAATACCTCACTCTCTATCACATATACTCTTTTCTAAAGTTCAAGTGCCGTTTTCCCCTCTTTGCAATGTCATCTCCAATTCAAATATAATTTAGGATATAGATCCTAGCACTACAGCATATCTTTTTGGATATCTAATGCTGCAAATAATGCACATACCAAGACTTCAGCTTGAAGTATTTTCTCAATTCCCTCTACTTCGGCCCCCTCTTTTGCCTGTTTCTTTGCCTCTTTCCTCATTTTCTTCAATTTTGCCCGCTTCTCTGCTTTAGTCAACCTCACCACACTTGCATCAGTACCACTATCTTTGTTAGCATTAGCTTCATCTTTATCTTCCCTTTCAGATTTTTGTGTAGCCTTTGGCACTGTACAATATGAAAATTAAGACCCAATTAACGGTTAGCACAGATACAAATACCAGGTGATGACAAATGAACAAGAGGTTTCAGTACCTGTCCGGTAATAAAGTTTTCCATCCAATGTTTTCACAGGAAGAGCATCCACAGGATCAACCTCTAGCCCCTGTTCCTCTGCTTCTTTATCAAGTGACCTCTTCCTTATTCGTTTTTCATACAGAGACTCGAGATCATCTTCTTTCACATCAGCAACACGAGTAACATGCCTTTCCAATTACAATAATAATATCAGTTATAAGAGGAGAAGACATCAACTTACAAAGTTAATAGACTTGCACAAGAGGGTAAAAGGAAATAAGAAACTAACAAAAAGAGGTTCCATCTAAAATGTATCCCAAAGTTGTATCAGGCATCCAAATGCGAAGGGAGTACTTAGAGATCTAACAAGAAACATAAAGGTTTTTAAGAGTCAGAATATTATTTGAGAAAAAAGAAGAAATGACTGATGTTGTTGTCATCTGATTCATCAAAAGAGAAATTCTGAACCTGAAGGATAACCACATTTAAGCAGACAGAAACAGGAAAAAAAACAAAGACACATCACAATCACAATTTTTAAGAAACATAATGAAAGTGACCGTAATTACACGAGTATCTGGAAGAACTGCTCAACCATCCAGGATACTGTGAGAAGATTACAATTTACAAGAGCTTAAGAAAATTCCAAGCTTTGGAGAACTTCTCAAATTGTTCAACTATGGGCCATTGACAAGTTACCCAACTAGGATATGGCATTAAAATAGCTTAATTCAGCTATGGAGATTTTAGAAAGCTGCTCCAACTAACTGACTTCTGAACAAAGTGCCAAACTCAGGAAGCTAAAGTTAATTTTGCCACCACTTCAAACTTGATTTTCAATATTCGAACAAAAAAGTCTCCTCTGAGCCAAACATCATATGAGGCATAGATAGTTGAAGCTCTAGTGTACTCCATATAGCACATTTACATGTGGAAGTTTCAAATGAAACACAGCTATACACAGTACAATGCATAAGTTTCCTTTCCCTTCTAGGCATTTAAAGTTCGTCCTTCCATGACTTTTCTTCTTCCATAAGAAAGTTGACATTTAATCATAAGTGACCTTAAGGGAAAAAACACTTTGTCAAAAAGAACTAATACCAGATTTGATTTAAAATATTAGTTTCCCGCATATAAGTAATTAAAAAAGTATATTCCCCTTTGCAAAAGCTCATCTTTTCTTGCTTTCGGATATGTAAACTTTTCAGTGAACATTATCCAAGCAAAAACAACAGCTTTACACCACATTCATATCATAGCCAACACTCATTTATCCATCAATTTCCAGACAAATAAGTCAAAATTAACACATTAAACCATACCAAGCTTACAATATACCAATTTTTACTTTTTACAGGAAAAATGAGTGATCATCAATCCTGTATGTGCATTAATTTCAGAAAAGGGTGAAAAATAAACGGATATACAAGTCAATAATTGCTTACTTATTAATTGACTTAGTATCCAGATTGGACAAGAAACCAGTATATTCTCGATTTTCCGCAACGAAAGTCACGTCCTCGTCTGATACTTCAACCGCCTCATCAGGAATTTCAGGTGGCAGCTCCGGCGGTAGCACAATCTTCTGCTTTTTCTTACCCATTACTAATGGTCTCTGAAAGAGAAAAAAATATATTAATATAAAACTTATGAGCTTCACAAAGCATGAATTTATTTTTATTTTTTGAGAAAAAAAAAATACAGGTTAATAGCTGTGAGCACCCACAGCGTGACTTTTGTACTTAATCAGTTAAATTTTCATAAAATTGATATTTACAAAACGAAAATTAGAACACAGTCACGAACTAGAGGCAGACTTTAGATAATTATGCAGAGAGGAAGAAGAAAAACATACGCTTTGATTTGAGAGAAAGAGCAGAGTATGGTGCGTGCAGAAAGAGAAGGGGAGGAGGGAAGCGGCTGAGTGCGGGAATTAATTTGAGGGAATTGGATTGGACGCAAGTTTGGGTTTGGGTCTAGTGTTTATTTCGGCCCAGTTTAAAAGGAATGTAGGCTTTCGCTAAAGGTTGATACATTCAAATAGGTAAAAATGGAACTGGCGCTTAATTTGGTTGGCCCGTTTAATACGTATTCATTTGAAATAAATAAAAATTTATATCCGTTTTTAAATAACTTTAAGCCTCTTTTTCTCCTTTTCTTCTTCTTCGGTTAATACTGAATTTATAGTTAAAATCAAAAAAGGGTCAAAAATATCCCTGAACTATAGTATATAGCTCAGTTATGTCATCCGTTTGTAAAGTGGGCAAAAAATATCCTCGCCGTTATTAAAGTGGGCCAAAAATACGCCTCAACTTAACAGCCTTCCATATCAGTATTTAATATCCTATGTGGCATCCACATAAGCCATGACATGGCAGCCACATAAGCGGTCAATTTCAAGAAAGAGCCAAAAATGTCCCTCAACTTAATACAATGGGGCAAAAATGTCCCTCAACTTAACACAATGAAATAGCAAAAATAAAATATATATATATTCTAACTTAAATGTATTGTCATTAATTAAACTTTTTGTCCTCAACAAATTACATCTTCTTATAATATTAATATATTAAGTTATTATTATAAAATATTAACTCAACATTAGTCACTTTTCGAGTTTACTCATACTAATCAATTTTTTTTGTATAAGCTATATAGGATCAACCTCTTCATTCTTAAATCTCCAAAAGACTTTTATCCAAAAAAAAAATTATCTCTAAAAGACTACAAAAAAAACTTAATTCATTTTATTTGACAAATCTTTAAAGAATCATGAGAAATGTATTTTTGTGTTCAGTATTAGGTTATAGAAATAACAATAATGTTTTGTACGATATTCTTGCAAGAAGTTCTTATAACTTATATTTTTTCTAATAATTTTTATTTTATATCTCAAATACATTACTTAATACTAATATTTATACTATTCTTTAAAATAATTTGTATGTCGATATGAATTCACACGCAAAACGTGTACCCTAAGACTAGTATTTATTGCATTGCATTCTTGCATTATACTTGACTGATATACTTGATATAGCTTTGATGTTGGTTGTAGTTAAGGTGTCGGACTGTTAGTTTTAGCTTTACTTTGTGGCATTTCGTGGATTCTTATCTTCAGACATTTTATATACTTATTACTCAATGAGTTGGTACTACTCACCCCTACTCCCTGCACCTTGTGTGCAGATTCAGGTGCACCGGAGGCTTAGCTGGGCAGTTGTTGTCTCCAGAGCTTATCAGAGTTGTTGAGGTAGCTGCTTGACATTCGCAGGACCTGACTACTCCTCCTATTTCAGTTACATATATATACACACACACATTTCCAGACTTGTGTATTTTCGTTCAGATATTGTTATCCAGTTTGTTTTAAAGGCTCTAGACTCGTGACCCCAGACCTTTTGGGAGTGTTTCATCAGATTTAATATCTCTCTGTATTATTTTACCATAAATAGTGGATTATTATTCTAAATCTATTACATTTTCCTTAAATTGTCGGTTTTGAGATTTATTGACGAATTAAGAGCGGTTGTTGGTCAGGCTTGCCTAGCGTTATAGTTGGGCGCCATCACGACCGGGCTTGGGTCATGACAAGTTGGTAACAGAGTCTAGGTTACTAGGCCTCGTGAGTTATGAGCCGGTTTAGTAGAGTCCCGCGGATCTGTACGTAGACGTCCGTATCTATCCTCGGGAGGCTACAGAACCTTTAGGGAACCCTTCACTTTTTTGAAATCTTATTGTGCGTCCTTGATTCAACTTGAAATAGTAACTCTTGAGATTCCTTCCACGTGTTTGCATGCGCTCATGAGAGCACGGTAGCAGATGTGCCTTGATGGCTTATAATTCCCCGATCGAGGGGCGAGATGTGATTGCTATGAGTTGATGTTGGGCCAGTCTGGAGGACTTGAGGCCGGATATTTGCCAATGGATTGAGCACCGAGGTATTGATTTTACGAGCTAATGTTATGAACTAATATGTTCATTGTTATCCCTAATGGTGGGAATGGCGGCTGGATAGCTACGTGATGAGTATGTTGGCGCTGTGTGATGTGTCTATATGACTTGGAAGTGTCGGAGAAGGTCTGCTAGGTGATAGATGAACCATTAAGTGTTTGATTCCCATTGAGATTGGATGTGTTGCCGAGTTATGGGTGCGTGGAGAATCTTTTCAGGTCTCCTAGTTGGGAGCAAAGTAAATAGCATGTTGCGGGTTGAGTTCAGACCCATAACGATTAAATGACCGTGTAGCACATATGATGGTGGAAGGCAGGCTGAAATACTGAATTGAGATGAAGTTGGTGGGATATCTCCTGCGGAGTGTCCTTAAGTGGTATGATCCTTATTAGAAGATCTCATGTGTAATTGAAAGGAATTTTTCTATGTGTTATGATTCGAATAGGTGCAACTCATGTCCATGCATCAATTTTGATAATAGAATACATGTAATATTGAGATTAATGTTGTTGATATACATTGTGATGATGTGTCAAGTTGTGGACGTGTTGTTGGGATGGTTTTGGTGATTCTCTGGCAGGTGGATAGGCTCAATTACAAAGGAAACTCTGCCGAATTTTTTGAAAAATTTGGGAACTAATAAAAAAATATAAATAAAAAGTTTGTCGCCTACAGAGTGGGCTTAACTGTTGTGTGAATGAATGCTAGAATTGTAGAAGAGTTCAAATTTCTGATGATTCGTGTTTCCATAAGCTTAAGAAAGAGTGAGTTTAATCTCACCATAAAATTACGACAGCAATAGAGTATATGTGTTGTGATATATATTGCTTCGAGCTAAGTTGGGGAGGTTGTTGTTGTTTAGTTGATTGTACGCTTATGTACTATGTTAGTTTCGATTTGATGCATGCAGGTGAATCAGTTCTGGTTGCAGAAACTGAGCCGAGGATGGCACGAGTGAAGCAAAATTTTGACAAAGGTTATATGGTGCTTATTAGATGTGAGAAAATAATAAGATGTCTTGAGTTATTGATAAATAATGCTTAGTGTAAAGAAGAAGAAGTGGCTAGGTTGTATCGGGATGAGATCGTGTCCTGCGGTGGCAGAGTGCTGATAAGGCACGAGTGGTTCGATTCGTTAAGTCGAGTAGTTTGCAGCGTGTATAAGAGTGGATGACTCTAAGAATGGTTTTGATGTGTTCAAGATTCTATATATAGCACTCAAGTGTTTTAAGGTTGAGTAGGTGACTAAGTCAGTGTTTTTATTAGAACAGGTCAAGACTTGTGGTATTTTCACAGGAATTCTATGTATCAGTATCTAGGAAGTAAAGGTAGCAAAAAAGGGCTTAGCTTCGCAGGAAGTTCTTCGAAGTAGGGTATTTTAGAAGGTGGTATTTTTGGGGACGTTTGAGAAAGTATATAGTGGCCTATTGATCTTAGACAGTGTGGTCTTACGTTCGAGTCTCCTATGGTAATCCTAGATTGAGGCATTGTGGTGCTACAGGAAGAGAGTATATCAAGTTGAAAATGAATCAGAAGGAAATCCAGACAAATGAAGTAGCTTGTTAGTGGACCGAATCAGTATGGTAATGATATGATCAATCCCTTGTTTATGTTTGGGGTAATGAGCCCTTACAGGTATTGGGCGGCAGAGCTTTTGAGTTCGGACAGCTTGCTTAGAGTGGTGTGGACAGAAGGATTTAGCCCTAGCAGTTTAGCTTGTGGTTAGGAAAAAGGAGATGGAGTTCTCAAGTTATCCTAGTATGGCATGGTATATGCGGTCTGTTGTGGAGCACTAGGATTTGTGTGTGTAAGGTACGGTTCAGTTCCGAATGGAAAGTCATTAAATTCTTAAGTAGCACGGGCAGCTGCAGGTGATTTAAGAATCGACCCTTAGATGATTAAGGAAAATGGTATCACTATTCTAGCGATTTGAAGGGAGCATACGTTCAGAAAGAGGGGAAGGTGATGTAAACTGATAACACTTCGGTGGGATTTCGGTAGTTTCCTGTTGGACCGACTATTGACATTCGAGCTTGCTGATGGCACAGGGAAATTTTAGAATATCTTTTGTGGAATGTTTTGATACTCGATGTGTAATTTTTATTCATATGGCGGAATGTGGTATCAGGTATAGTGATGTATGTGTTAATATGGAGAGAGAGACTGGGAGTTCTCCGACACCGTCTATGTCATGGTTGTGGATCTTCATCTGTTGATACGATAGATTTTGGATATGAGTTTGGATGTAGACCGGTTGCCTCAGTGTTGGATTAATCTAGAAAATTGTGCTATTTATGCCGGAGGATGCCACAGGTTGCGTGGCGTGGTGCATCGGGTGATGTTACAGCGAGAGTGGGTTGCATTCCAAAGACCAGCGGACGGCTGAGAAGGAGTGCTTATCTTGTTTGGGCTTCGTGGCAAATATCAGTGCAGAGGTTTGTACCATTGATTCAGTTCTGGTATTGAGGGACCTTTTCGGATGTGTTCCTCGTGGCCGGGCATGTCGCCGGGCGAGATGGGGGACTTCAGTATTTAATTCGTGTCTGGCGTCGCAGCATACGACTTTGGCAGGAGTTATAGTACTGGAAGAAGCAGCTTCAGGCTTCTTGGTAATAAGTTTGTGGGTAAGCTGGTTGAACATGTGTTTAGCTTGAGTTGGCTTGGTTAGTCCCGAATTGTATTAATAAAGGATGGGTTGATCCGATCGTTATTGAACCTGCTAGTGATATGGGAAGATCCATGAGTTGCTTTTCTGTGTTGTAAGGTGTTGTGATTTCAGATACGTGGGATCACCCCGAGTATATGTTTAGTAGGGTCATTCAGATATTGGTTGGCTCCTAGTACAACTTTGGGCACGCTCGAGGACGAGCGTTTGTTTAAGTTGAGGAGGATGTAACGACCCGACCCGTACTCACGTAAGTTACCACCCCATTTTCCCCGTTTTATGCTTCTATATGTTTCATTATATATGTTTGGTGAATTTAAAGTAAATCGGACAGAGTTCGGTTAGAAATGAGATAATTAGTCTCTTTAAGAGAAGGTTAGTTTGGAAAAAGTCAATCGGATGCTGGCTTATGAGTTTGAGGGCTCGAAATGGATTTCCCATGATTCGACTAGTTTCGGGTGATAATTTGTGACTTAGAAGCGCAATCAGAATTGAATTTGGAGGTCCGGTGTAGAATTATGCTTGAATTGGCTAAGTTTGAATTTGGCAAATTTCGGTTGATAGGTGAAATTTTGATCCGGGGGTCAGAATAGAGTTCTGATAGTTGCAATAGCTCCGTTAGGTGATTTCAGATATGCGTGCAAAGTTTCAGGCCATTCGGAGGTTTTTAGGTCGGATATTTTATCAAATGCAAGTTTCGGAAGTTTTAGTTTAACTTAGGCTTGAATCCGTGGTAATTCGATGATTTTGATGTTTATGATCGTGTTTTATGTTACGAGCAAGTTTGAATGAAGTAATAGAACGTATATGTGCTTTTGGTTGAGGTCCCGAGGGCCTCGGGGTGGTTTCGGATGGCTAACGGGGATTTTTGAGTTGAAAAATGCAGCAGAAAATTGCAGAGAACTTTTGTTCTATGCGATCGCATAGGCATCATTGCGATCGCATAGAAGCTCTTGGAGGGGCCATGAATTTGCTCTATGCGATCATGTTAAGGGTTGTGCGATCGCATAGGTGTGGGAATATGTTCAGTCCATTCGCACTCAAAGGGATGCGATCGCGTAGTGTAATTTGGACCCGGGGTCCTAACAACATTTATTCTATGCGAACGCAGAGAGTGTTATGCGATCGCATAGAAGGGGGCAGGATGTGATATGCGATCGCAGGGCCAGTGATGCGATCGCATAGGAGGAATTCTGGGAAGATGAAATTTATGCGATCGCAATGGTAGTGATGCGATCACATAGTGTTAAAAATGCCTGGGCAGAATGTTTTTAAGGGTTATTTCATCCGCGACACATTCATAATTTCCACTATTTTTACTCCGCCAAGAGAGTTTTTTGGTCGATTTGAAGAGGTTTTTCGACGGGAATTGACTGGGGGTAAGTCTCTTGACTTTGAAACACCATTTTATTGAAGAATCAACACTCAAATTCATGAAAGTGGGTTGAAATTGTGAAGAACTAGGGCTTGATTTTTGAAAACGAATTTTGGGGATTTGAATGGTCATTTGAACTCCGTTTTTGGTAAACCTTATATGTACGGATTTGTGACGAGACGAGGAATTCGTTGATGTGATTTTCGAAATTTTTCAAGAAGTGGGCACGGGGCTCAGGTTTTACCAACTTCGTGAATTTTAGTACTTTTCGAGTATTTTGATTGGGTTATGTTTCTTTAGACCATATTATGTATTCGTTGTGATTTTGACTAGATTCGACGCGCGAGGAGGTCGATTCAAAAGGAAAAGGCATTGCGGACCAATCTACGATCGGTTAGAGGTTAGTAGTTTGTATAGATGATGGCCTGAGGGTTTAAACCCCGGTTTATCACATCATGACGCTATGTAGGGCGTGACTCGCACCCCATGGCAGGAGTGGGATCGTATATGATTAGGGATTGTGACTAGGTCCATCCTGAGAGCTAAATAAAATTATTGGCGGGTACGCACTCTGTATTAATTATATCTAGGGTTATTGCCATGTTTGGGGCCTTATCCCGACCTGTAGCATCCGTCTAGAATGAATATCATTGTGATAGCATGATTTGTATAATCATTGATCTCAGTCATGTGTCTAATCACTGTTATGAAATGCAAAGTCACTTTTCCTGAAATTAAATAATTAAATTATATTCTTCTTAATAATTGGAAACTAGAAAATAAATTGAATATGGTATGTGACTCATATGCATACTGTGGATTGAGTATCGATCGGGTTGCACGCCGCAGTAGTGAAATTATGATATTGCGCTTGGGCTGTAGGAGCC